>VZRZ01004576.1:992728-1133089 GCA_013398175.1 Climacteris rufus | reverse complement strand
ATTGAACCCAAGGAATTCTTTCCTAAGAAAGACTTTGTGAATTACTATCGTTTTATCACTGCATTTTTTTACATTCTTGGATCATTTATATCACCACATGCCAGAGGGGCACAGCCTATTTTCAAACATAAGGCTTTGCTTCCCTTGACGACTCAGGTGTGAGAATACAGGGCAAAGGCCTGTTTCCCTTCACAACTCACAGCTATAAGAATAATAAGAGTGATGATAAAGATGAGGTAAATGAAATATAACAGGTTTCCCAGATGAAAACTTCTGAAAATTTAAATAAAAGGCAAAAAGTAATCTTTTAATTAGCAGGAGGGTACAAAATGTGACTAATTTCATTCCTAGAATGCAATAGGAAATTTATGTCTTCTGGCTGCTGCTCCATATATCCCCGAAATTAAATCTATCCTCGAGGGGCTGCCTGACAAGGTCCTTGCATTATCACAGGTTTCATGAGTGGAATCAGAGCATGCCTGAATGGCAGGAAGGGATGCTCCTATCCCCATGTGCACATCAGCACCCCATGGCTTGGCTGTCCAGGCAGAGTGGAGGCAAGGCTGCACTGGGATGCAGGGCTGCACTGGGAGGCAGGGCTGCACTGGGATGCAGGGCTGCACTGGGAGGCAGGGCTGCACTGGGAGGCAGAGCTGCACTGGGAGGCAGGGCTGCACTGGGAGGCAGGGATGCACTGGGAGGCAGGGATGCACTAGGAGGCAGGGATGCACTGGGAGGCAGTGCTCCCAGCTCTCCAACACGCAGCCGTGTTCACAGAGCTCTTGGTGGAACCTCTCTCCCAGGTGTGTCTCCCTAAAGCCACGGGCACCTTGGGCCCTGTCTCCCGATGCAAGGGCAGGCACCACCTCCCTGCCCCTCTGAGCCAGTGTAGGGCAGTATGCATCTCCCTTTCATTATCTGTTGGTTTCCTGTGCATCTGTAGATTCCAGAACCCTTCTATGCAAATAGCTACTGCACAAGTGACTCTGAAACCTAAGGGTTACACCAGAGATCTGGGCATTCCCAGAGGTAGGGGAGTCAGCATTTGGGATGCGTAGTTTATGCATGACTGTTTCTTCACACAGCAAATTTTTCTGCTTTACTCTCTGGGGATATGGTGGCAGAGATATTTTGCTATAGCCACAAACATATCCATCTGAGCTTTCCTTCAGACTGGTTTTGACAGTCACTGCCACTTGATCCAGCTCTAAAGACGCACCTAGTTAGTCAAGCTGAAAAATCAAATGTATCCTAGCCTGATCCCACCTCATCAGTCCAGTGTAACCCATTGGATCACATACATGCTGATGTGCCAGTAAAAGCAGAAGCATCAAGATAGAAGACAAAACACTTACTGTCATTACTTGATGAATTTATACTTTTTGTATTCATTTACTAGCCAAATAAAGCACCATCACAAGGAATTTACATTCAAAGAAGAAGGACTTCTGTGCTTAAAGCTTAGTCTGCAACAGTATGGTGGGGTGAATTACTGAATCTGCTTCTCCAGATTGAAAAATCTTGCCTGAAGAGCAGGAAAATCAACAAGGTGCCTATATCCACAGCTGTCAGTCTGAGGTGTATGGAATGTATGGTCTGAGAAGAGCAGACCCGCAGACCTTGCATGCAGAAGACAGGCAAAGTACATTCAATTTCTTTCGATGTATGTTCCCCCCTCACCTCTTCCAACATCTGCTCCTGATTTCTCAGTGACTTAGTTACCACCTAAAGCAGGAGTAATATAGTGCTCAATGTTAGTCTAATTTTCTTGCCTATCAGCACCATTGGCAACATTTCTACTACCAGAATGGATTTTATGTTATCTCTGTCCTGTGTATGTCCTGACAGTATATATTCCTGTGTTTCCTCTATACTGTGTTCCTACATGGATTAGTACTGTGTAACACAAATTGATCAAGTCTTGTTGGAGCCCTGAGCGTCTAATATCTTTCCTACAGGGTCCCATACACAGGTCATGCTGGAGTCACATAACTGTGAACGTGTAAGAGGTTCTTCAACACAAAAATCATGCCTTTCTCTGTAATTTAAATATACATTTGCTGATTTTAAATACTACTTGGATTAGTGATGAGATAAATGCTTCCAAGGTCTGATCAGGAAGGTTCAGGGTTAAAAGCTACAGAAAGAAGAAGTTGTGAAGGCTGCCAATTATTTCCAGCTGAGATTCCTGTGTCAGAGAAAAGGCAGGCTGGTAGGCAAATAGAGATTGGTGTATTTGGAAGAGGGAGAAGGTTTCAGCTCCCAGGAGCTGGTGATTAGTCTAATATCTCTGTTTGGACTCAGGTTTGAGCTGAGTCTGCCAGAAAAAGGGGAAGACAGTTTGAGCAAATAATTTATCCTGAAACCCATCTCAGAAACCTTGGAGAATATTTTTCTGAGCTTTGTAGCAATAGTATAGTGCTCTTGGGAGTTTAGAGATTGGTTGAATAAGCTGCTCACATGTCAAATGAGAGCATTAGGCTGATTTGTCTGAAAGACCTTCTAGAGAGGGAAAGTAAGAAAATTACTTGCCAAAGAACTGACAAAGTTGGTGGGGCTGTTTTCAGCTGTTAGACCGTGTCATGACAGGGAAAGTAGTTTCTGGGATGTCAAGGAAATACATTCATATTTTTATTATTTGTGAACATTCACTTACTGTGTCCTTCAGTCTAGACTCTTTTCCTTGTGCCTCTATACACGCAGAGTTAGGATCTCTCCAAGACTATCTGTAAGAGGTAGAACTGAGCTCACTGCAGGGCTCACTGTGCAATGGGAGACTGTTTCCCTACCATGCAGGATAGTAGAGGAAGGATCACAGGTGCCAGGTAATGTGTTCACCATTTCTGTCCCTAGAGATTTCCCTGTTTCAGCTGGCACAGATTAAGCAGAAAGTGAACAGCAATGACCTTCAAAACCAGAGCTCCCATCAAGCCACAGCAAGTGTCCTACACTGGACACTTACAAATCCTTGCAGTTCTCAGATACAAGTCTTTATTCTCTCTGTAACAAGACTGAAAACTCTGTGGCCCACATTTCATATGTGCTTACTTTCAAGTATAGTTTTTTCAATCATCTTCTCAGAATAAGATACCCATCACAGTATCATCCCATGGAAAGCTCACACTGACACAAGCCTCTCATAAGCACACCTGTAGCTCACTTAATGTTTGCCTTGTGCAGAAACAGGCTCAAAGCTGCAACTTTGGTCTGTGGAGGGGTGCTGCCATTGCTCTTCAGAGCAAACTGGTAAAGCTGACATGTTATTTTGAAATCATCCTTGCTGACATCAGAAACTTCACAGTATAACGTTCTGAACACAGAAATAAATTCGATGTTCTCCTAAAGATTGTCCAGACTCATCAAAAGGAAATTGATGGAAGTTACCACAATTATCCTCTGACAATTTATATCTATCCAGAGCAATATTTGCCAGCTCGTGGCAGCAAGAGTCTGAACTGCTCCTCAGCCACAGAAAACAGTTTTTCTCCTCTGTGAAAGACAGATGTGAGGATGGTAAAATGTTTCATGCATTTTAGGCCGCATTAGTGAGATGTAGTGGTAGATCCAGGCACACTCAAGTAAATAGCATGAGGTCGACAGTCCCATTACTTTCAAATCAGCTGACTTGTCAGAAAAGGCTGCTCCTTGGTGCTGCTTGGTCTTCTAATGTCTTCCTCCCTTTTCCTCATCACTGTAAACTAAAATAAAAATATTTGATATAAATTTTCATAGACTATTTTGCAAGATCCTGTGCTGTGGCAAAATATAAAAGCCGAATTTTACAGGAATACCACTGTTTTTGTGCATTGTTCCTGCAAGTCTCAGAGCACAGAAAAAGAAAAGAGCAAACAGAAAGAATGGATCTCCAGAGGTAACATGGAGCTGAGCACAGAAATAGAAATACTTTCAAGTCAGACACAAATTCAAGACTCTGGAACTGAAGACGTACATCATGTAACTTGCCAGAACAGCAAGGAGTTCTTTAATAATCTGAGATGTTGGTAGGTCACCTGAAAGAAAAGGAAATCACAGAGGAAATTGTGTTGCTGTTGTTGGAATTTTGGAGAGCCAAAGAGTCTTCACATATATGTTACAGGCTTGCAGAGTCCCACTGAAGTCAAACACTTGTGTGCCTGAAGTTAAAACAATGCTTTCCTGTCTTAGTGGATTGAGGCCAGTGAGTTCCACACCTTCTCAAACAATCTTGAAGCAGTTTTCTCCTCTAATTTGGTTCCCTTGGCACAAGAAAAAGCTCTCATAGGTTGTCATCTCTGCTTAGCAGAGGCTTCTTTCATGGATAATATGATGTTAAAGAAGAGATGAGTTGTCCTAGAAATACCTCAATCCATTAAAGTTAATACGATGAGAGGAGACAGCCCTAATCTGAGGAGAGACACAATTGCCTCCACCCAGACTCTAGTGGCAAAAGAAGATAGTGCCTGTGTGCTAAGGAACATTAGGCAATGAGTCATTTCTGGCAGAGGAATAAATTTATTATTTTTGATCTACAAAAGCAAGAGGCCTTTCAAGTCCACAAAAAAGAAACAAGACTGGTACCACTTAAGTTTGTATGCAAGGTAAAAAGGCAGACAAGGCGAAAGGCAATAAGATTTTCCACAAACAGGGACTTAGTCTGCAATATCCCATATAAGAAATGGGTTCCCATACTTACCCAAACCTGCTTCATTATGTTATAGCAACATTTAGGATTAATTTTTCCCAACCCATAGGAAAGATGGAGAAAAATTATTCCAGTAACACTGAAAAGAATTTTGAAGAAATATCACCGAAAAGAAAGTCTAACCCATCCAAAGGCTGTCAGCCCATTACTGCCCATGTTTGCTTTCTACTGCACTACCAAATGGATGGCAAAACACAGCATGAAGTTTGCCTTGGGACTGGAGTCACTACATGCAGGTCTAAGTGGGGTACTTGTCCATCCCCTCTGTGCCCCTGCTGCCCATCATGGCCATGTTTCCATAAAACACCAGCACAGCTGCAGAACCTGCCTGTTGGCCTGATGCTGTTACCAGAAATGGCATTGCAACCACAGTGCGAAAAGTAATAATTCTGTTCTCACCTCTGAAAGGGGTTTGTACATTAACATGTCAGAGCCTTGCTCTCTTTGGGATCACACTGTCAAGGAGTATCCTCCAGCTGTCTGGTGAAAAGCCAGGGGGTTTCTAAAGGAGCAGTCAGTGGTACAACCAGAGCTCGGTGTAATAGGAACTCTATCCCAGCTCCCCAAAACCCCCGTTTAAAGGCAGCCTCTCTGATCTCACCTGATGTAGCAATTCCACAGTACATAAAAGATGTGTTGTTCTTATTACTGCACACAGAAACTTATTAATAGCTGGATTAGGCCCTATTCACTGAGGTTAGCCTGCCACCAGCTTCATCTTCTCTGAAACCACTCTCAATTTTAATTACTTCCACTGAATAGGACAAGAAATGGGAAATGATGGTTCTGCTCTGTGTTTGACTGGAGTGGTGATCATTGCATAAAATAAAAGGGAAATCTCACCTCCCAGTTTGTCTTTTCTTGTCCTCTTTGTGTTCTTTGGTCAAGCAATCAGAACTGTGCCCAGATGTGTGGCAGAGAGAAAAGCTAAGGAATTCTATCCAGAGAAGCATACCAATTTTAAGATGTTCACAGGGTTTTCATTACTTGTCCTACCTGCTCAATTACAAGTTTCCTTTCCCAAGCCTCAGCCCTTAGAAAAACCTGAGACATGTAGTTAAGAAGTCAGATGCAAAAAAACCCCAACCTAAATGTAAATCCAGTGTCTTAGCTGTAGATGCTTATAAAAATCTATGAAAATCTTTCTCAGCCAGAAAAAATTTACATTTTGTTCAGCTCCACTGCTTTCCTTACATATGAGTTCTCTTAATGAATTCACAGTTTTGAAAAATGAGACTTTTCTTTTTCTCTGGTTGGATGGACATACCTCCAGAGCCAGCTAAGCAAAAAGGTTCAGATGTCCAAACTGAGTTTTCTTTTTCTACTCTCCAATTACTTTGGCCTGAAGTGCTTATAGGGAAAATAAAAATCTGTCAGGTGATATTCCTAAATCAGAGACACAAGAAAACCAAGAGGAAGGAGCCATTAAAAAGCACACAGGAGCCCAGCAGTTCATTCTGGCAAAGTGCAGCTGGCCATCCCCTCAAAACTCAAAGAGCCTCTCCCAGGCTCTAGTGTCTACATTAATCAGGTATTCCCGGTATAAAATTTAAAACTGCATAGCATATTATTTTTGTACCACCAAACAGTAAATAAAGTAGAGCAAGCAATGATCAATAGTAATGATCAATTTTTCTTAAGTTTCCCATTTTTTAATCTATTCAGCCTTGATCCTGCTGTCCCTTCTACCTGCTTGAAAGACAAGTGTGACATCAAAGGCCCTGAAGATGCAAAGCCCAGTGCAACTAAGATGGGAACCAAGTCTGTGTTCTCCCAGGATAAAACCTCAGTTCCAATGATGTCAGGACTTCAAGAGGCAGAATTTACCATACAGCCAATTGAAACCCCATTTCTTGCTCTGATGTAAAGCATGACTGGATATCCATCATTGGATATTTTTTTTTCTCCAGAGCACTGTTCATAGGAAGAGTCTTAAGGAGATGAAAGAGAAAAGGAAAGAGGAAGAAATGTAGTTAAGAGTTTTCCTTCAGCTTTTTATTGGCAGATAAAAGTAAAATCCTTGCTGAAACCAGCGATGATTTATTTCTTGTCAAAATAGGTCAATTAAACTTTATAGTCACTAGTATCCTGTTAAAAATAATAAAACTAACATATATATTAAATAATAGGTTAACATTAACGGCAAACAGTGTTACCAACTGCCCTGTCAATCAAAGTGTATGCTGAAATTCTTCACTGAACTGGAACAGCAGAAAGAAAAAGGGATACACAATCATTATGGCAGCCCAGGCTATAAATTACAGGCAGTAGATATATTGCTGTGAAAGCTATATCATTCCTTTAAATGAATTCAACCTTCCTGACCTACTCCTTTTCTTCAAAATTTCATCTCTCTATGTGACCACTTCTTGGAGTGCTGGTACAGAATTCAGGTGCCTGAAGATTTTGCAGCACGTTTAAAAAGACAAGAAACGACAAATACTTTGACGAATTATCTCTCAAGCCTGGCCATTGCTGTAGCACTTCATGCATTCTGATCAGACCTCCCAGCTGTAATGAATTCGCCCTTGGAGGAGGCTGCAAGGGCAATAAAAGTGGTTTTGCAATGGGGTGAAATCCAGTGATGGCTGTTGCAGCAGGCAGTGCCAAAACCTTGCCTGTTTTTAGCCTGAGCTGGAGTATCAGCAGGGAGGGAGAACCAGCTCCTGGGAGGACTCATAAGACCAAGGTTAACCAGACCTTTACATGTATGGAAATATTTTTCTTGGTTCCAAAAAAAAAAAAAAAAAAAAGGAAAAATTTATATGCAAGTGAAATTCAGTGTGCAATGAGGTCTGATAAAATGTTACTTCGGGTCAATCAAAACTTTCCACTGTTATGAAATCAAGGCATTTTGGTCCCAATTTGCCCTTTGAAAGCTTGTCGATGTGGTTCTGTGTGAAAATAATAACAATGAATTGCATGTGGGAAAAATCATTTCCAAATTAAAACTGAAAAGATTCCATTCCAGAAATGTTCACATGGGCCACTTCAACCTTAAGGGAATGCTTTGTTTTGGGACAAGAAGTTCTGGAAATAAAATACTGCCAGACAGAACTGACAATTTTTTTCAGAACAGTGAATAAAGAGAAAAAAATGGCACTTTTCTGTTAGAAGAAACTTTGGTTACAAAACAAATAGTTTGGCTGCACTTCGCTGAGCTCCAGCGACATGGTCTGAACCTGAGTGTCAGGAGACAACCCTCAGGTGGCATTAGCTGCTACTAAGGTGATGCTGGGGAAAGATGCTGGTCATTGCTGTTAGTTAAACAGCATTTATTGTTGAACTCAGAAATCTCATGTGGGATCAATATTATATTTGCACCTTGGTGGATATTGCTCACAAGTGTAATCCAAGCTCGAGCCTGTATCCTTTCAAGCCTGTACACATCCTGTCAGTTGGGTATAGACACTGTAAGTGACATGTGGATTTTGTTTTAATTGGCCATTTTCAGGAACAGAGAAACAGATCTCTGTTTTGGAGGAGGCAGCTTTCTTTCCTTATGCAGACCATGTTGAGGGCCAAAACCTGCCTATGAAAAAGCAGGTCATGGTCTGAAAAAGACGGACTGTTTCCCTATATTTCCCTATATGTTTTTCATTCTATTTGATTTTTTCCTTTTCTATTTACTGGCCTGAGCTGTGTAGGGTGAAGAGATGGAGCATTATATGTGGCAGTGCCACACACAGATAGACCATCAGATCAAGATAAATTTCCTAATTTTAGAATTATTTTAATGGGGTGGGAAAGGGCAGCTCAGTTGTGTCACCTCCACCAACACCCCCCGGCATGCACGACTGCTCTCATTGTGGAGGAGAGCTGTGCCTATCAGCACGGACATTACTGCAGGCAGAGCAGCTGCAGGAGCTAAGTGACCCCCTCCTACGCTTACACCGCGGGCCATTTTAATTGCAACTCACAGCTTAAAGTCTTCATTAAGTTCTCCCCGAGCCCTGCCTCCTGCTCTAAGATCAGCCGCTTGTCGCCCTGACCGGCGGAGCAGCGAGGAACATCTGCAGTTCAAACGTGATGCATATGCAACAGCGGCCTCCAGATTAAAGGTCAACAGACTCCTCCGACACCCAGGCCCGTCTCTCCCTTGCAGGGTGTCTGGTGTCCTTTGTTCGAAACTCTATACTTCCTGCCAGGCTTTTTGCCCACTTGCTCGGCCCGACTGCTGCAGGGCTGGCGCGGCACCTTCTCAAGCTGGCCGGAGCTGGCCTCGCACAGGGCTGCCCGCCGGCCGGCGGGGGCTGCTGCCGGCAAATCAGCAGCTCCTTCCCTTGGCTTCTTGTCGCAAAGCCCAGGGAGAGGATGACTGCAACAGCTGCAGTGCTGGCTCGCTCATGACAAATGGTCCTGTCAGTCTTCTTATTGATTAGCGATGTTATGACATTTCCCTTCAAAAACACAGATGTGGCACGGGCAGCGACAGGAGCACCGCTCTGGGAGGGACATAATGTTTGTGTTGTTCCCATTCTCCTCTCTGCATCTGTTCATATCCATGGCGATGGTTTCAAGCACTGATTCTTTTATCAAGAAGAAGCTGTGTGGGAGAAGGTGAACCCTTTGCTTGGGTTAAAGGCAAATACAGCTTGTCACATCAGGGGACCTGCGGGTGCAGATGACAAGCGTGGTTCTCCCCCACCCCGGACCAGTGTGCTTGGAGAGGGCTGGGGCCTCAGTCAACTTGGGGACTTGGTCAAGCTGGTTTGCAAGAGAGGTGTAGGTGTGGTGAATCCATATGTTATTTCAGCATCCTTTTGGGATGTCCTTGGGTCAATCTTTTTTGTCTCGAGATGTACTATAAATAATTCATAATAATGCCTATCGAAGTTTCGATGGTATGTTTGCATCCATCAGGCCATCCCAGGAGCACTGTGTGCTTTGCACACCACTGTGCATCACCTCCATATCCAGCACCTTGTCCAGTCAACCTCACAGGTACACACCTCCTCACAGAGCCATCTGTGAGCCCATGCTGTGTGTCAGAGGAGGCTTACTCATGGACTTGTTGTGGCATGCAAAGCCTGGAAGCATCTCAGCACACCCCACGCCAGAGCCTGTCCATGAACTATCCACTCTGTGGGCAGGGGGCTTATCCAGGTCAATGGGTTTCACAGTCCTCCAGGAAAGCCATTCTTTTGCCCCCTGGGGCCCCCAAAAGGGGTGTTTGCATATCACCAGAATGTTCTCAGGGGGGTGACTCCCAGCTGCACTCCACTTCCATGGAAATCCTTCTCCCTGCAACAGAGAACAGTGACCTAATATTGCCAGGCTGCAGAGGCTTGGCAAGGGTAGCCAGGGCAGGACGATACCTGGACTGAATGAGGAGGAGGGTCTCTGGCACGGACAGTCTAAGGTAGTGCATTAAAAAGGTAAGGTTTGAAATATGTCTGGCTGATCCAGGGTCTTCTGGGGGCTGGACATCACAGACAGGGACCTGAAAACATCTGGACACAAAGTCTGAGACGCACGGTTCCACCTACAGTTAAGCTGTGCTTTTCTGGGAAAAGCATGCACTAGTGAGCTGAGGGTATCTCCGTGTATCTCTACTCCATGGTCAGATTTTCATTGTAAAGGCATGTTCTGGTCATTCTGCTCCAACCAGATTTCTCTGGAGAGAAATCCCAGCTGATATAGCAAAAAGCAACATTTTCCTCAGTAAGGGTAGAGGAGCTGACCTCCTTGTTTCTAATATTTAAAGACCAAAACAAGTTTAAGAGGTTCTCTATTTTCAATTGCATAGAAGAGAGCAAGGTTTTTTCTCTGAGCATACAAAGTATGCCCAGTTTAATCTTAAAATGGCTTAACACTTTTCTTAATAGTCTGAAACATTTAATTCAGTTTTCCATGAACACTTCACAGGGAAGGTAGTTAGAGGAAAAGTGCTTACTTTCCAGCGCTAAAGGCTGTTCCTTGGAGGCTGAATTAGGGGACCATGCATGGTCTGCATTAAGAGTCTTGGAAATTCCTGATAAACTGACTCTATACACAGCAGTTAATGAGCTTGTTGTTGCATTTAAGGGATCTCTGTATCTTTGGAGTCAGAAAAAGCAAATTATGTGTAAAATTATTCCTTTCTTTGACCAAAATCTCTTACAGTGCTATCACAGCTAAAATGGGCTGACCTACAAGCTTGATTTACATGAACTTAAAGCAAAGCACATTAGCATGATTGTTTAGGCATCACTGTACAGAGCATACTGGTAATGAGAAGCATATTTGTGAAAGTCTCTTGTACAGCTTTCAGCATATTTTACAGCCAAAAAAAGAGATACAGTCTAGAGGGAAAAAAGAAAAATACAGCAAAAACATGGGTTTGACCCTCAGGCAACATGATGTAGATTAATATGAGTTAAATGGAATGTGACCAATTTGCAAGGCATTTGGTTTGTATCTTGAGAAATTGAAGACAAGATCATTTTTCCCTGCAATCAGAGTAAGCCTTAGGCTATGAGCTCTTGTAGTCTCTACAATTGCCACAGGCTTCCTCTTTTAATATACTCGTGTTTCCTAGAATATTTCTTAGAACTTTCATAGTCCAATGATGTGATAGATTTGCCAGTATGATACTTCTGCTGCCTTTCCTTGGGAAAAGTCTCCATTAGCTGTAATGTGTGCTTATAGCTACTGTGAGTTTCATCAATTTTTGTGCAATATTTTGCCCACAGCTGTTCATTTATGCAGGAAAACTGTTGCAGTAATCTACATCCTATGTATGCAGGGATTATACAGCAAGAAAAGCATTTTTCCACCAAAAGTTCACCATTGTTCCTGAAGAAGATTGTTTCAGGATGGTAAATTGTGGGTTCACTGTGGGCCCACAATTTTTTTTTATAGAAGAATATTTTTTTTTACATATAACCAAAAAAAAAATTTCTCAAAATGATGCAGTTCTCCAGGTTTTATTAATGATAAAAATTCTTTGCTCTTTGAGATGTAGAGCTGGAAACTTTTCAATGCTTTACCAAACATGTTGGAAAACAGTAATTTCAGTGGAGTATCTGTTTCAGAGAGAGACTAACTGAGGTCATGAGGAACTCAGTAGAAGTCTTCAAATACAGCCCAGGATCTCCATACCCATGAAGCAATTGGGACTTCCTCTGAAATTCCTCTCCTTTATCACATCACACCATGCCAGTAGGCAGCCAGCACAACATCCCAAATGTTTCAAGGTCAGTTTCATTTTCTACCCAACACTCTGTAGCTATAATTCAGGACAAGATTTGCCTTTGCTTTTCAAATGATCCAAAGAAAGTGCTCCAAAGGCACAAATCCAGCAACTAACTTCAATATGCCCTTCAGCCCTCTATGCTTAAGAGAAAGAATATCTATGTTTGGCAGTCTTCCACTAGAGTATGATGGCAGTATCATTCAAGAACGTTTGGTAGGTATAGATACAAGATGTTCTCTAATTGTTAAACTCATTTGTTTGAATAATGCACAAAGAGGGACAAATAGAGGTTGCTTTTCACTTATTTATTTAAGAATTAAGGTACAAGGGTTGAAAGATGGGCCATTGAGCAATCATGACATCAAGTGCAGAGGTTTGGGGCAAAGCACATCCAGATGCCACCATCCAGCTATGCAGTCCTGGAACCACTAACTCAGAGCAGAGGAGTAGCAGCCATGACCTGCCTCCTGCCCTGGCCCCAGGACTGGATGCTGTGTCCTTTGCAGAGTTTTGTATCACAAAATAGAGAAATCTATCCTTGGTTTTGCAGGCAGCAGAGGGGTGTGTTTCCTGTGATACTTTAAGCCATGCTTGTTGAAGAGAGAGATGTGGGATTGTGCTCTCAGGTAACGATGCCTTGTTAAATTCTGGATGCCCAATGGGAGAGGAGGGTTAAGCATTTTGACTGCTCACTGCTATTGCCACCTTCTGTACTGTGCTAGTGGCTATGGTGAGCCAGACTTAGTCTCCCTTTTTCCAATGGTGTTACAGATGCTTTGGAGAGTAAGGGGAGGGTAGATTTGCAATACATACCTGTCTACAGATAAAACAGGGAAAACGAGTCTTCATCCTTTTTAACATTTTCTATTCTTCAACAAGGATTTTATTGGTTTAAATGGGGTTTCTAGAAAATGAATGTGCTCACAGGATCCCAGAAAAGTTTGGGCTGAAAGGGGCTGTTGAAGATCACTTAGTTTCAACCTTCTTTTCAAAGCTGGGCCACCTGGACAGCCCCAAGTCAGGTGGGGCTTTGTCCAGCTGAGTTTGGAAAACTAGTCAGGCAGAAGAACCAGAATTTAAATAGACAAATCTCTAGGTAGTGCCTTGTTGTTCTTTATTTCTTGAGTGGCTCAAACAGTGACATGTCACTCAAGAAGATTCATACAACAGTATAAGGTGCCACAAGCTGCTCTTCCAAATACTTCATCACTTGTATTTGGTCTACCTGAAAGCATCCCAGTTGGAGAAGTATACCTGCACTAAATTCACAGGGTCATAGCCCTTTATGTCATGGCTGGATCTGGCCATTCCCATCCAACATAGGCTTTCAAACCTCTGTGTTCACGACTTACTGCCCTTTTTTCCCCCACCACATTGCAGGATGCAGCCTTCAGTTCTTCAGTGTAGCAGCCCTGCCCTGTGCCCATCAGCCTGGGGAGGATGGCAGGCTGCTTATCAAGGGCATGGGTTACGCAGGAATTTTTTTTCCCCTCCTGGTCTCCACTCTGAAATAAGTTTGAAAATGATGGGCTATCTCTCCTCGAAGTTCAGCAACAAAGCCTCACAGCTTGTAAGAACAATTCAGCCACAATTAGTGTTGGTGTGAAGCCAGGGCCTCCCACAGATGAATCTGCCTGGTCCAGTGCAGAAGCTACAATCTCTTTTATGATGGGAGGTTCAACTAAATTAAAGTTGACCCTCAGGCTTCTGGCAGCTAAATTCCAACAATAACCTTCCCTCCCACCCCTTCCTCTGGAAAAAATCCTACCAACAACAAACTACAAGTGAAATGGGGAGGAGACCTCGCTGGTTTTAACCTTTACAGGACAGTGGATGCATCCAAATCGGACAAAAAACATGATGTCTCCTGCTGAAGTGCCATAAATAGTGCTATCTCCCAGTGTGATCTTTGAGAGAATCTGTTTTGGGGAAAGAACAGAAGAAGAGTCCTAAAAAGAGCGCGTGAAAAATGATGAAAGTTGCTTTGAAGTGAGTCCGAGAGCTGCAGTGCTTTCAGCAGCTTCCCCCTGGAAGCCCTTGAAATTCTATCTGCAATAAAAGGTACCAAAAGAAAACAGCTGGCAGGAGCTGTTAAAGTGGAAACAATACACAGTTCAGAAGAGATAAACAGGATGGGCACGGGGCAGAATGAAAAACAAGGTATGGATCTGTTACGTGATGGAAACAGCCCTTCTGTCCTGGGCTGGGACCGTGTGACCAGGGAATTATCTCTGGCTTTAGGAAAGTGGACTGGGAAAAAACAGACTTAGCACTTGGTTTGCATGGGACTCTTCATTTTGCTTTGCACTGGGGGTCAGGGGCATCAGATCTGGTCCCCTGATTGTTTTCTGAACAGGCTTAAGCTTACATAAAAACAGAGGAGGACTTAGGGGTGTTGTGATGAATGACACCACCAAAGCAGAAGCCAGTCTTGTATACTGATATTTCTCTGGTACCTGAAGCAACAGCAGCTGGAACAGGAGCCCCTTTTCAGTTCCAGGACAGTGAGGCACTCCTTTTGCTAGCTTTGCTGCCAGCTGTAGACATGGGTCCAGTCCTTGTGTTGGTCTGAAGAGATGCCAAGGCTGTGGCCAAACTCAAAGCCTGAAACAAAATATAAATCCTGCTTCTGCCCTCACTGATACCACAGTCTTTGGAGACAGAAACTGGTGAAGCATTAACACTGGGGTCAGAACATGGTCCATCTTTTTGTGCAAAGCAAGGAGAAATATTGCTAACAGAGTGTAAATGGATCTTAACCTGTTCTGATTTAGAGAAATAAATCTTAGATATCGCTGTGGTTCCCAAATCAGATCTGTAGATCTCTACTGAAGGGACCGACAGCAGAATACATATATGGGAGAATCACAAGGAATTCATGTGCAACCCCATCTGTGAAAACCTCTCCCATGCTCTGATAAGCTATTGATTCTGCCTATGACATTACTCATGAAAGGTCTGCTTAGAGACCTCTGCTGATAGGGGAAAGAGTATTAATCAAAACTTTCATTCTGTCTTTGCAGATGCACCTCAGATCAAATGCACTTCTAGAGGAAAACAATAATTCAGAGATGTGGTCGGAGTGAAGCAGAGAGGAGCTGAGTCACACTTCCCATCTACTTTGATTTCTGTTTTATACAATTCTCATTCTGCTGTTCTGGTGTCATTATTTGTGTAACCATTAGATTGTCCCAACATTCTGTCTGTTAGGACAGAAGCAAAACTGTATCCACACTGATTTTCCAGGCATATGTTTTTTCAAGGAATATTAATATACACAGAAACAGCCTCCAGTTAATTTTAGAAAGGTGTGAAAACGTTGGCATCAAGTTATTGTGCAGGTGACCTAAGAGATGGTATTAATAAAGTGTCATGGTGTACTTACAGTTTTCTGAAGAAGTCGGCTTGGGCAGGGCCATGCTGAAGAGAGGAAAGATTAGCCAGGATTTACATTTTCTAGATATATATTAAATCTCCTTCATTTGGGAAGGATCTGGCACCATGCTGAAGACTATAGGATAACCCAGAGGCAGGGAGAGAATTGTATCTGTGAGAGTAAGTACCACTTTATTCTGTGTACAACTTCTCCACTTCTGGAAAGGTCCAAATACTCAAAATGCTTTGTGGGCTTAAACATTATTGAGGACCTGGGTCTAAAATGTCTGTTCAGAAAAGATTTCACATAGTTGCTGCAACTCTAAGAGCTTTGATACTCTGGGGCTGCAAAACTCTTTCCCACTTGCACAACTTTTATTCTGATTTGGAACTGATTCAACTCCCCATAAAATCAGTAGGCATCCCTCTACTTTCTTTAATAGATGTTGGATTGGGTGTTAAAGAAGGGAAATTCAGTCCATCTAACCCACATGGACAGATACTGTTGAACTTGTTTATTAGAAACAGAGCTTGGAATGGATGAAAATGAAGTGCTAAATATGTTCAGGAGTTGGGAGACTGAAGATGCCACCAGCAATGGAAAGGTGATTCCAATATATATAGGAGTACTGGACTGGAGTGCTAGACTGTATGCTATCCGATTCCATTTTCTCTTACAACCAAATCCTGCAGAATGTAATAAAATCTAACCTAATTTAATAAAATCTAAACTTCATTAAAAGGCTTTTGACGAAAACTCAATGACATTTAATTGTGAATTACAATCTGACCACATGGTTCTAGATGCAGTAAGGTTATTGAGATTATTCCCTGTTACATTCTGTAGCTTTTATAAGCAGATGACTTAAGATAAACTTCATAAGAGCATTGAGTTTCATTCTTTTAAAATTCTTCACAATTCTTATAAGTTTTTCACAGAACTATGGGCAATAATATACTTCTACCTGAATGCAGGAAGCCATCAATTAATTTATACACTGAAAATTAAGATTTTCTCTTTATCAAGAACTTATAGCCTAGATAGAGTAACTGCATAGACCTTTTTATTGTTTATGCAAATATTTAAAAATAAAAATTAAGCTTTTTTTGCATAAGATCATAGAACATTAGAATACTCAGTAAGTTAAATATGTCAAGTTTGGATTTCCTTTCACATTTCTGGAGTGTTACTTCAGATTTTCTTTGGTATAAGTGCAAACTGGATTTTCACTTTAAGAATTTCGTGTTTGAAATTAAGTTAATATGGGACTGTTTCTGTGCTATAAGGATATGGAAATTATTTGTGTATACATTAATGCATATGAATACTAAAGTAGAAACCTGCAGTACAAAGTGGAAAACAAGGTGGTCCTTGACCCAGTTGTCTCGTTACAAGTCTGCCTTGCTCTTCCTCACCTGCCTCTGAACAAAATTCTCTTGTAAATCCTTTAACTCCCACTTCAACTTTGTTTAACTGAGAAATTTTGTATTCCTGCTAACATCCTTTTTCATGACAGTGCAAGCCGAAGCGAATATAATTTACAGTGGTAAATGATATTACAATATAGCAAACACCATTCTCTATCCTCTCTTCCACATCAGTGGAAGATCTGGTTTGTATGGAGCTGATCTCCACTCCACTGCTGGTCTGTGGGTGATGTCCTTGAGACCTGGCTGTACATTTGATTTTCTATCCTTTCTGTATACTGAATCAATAACACATGTGAAGAATCAAATGGTTAATTCCGGTAGGTGATTTTTTTTAATGTTTGTCATTTGTCTACCCTGATTTTTGACTTCCCAAATATTGTTACTGTGGCCAGTTTGAAATTTGAGCCTATTAGGGCTTCTTTGGCACTCTGCAGAAATAAAATAAATGTGAGCTTCATGTGCTCAGCAAATTCTCTGCATCTTTTCAGATGGAACTTAATTTTCAATCTTCCTCCCATTTTATTCAGGACTCAGTAACCTACTGAAGTTGCTGTTACTGAAAACCTCAGGAACTTCATAACACTTTTTAGAATTAGCCCCATCCTGTTCACCTTCTGACAGATCTTTGTTTTCCATCATCCGTCACCAGCGGTGTTACACCCAGTGCCTGAGGACGGGAGGGACCAGATCCCCAGCACCGATCCTGCAGCCACTGCCTGTGCTGGTCCCACCCACCCTCCCGGGAGCGCCGCTCCTTGAGCTGCTGCAGCACCAGGGCCTCGGGCAAAAAGCAGCGAGAGGGGTTTTGCCTGAATGGGGAATGACGACATCACAGCCAAAAAGCTGTGGGAGAGTAAAAGAGGACAACAACGACCTGTAATGTTGTTATATCCCCATCCTCACTTTTCTCCTCCTGATCAAATTTAATTTGGTAAAATAATGCATGCAATAACTGCCAAAGCTCGAGCCACACGGGGAATAACTGAGTGAATGCAAAATGATGGATTCAAAGCAGCACGTAACATTTCTTAATGCAACACGCTTCCCTTTAAATCATCGTTTGAGTCTCAACTCCTGGAGCAACCTCTATATACGCTGCCTGTCTCCTCAGAAGTGCCCTCTGGCAGGGAACAGGCTCTGTGTGCTGTGTCTTTGTCTAATTGCATTTTAGCACAGTCCAGTGAGGAGAAAATAGAGAAAATGAACTAGTTAATTCCATGGTCAAACCAGTCTGTGTTTGGAAAGCGGAGGAGAGTGAAATCCTTCCTGCTTTGCTGACCTGTCCTGCGTAGGATGTGAAACTGCCATCCTGGCAAAGCTAAGGGAGCATTGAAGGGCAGGTCTCAGCTGCTCACATTTGTGCGTGTTCCCAGGTAATGGTTAATGGGACCATAGTTATTGCATAGATACACTTGATTCGTTTCCCCACACGGGCTGTTTGTGGATATACATACATTTTGGGGACAAAGGAAACTATCACAGGACACAGGTACTTTATGCTGACTGGTTGGAAGCTTTTCTTACAAGCTGAAGTTTTGCATGAATGCCCTTGGCCAATGCTTGATGAGGCTTTTCTGTATCTCTGTATTTAAATTACTTTCAATACAAAAAGACAAACACATTAAAAATCATCATACAGAATATGCCACCTTACATCTCATGACATGATCCTGTGTCTTACCTCTCAATTACACTGACAGCTTCTGTTTTTCTTTGTCTGATCTTGCAAAACGTGCTACCCTCTGTGAGATGCTAAGAGAGAGAGAGAGCTGGCTGCCCCTCTAAACTAGGAGGGGATTTGAGGAAAGGCACAATCTCTTTTAGAAGGTTGTTGAGGCAAGAGAAGACTTTGGTAGGTGAAAATCTGCCTTGCCCAGGCAGAGTGCCTGGGCTCTCTATGAGAATAAAACTGTTTTCTGAGACAAGGTTTTGCAGTGAGTACTGTTTAACAAACATGCTTAAGGTTGCAGAAAAACACAGGACAATGATATTTTCTATAGATGTGATTAAAAAATAACCTTTTCTTCATCTCAGAAACAAGGACATGCAGGAAGATGAGCCTGGATCCTGGTTTCAAAAAGCATCTACCATCCTTTTTAAATCAGTGGGAGTGTTCTTGAAAAAACAAAGGTGGAACATAAAGCTAGCTTATTTTTCACCATGTCCTATACACCAACCATGCTAAATCAGAGCCAGCAAATGACAGTGGCATCAGGAGTATCCTCACAAGGATGAAGGTATCCAGCACAGCATTAATGTGACCCTGCGTCTCACAGCAATGCTCTGCTCTGCAGCAGAGCCTTGAAGTCGTCCAAGGAGAAGAGAAAGGGGGAGTGCAGTCCAGAGGGGGAAAGATGGATGATCTTGTAGCTGACCCATTCTTTGTTCGTCTCTCTGGCACCACATCCTTTGCCACACAAGTCATAAAATTTCCTACCAGTAGCTATTTTGACAGTGGTATAATAAAGCTCAGAAGGGAATGGAGAAACACATCCAGAAGTGTCAAAATAATGTAGCATACTGTGTTTGCACTAACATTATTATATAGTGGATTATCAGTAGTTATGCCAACACAAAAGAAAAGTAGAACTGAAGGGTTGGTTCTTTTCAGAGGATTAGATAGATTTTGCATTTGCAAAGTGCCTTCACATACCTTGAGAGAAAGTCCTTATTGTCAACCTAAGCAGAAATCATTTCCTTGGAAATGAGCATGATTGCTATGGAAATCTCTGGCAGGAATACAGGCAAGAAAAAATATAGTATAGTATCAAAATGGTCCGGAAAGACATGATTGAAATCATGGGTTTAATTTATTTTGAACAATTTCTCATCTGGTAACATTTTCCCATACTGTTTTAATGGCTCTGATAGTCTTATTCCATTCTAAAATTAACCTTCACCTTACATGAACTAAGGAAATTTCATAACTACATCCGTATGCAACATAGTATAGGATTGTTAGTTGTTGGAACTAATGGCATTAATTTCAAATATATTTCAATTTTCTTTGAAAAGTAACATAATGGAAACTGAAATAATATCAATTGCAATAATAATAAAGATTAAAAAGGATGTATATGTAAATGTAATAGTCAGAACTTTCCCTCATATTGGTAGCAGTTGTGTCAGACACTTTAGGATCACACTGCACACAGAAATAGGCTATGTGCTGCTGCCTGATGTTGGTAGAAAACAGCAGAGGGATTAAAGGCGACATGAAATGAAGTGATCTGACCAAGACATGGTCTTAGGCACCAGAGAGAGGGGCAGCACAGAAAGCAGAATTCTCATGGATCCCCAGTAGGTAATTTAACCATAAATTATGCTGCTTCTGCCTGATTTCATGTAGTCCTTCTTGTGCCTGGACACAGTACACCCAAAAAGAGGTGGAAGGGTTTGAATCCAGGCACCACTACAGCCACCCCACTGCAGCTCCACGTGTGAGACCCATTTTGAACTCTCCACAGGGAGTCAGGGTCAAGCCTGGTGGGAGCCATGGGGACAGCAGTGGGTATTTGCTCCAGCTCCAGGTGAGCACCAGGTACATTTGATGAACAAAGTAACACCCAAGAAATTGCACTTGCTGCAATGTAGAGAGAGGAGGGCAGAAAGCTTGTGCTGAGCACAAGATAGCAACACCTGATTTCTCCTGGCCCTCAGAGACAGCAAAATACTTACAAAGTGGCCATGATGCCTTTGAAATAAAGGGTGTTTTTCTGGGTTGGAGAGACTAGAAAAGCCCTAGGAACTTGAGCAGAGAGGAGTTGTGGAGCCCAGACAAAATGACATTTGAGTCAGAAAGAAAAAAACCTCATGGCTTTGACTGCTACATCAGGCTGTGGGAAAATAAAGTCTAGAAATAAGTACAGAGCAGCCACTTTAGGGTATGGCATTTTTAAAGTTAATATATGATTCATCCTCTGTGTTCCCAGATATCTACCACAAGATGATGATAGTTTCCTTGGATTTTTTTTTTCCTTCTAATTTCTGGGTGGGTTTTTTGGTTTTTTGGTTTTGGTTTTTTTTTTTGGTTGTTTTTTTTTTTTTTTTGGGGGGGGAGGCGTTTGTTTTTTTTAATTGGCAGTAATATCTGTTCATTTTTATACATGTGGCAGTGAGCCTGAGGAGCAGGCAGACATCTTTCAGATCATCTGTCCTGTAAACTCACTGGAAATTACTCAGTCCTCCTTTGCCCAATTATTTAATTCTCCAAATGTTGATACTAAAGGAAGACATGAAATTAGCTCCAGGGCAGGCTTAAGATTTTCAGTCCAAGAGCTCCAAAATGGATTTTTCAAGCCAAATACCCAAGTTTTATTACGAGATCTGTACAACAATTTGGGCGTGCCTGTACGGCTGCTCAGTCCCCGGCTGCTCGGCGGTGGTTTCCAAGGGGAGAGCCAAATCGCGCTAATTGCTCGGCGTTTATGGGTATGTGTGCCTGCATGTAATGCAGACCCCTGCCTCCTCCTCAGACCATCACTCATGTCACACACACCACAGGCCCTTCCAACAGCTGTGAGGTGACCTGGAGATGGAAGGCTCGCATCCCATATCCAATCCCCAGAGCCAGATGGGCCCGTTCCCTAAATGACTCTATAAATTCTAATAACAGCTATAGACAATGTCGGCAGGTCCCACAGGCTTCCCTGCTGACCCCAGGGAGCCGCCACAGTGATGCAATACCTCAGCTGGTCCTCTGGAAAACCCCATGATACGATGCTTGCCTCCACCCCAGGCAACTGCAGAGGATGTGCCTCTAGGGACACGATGGAAGAACAGTGGCTGAATGGATTGCTCTGCATCCTCTCCTCTGATGAGCAGGAGAGGACCTTTCTGACAGGTCACTGAGGAAAGGAAAATGGCCCAATCTTCCTAGCCATCTCAGGCTAGGAGGTGCCAGCTCCACTGGGTGGCTGGTATGGCCCTTGCTGGTAGGGCACCAGTGTTTCAGGCCTCCTGACACCCCAGGAGAGCTGTGTGCTTCCAGGTGCTTGTTCATGCACGCCCAGCTCCTCACTGCTCAGCTCTAATAAAAGTTGCTGTTGCTCCTCTGCTTCACAAGTGTTTAAAGCACAGCACCTAGTAAAAGCCTGCACCCAGCTAAGCAGGACATTTGAACCCTGACCCGTGGTAAGGATTTAATCTCTGTTTGGTTCACTAGCAATGTCTGCAGTTAACTCAACATGAGGTGTATCTGCTGCACGTTTACAAGCACACACTGGTAGCTGAGCTTTTTAAGACCAAAACGGAGGGAATTCATAGTGAGAGTAGCTGGCTTCCCATTTTCTTATTGTTGTTTCCTAGAATTACAGTCAGAAAAAAAAACATTTTGAGGAAAGATTTGCCTTCAAAATCATCCTGATATGGTACATTTTAAAGCATAATACATTATATATTTTCATGGATCTTAACACTTCTGCATTAAAAAAAAAAAAGGAGAGAAAAGAAAAAAAAGAACCAAATTATATCATCCTCCTTGCACCAATTTTTATAAAAGTGCTGCTGGCTGAAGTTCCGATGCAGTATAAATGTTTTCATTACAAAGTGTAAAAGAAATTGCTTCTAACGCACGTGACTCATTAAAGAGTTTCTGGTTGAAGAAGAGGTAAATAGTTTGGGGATTTTTGGAAGGAAGAGAGGACATACATTGAAGAGTCAAGACTTTTGCCTGGGAAAGGTTTGCAGAAAGTTGTGCACACTGACTTACACTTTTTAGTCAGGAAACAAAAGATCTAGGATGTGATGGCAGAGGCATGTGGGGAGTTTTTCTATGCTGTTGCTAATTCTTTTCTGCAGAGCTTGTGAAGTAAAACTTGTGCAGCACTGTACTGTCACTGGTAATGAAGTAGCTCCACCATCTGGTCTTTTTTAGACTTGCCTTTCTTCCTCTATTTCAATGCATTGAATAAGTTTTTTTGTTTTGTTTCACTTTTGTTTGTTAGTTTTTAACAGGTAAGGCCACATATTGGAAATAAAAGAAATTATAAAATAAAACTGTAAAGGTGGGCAAGTGAGAACATCCAGCTAGTCCTTGCAGTCTGTCCAGCATGAACTTCTGTCTCTGAACAGATTTTAGAAACAGTTTTTAAAAATCTTTGTTTTACAAGTGTCCCACTGTGATGTGTTATAGTTGCTAAAATCTTTAAATGTCACTGTCTCAAGAGATAACAGTAAGATGGAAGAAAGGATTTATTCTAAAAGTATATATATGAGACACATATTATTGTTTAATTCCATTAAGACCAAGTGGATTTATTCCTGAAATACAAGGGTATGAATAAAAGGCAGATCCAGAGGAGAAAAGTCAAATACTTTGGTGATAGAATTAATAAAGCCAGTGCCTTTATAGCTAACACTTGTTTTTATTGTTAAGAGCCTCAGCCTGAGCTCCTAACATCCTGATTTCGAGTAAAATTCCAGTATGTAAGCATAAATTTCAAGCAGAAGGAAATTCAACCCAGCTGAAATCAGCCTGGCAGCAGAAGAGTATAATCAAACCCAAACCTTGCCCACAGTGTGGCTTTTCCCAGTCTCTCCCACTTCAGTGTAGTTTGGGCTCATATTATGCCCTCAAAGTCTTTATTTTTTTCACATTTTTCAATCAGGGCAAACTGAGTGAAGACATAAACTTTTCAGAGCTGTCTGGGATTTCCAAAGGCTCCTGCTGGAAGTGTTTTCCCAGGCCTCTCTGCCGGTGCTGCCCTGCCTAAGTCTATGACAGAGAACCAAGCAAGGCAGGTCCAAGTGATGATGGTATCCCCTCTGCCACCTCCCCACAGTCCTGCTTGCACAGTCAGCCCTTGCACAGTTTAGGGTTAAGCAGCATTTCTCAGTCCCTCCTGCCCTTTAGTCAACATGGGCACTTCTTCACAGGGGACTGATGTACAAAAGATCACAAACAGCCACTGACAGAAGGATAAAATGCGTGTGAGCAGCCTCAGACCTCTGGGGGGCTATACAGGGAGAGAGGGACAGAGATGGTGGTGCCCTGAATGGACTGTTAAATTTCTTTTTCACAGCGGTTCTAGTTTTAAGTCCCACTGGATATAGAAAATGTTTATTCCTCTATTACACGTGGCTTTAAAAGAGCTTGGCTAGTACTACAGAGACCTGGTGCTTGCTTTTTCTTTTTGTAAACTTACCTGCAGTGGCTAAAATCCCATGTAGTGCCCAAATCTATTTTATAAATGTTTTGCTGGGCTTAGCAGGAGATTTGGCATCAGAGCAGTGATGAAAGAGGGCAATAGTCCTTACTGATATTGTGTCACAAACAAACTCTTTGAATCCCTTTTTGTGTAGGAGATGTTGTAGAAGCATACGGGCACTGACAGTTCTGTTATTTTGTTATTTCTGTTCCTCCCCCAGCTTTTCTCACATCTCTGCTTTCTTCTTTTGTTGTTGTCTTTTGTGGCACTCTTTAAGATGAGAAGAAAGCAACCACAACAGAAAAAAAATAGAAGTAATCCCTAATTTATGGAAATTGTACAAAAAGCAACAGTACTCTGAACAAGAGCACTTTGGAGTTTCGAGGACTTGTAGACCTTTGTTTGCAGGTGAGGAAATGGATTTTTCACTGCAGACCATAAGCAACTGTCTCATTGTCTGCAGTCATACAAATAAACTGTCACAGAGTCCATGACCTCAGCGTTGCTGCAGTGATCATCTCACTGATTTGATTAACTGAAGGACCAGTAAGTTGATGTCCTGAAATCAATGAAACTCAAGTCGATGAGAGAAAGAAGCAGTCCAAGAGCAGACACACCATTCATTCCTCTTAGATAGCAATGCCCTCAGTAGTGCACCTGGTTTGGTTGGAGGAGAGCAGATCCCTGCCTTCATTCAACAGCCACACTTGCTCCACCAAGTGAGCAGCTTTTTTTTCTGAAGAATAGAAACCTGGAGTCTAGGAACCAGCTACCTTGTGTACCACTGTATTCTTCCCTAAGGATTTTTTCTAGTTATAAGTTTCCTCAGACTGGTCCCTATCCCTGGGCTGTATTGACTCAGCCTCCTCAAGGATCCTGGGTTATACTGAGCCAGCACGCAACCCAGGACCCTGTCCCAGAGCATAGACTGGACAGGCTCACAGGGCCCAGGGGCCAGCAATCCCAGTCCACCCTTCCCTGACAGCCAGCAGGTCACTGGGAACTTACCCAACCAGAGGCTGCATCGATATCACCTGTATTTAAAACCCACCATCAGAGCTATTCTTCAGACACCCACTTAGCTCTGTTTTGATACTGTCTATATTCCTGTTCTCCACAACAGTCCATTGTGAAGAGTTCCATGGTTTGACTATTTGTTGTGTGAAAAAGTAGTTATTTTATTTTGTTTTAATCTTTCAATCTACTGGAGTTTTAAAAACAGGCCAGGGAAAAAACCCCAACCAACCTGTTCTTAACCCTCTTATGAAACCAAGTTGAAGAAAAGGAAGCAGCTTGATTTGAGATGAGATCAGGCATCGAGAAGGGCTCTTTAAACCTTCGTAATTTAGTTTATTTAAGCTCAGTGAAATGAGCTATGTAAAAACAAATAAAAAAGTTTCAGCCTTTAAAGAACTAAAATTACCAGAAGCTTCTGCTACTAGAAAATTCCTCTATTACATATTTGGCAGTAAAGTGCCTGCATAGACAGATGACATGCCATTAGAGTCCATATAAGTAACCACTAGGGAAAGCACCTGCTGCAATACAGAAGATGTTGTTAGAAATGCAAAGATCTGATTGAAAAGCAATTTATATTCCAAGCAAATGCATAATAAGAGAAGACACACTACCCAGTGTAGAGCTTCCTGCAGAGGAAAGTGACACACAATAGAAAGTAGTTAATCCTGTGGAAATAATTAAACAAGATCAAGGGGAAAATATATTTTACAATGTACAGTGCTTAGCCAAAACATGGCTGATTCAGCTTAATGAAAAGGGATTTATTCCTCTTGGCCACAGAGTCTTGCAATCTAGAAAAATTCTTTAAATTAAAAAATAGAGAGAGGGATATTAAGTCTAATTCAGCAATGAGATCATGCTATTTCTGTGGCCATACCTGCCTATTGTTGAGTAAAATGAGCATGGACAAGGAAATTCTAATTTTGTTTCAGAATAAATATTACTGTCTTCCTGTCCTAGACATCCTTGTTTCTGAGAGAAATGACAACAAAGAGAGGATTGCATTCACTTTTTCATACCAGCAAAAAACCCACGAAGTTGAAGTCAGCCTGTTCTTTCTGCCCTATTTCTTTTCTCACTGGATGTTAACACAAACAGTACTATTAAAATTGGCAGGAGACTGAGCCAGACCCTGGAGTTATATACAGAAAAGTGAAACAGTGATGAAGAAAAGAGGTTAAAATTGCCTTATTTGTGCTGCTCAACCTATAGCCAACAGAGGGCAAAACTCAAGCTAGAAAAGGACAGAGCAGAAAATCATATGAACTTTGACAAGTTGATCATCTCCTTTCTCCTGGTAGGAGAGAAGTAATGGCCAGCTGTGTTTAGGGATAGACAGCCTTGTCAAGGAGAAGCTCTGGGCCAGACTGCAGGAACTGGCAAGGGAATATGTGATGTCCCCTATGGTCTTGGACGTACAGCTGCACTGTGCCCCATGAAAGAATGCTGGCATACCTATTTCTCCCTTAGGAACTGGAAAGTCACACATAGAGCCAAGATAACTGGCTGAGTGCAGCAGAACCAGAGGGTTTGTCTCATGTTCAGACCCCTGGCATTGCTCTGCTCTTGTCTGCAGGGGGATTGACCTGGGGTTGTGGCTCTTTCTGAGGTCTCATGAACAGCTCATTGCCATAATTTTGGTGGTGGCTGGTGAGATCCCAAATCTTAGCTCAGAACTGAGTTTCCAAATAAGTGACTGCAGGTTCTTTACCTCTGAGCACGTTTGCAAACAGAAGCAAAAAATATGCTTCCAAAATGATAACAGCAAGAAGCTGACTGCAATCTGCAAGTCAGAAAGGAACACAAAGAGCATTTCATCTCCTTTGTGATTAAGAGTGAGCCTGACACATGGAAAATAACCAGACCACACAGACAAAGGAACACTGGAAATAATAACCTTTAAAGAAGCACATCTGAAAAAAATAACTCTTCCAATGTTTAAATTTGACTAGTGAGTACAGATGCCAAATGCATTTCAGGAATAGCTTGGCAATGACTGAGTACAACATTTAATTAAGTGATTATATAATCAACCCTCTGTTTTATGAAGCAATAATTCAATTCCCAAGTGAGCAAGCTATGAGGCTGAAGGTCGAGCACTTTATCACGATGAAGGAATCTGATTACTGCTGAGGAAAACATAAGGACAATGATGTTATTGTTAAAATACTAGTTTAATTAATATAAAATTAATAACTCTTTTTAATAAGTCTTCATAGCAATGCATAGCCTGCCAGAAAGATAGTGCTTGCTCCATTTCCATTTTCCATGGAAGTGGTGGTTATTTATGGCCTCACAGAATGTGCGGGAAGTTAATGATGTCACACAGTCAATTTATTGGGGATAAAATTACAAGAGTCATTTTATCAGGGAATTATATAGTTCTCCTCCTGGAGTATAAGTAGACAAGAGACCGCACTTACACTGTAAAAGAGAGATCAGACAAGGTAGCTACATTGCTGGAAAGCTTTACACTAGATTATGAACAATAATCCAAATAAAGCAGAAGTTCTAGCCCCATGGAGCTGTGGCTTCACATATACACAATATATGAACAGGGAGATCTGATCAGCAGTTCGTGTAAATATATATGTTATCAACAGTAGATATGAAGTTGTAGCAGATACGTGGTATAGAAATTAAGTAATGCCTTGTACAAACAGGGTGCCAGAAGAAGGCAGGGAATAAGTTACATTCATTTATACATGTTGGGGTTTGCTTACAGTTCTGTTTAGACTATTTCAGTAAAAATGTCAGCAAATCAGAGCAGGAATTAAGCATAGAGGGCATTTTTGAAAAACATTCAGAGTAATGTGGATGGAAGAATCATTACTACATATAAAGCATCAGAATCACAGGCAAAGCAAAAGGAGAAAAAAGTAAAAGGAGCATGAATCTGGGAAATCAGCTAGCTATAGGTACAGGACAATTTTAAAAGGAAAAGAGATGCAGTGACCAGGGTGATTAACATGCAATTGCAGTCTTCAGAGCTGAGTGAATAATGACTTTAGGAGGGTATGAAACCTCCTTTTCATTGCTGCTATTGCATTTGCAGAGGGTCAGGAAACCCATGTGCAGACTCAGCATTTCTGAGAGGCACCTGAGAAGGTGTCCCACCTGCTGTAAGATCTCTGGATATAAAGAAAGAAAACTAAAAATCTGAGTCTGAGCATTGAATTTAGCCTATTGCAGTAAATTCTGCTTTCATTGTGGCAGAGGGATATTAGGGGCTGTATTACGTGCTGGGTCCCCAGGATGGACAGTTCAGTGGAGTGCATACCATGTAATCATTGATGTGGTGCCTTGAAATAGAGATTATAGAGAAAGCTGCTGGGGAAAATAGCACTAATATAGACTGAGACTGGTTGCTAAAATGAGGATGAAAACTATTAGGCTGCAATAATTTCATAGGAAAGTGTTCTTCAGTGAGGGAAAAAGAGTTTATGTTCCATGTAGAAGAATCCCTGCAGAACAGTTTCAGCTTATTAGTACTAAATTAACCACAGCAAATGAGTAGCACTATTGTCCATGACCTGGCATTTTATAAGCACATTGGGGCTCAGTTTTAAACTATTTCACATCCATAAAGAAAGAGAGATGGAAGATGAAAGCGAGGAAATCCACCCAGCAGTCGCAGCTTCAGAGGCTGCTGCAGAAGGGTGTTCTCAAGGGTGTGCACAGAAGTGCAATGAGATTTGCTTTGCTTTTTGGACCACTGGCACTGAAATATGAAGCTTGAGAAGAGACAGCCCTTAACAAGGAAATCCTTAGGGCTATGCACAAGTTGCTACACAAGGAGGAATTTAACTCTTGTGGAAGCGAGGAGTCATGGAAGGCATGTAGAAGCGGGAAAGCAATAACAGGTATTGATGTGGGAGAATGACCTCGTGAATGTGACAGGCCCTTTAGAATCATAGAAACATGGAATTGTTACATTTGTGTACTACTAGTGTAACTACTTGAAAGAGCAATACAGAAAGACCTCTCAGATTCAACTGTCAGCAAAGCACCACTGCTGTGCTCACCACTAAACCATGTCCTCAAGGGCCATATTCACATATTTTCTTGAACACTTTTGGTGATGGTGACTCAAACACTTCACTGGGCAGCCTGTTTCAATGCTTAACAACCCTTTCTGTGAAGAAAAGTTTTCCCAATATCTAATCTAAACCTCCTTTGGTGCAATCTGAGGCCATTTTCTCTCATCCTGTCACTTTGTGACACAGCACAACCCAGAATTTCTGTGTGTTGTGTCCCAGAGAGGCCCTACACAGAGCTAGTCTCTGCTGTGCATACTGGGGTGAAAGGACAAGCCCATGGGCTGGTCAGCTGGACCTTCCTATAAATCACGGGCATCCCAGCTCCCATCACTTCAGAGTTTGAAGCCATGCTGCAACAGAATTACTGTCCTGCACATTACAGCCTGTGGTGAGTGCTCTACCAACTTCTTCCAGTGGAGCAAACCTGTTGGGTCACCAGGCAAGGTGATCCTACAGCCCTTGGTCAAAACAGCCCATATGATCTTGTTCCTCTGAGTCTATCTGCAATGCCATATCTATGCACCCATCCTCAGCCAGAGAGGTGACTGGTCAGCACACTTCTTCATCAGGAGAAGAACAGCTGCCACATGACAGCCTAGAAAAAGATGGTAATTTATTTTCTACATGATGTGTTTCTGCAGCATTCTCTGGTGAGGCTCTCTGAGTTGTGCCAATAATCACAGCATAACCTCTTTCATCTAAGGCCTGTTGCCAATGTTGATTAAACTCTGAGTTCAGTGAATCTAGGTCTGAAGTTTTGACGTTCATAGGATTTCAGATGTCAAACTGGCAGTCGAAGAGCTGAAACAGAAATGGTAGGAGGCCACAGGCAACACAGGACAGCTTCTGATGCCAATTTCCAAGACATATTAACAACGCAAATATCAACCTACCAAGACAAATATTAACCTACCATCCAGACTATCAACCAACAAGCAAAGCTCTTGATACACCAACATCAGATACCAAAGAGCATCAGATGCTTTTACGCTCCTCTTTAAGTTTATTGCACTCCAGCACTTTCCTTCTCAAAAGTTTTACAAAAGCTCTGACTTTTTAACTTAGATTTTAAAATGCACTGAGCTTCCCAGATACGATGTCTAACAATGTTAACGATGGCTGGTTTCAGAAATCCCAGTAGAATTTGCATGCAATTAATGTTCTCCTCCTCTGAACAGAAACCTAGAGGTTTGCAAAACACACCATATGTTTGTCAGTTTGCCAATGAATCAAGATGTTTTTGCAGCCTTCTGAGTTTCAATAATTAATGGTAATGTCTAAAACCTAAATCACAGTCCAGGGGCATGGAACAGAACTTTTGCAATGTCCAGTGTTGTTCAGCATCATCAGAGGAAGACATTTCAGGCGAGAAACTAAACATTTGTAATAACTCCCATTTTTCCCTTCCCTACCTGACCTCCCACCCTACCACCATTGCTCCTTCCAAGACACCTGACTGGATTCCTTCAAAAGGCTTACATATTATGAAGAGCAATGCTATTACTGCAGGCCAGGCTTTGGTCTCAAACACCTGAATGTTCAATACTCCAGCATAATCTACCTTGGTTGACTTGATCTTGGTAACTAAATGCTGTCTAATGGTTTACAGGTCTGAAAATATATTTTACTCTCATCAAGTGGCTTGTTATTTGCTTTAGAAGACTATTAGCAACCATTTAATAAAATGAAGTTAAGTGAACAAAACAAATCAATTACATTTTAAACTTGTTTTCACAAGCAGAAGGGCTAATTTTTATGAGCCATGTTTTTTCAATTAGTATTTTTAAGTGTTACTACTTGAAAGAGCAATACAGAAAAGAATATTTAACATTAATACTTCATATGCTTCTTTCCTTCACCCTCAGGTAAGTCCTTTAAGATATCCTCTACTTCCACACTTGTGCATGAGCACTCCTGCCTTGGCTGTAACTTTATGAGTAAGTTTCTTTTTTTTTGAGGTGATGATTTTGCTTTTGCTAGGCTACTAAAAGTATTTTTCTTTATTGGTTCCCAGCTGATCTGACTTATTCCAGTTTTTTTCCCCAGACAGATCTAAATTTGTAGTTCAAAATGGCTAATAAAGAAGCAGGAAATTCCTTAACTATCTATAAAATGCTGGACTGCTTCCTCTCCTTTTTCCCCTCCAGAACAGAAGTAATGCAGGAACTATTCCTATAATAATTATAATGTCTGCAGCACTTCTACTTCAAAATTATAAACATCACTTGAATTGGGCTATTCTTAAACTTGGCTAGTATCAGGTTCATTTTAATGTTATTCATAAAAAGGCTAATTTGTACAATTGATGAATTTAATTTATATCTTGCATACCATATACATTAGCAGTTCCCAGGACCAGCATATTTTTAACTAATTTGTTTATTTTTCTCAAGTGCACCACAATAATGTTGGCATCATGTTCATAGGAGAGAACATGTGGTCTAGGACTTATAAGTTTTAATAATAGTTTTGAACACTGCCCTGCACAGAGCATGGAGCACATTAAAAACATTCAAAATAATTCATTCAAGAATCAACTAGTTGCTCCTGCCTGACAGAAGCATGGGATATACCATTTGGACCGCTATCATCCTGTTAATTTTGGGGGTAAAACCACTCCCTAACAGCCTGCAGCATGACATGCAGAGCAAGATGGACTGGAACCGCCAGGAGATTTTCTGGAAAACAGAAGGATTCAAACCCTACCACGAAAACTGTGGCACAACACTAAGAGATCACAGACATTTGATTTTGTGATGTCTCTTCCCGTTTAAAGATGACACTGTCAGCAGCAATAAAAATTTCTGGCATAAGCCATCTCTGCATATTTCTGGGTTTCCTGTTAAATGATGGCTTGCTTGCAGTGTGCCCTTTAATAAATTGATGTAGGAGCACTAAATGGAGTGCCCAGTATTAAAAAAAAACTGTTAATGCTAGGTATGGCTTGCACCAATACAGTTTATTTCAGTTTGAAGCTGACAGCAGAAATCCTGGTACAGATAACATCTAAATCCCATTAAGTCTCAATGCAAGACAATATTATAGAGATACAACCTTGGCTGTGGAAAATACAAGGGTTTCCTTTACAGATTCACTCTCTGTTTTGTAAAAGCTATATCCAGTCCACCTCTACATGATCCTTTCAAACCAATTTTAGTTGAAAAAGTTTTTTCTTCTTAACAGTCTGCTTCCCAGCTTCATGGAAATAGTAATGAAAGATACCTCCCTTCACTTAAGAAAAAGATGCATTTGGAAAAAAAAACAAACCACCCACCAATTACTTCAGAACGGAAAAGTTTTTGTCCTTCAAAAAAATGGATCCTATGAACAACATCCCTGTCCAGTCCCCAAAATTATTTTATCTGGAAATGCTGGTGCAGTGACTTCTGAGTGCTGCAGGATAAATATCCTGTAACCCCAGGCTCCTATTTCCCACTAGAAAGCTCTCAGTTGGTTGCCCCATTTCAACCTGAGAGATTACCTTCTTGCTCTTCTGCAATGCGTCCACCAGACAGGAGACCTTGCTGTCCATGGGACTCCAGCTGGGCAGAATGCCAGGCCTGTAGAGAAGGGTAGGGACATGGAGAACTGGCATTAAAAACCCACAGGGAAGAGTTGGGCAAAAAAAAATCTGACAAAAGCCATTTTCCACTGAAAATTGCTTGTTCAGGAAAAGGAATGGTGATTTTCATTCACCCTGCAGGGGCTCCAGTGGAGCACCGTCTGCTTTCCTGTCAGCTCACCCCCTCCCCTCCTCTCTCTGCTAAACTTAGCAGTCATCAAAACCCTGCAGGTTGAAAAAAATTCAGATTTCCCAGACGCGGACCATCAGCTCAAAAACACTTCTGGCTGCAGATCATCAGCCAGGATTCATGGGGTGCAGATCTGGGTCCCACAGTAGGAAGCAGAGGAAGAGGTACCTTATGGGTATCAGAGCTTCAACTCCCCCACTGATGCTGCCTTCTGAAAGCCTTGAAGTGAGATATTTTTGATAGTTTTATAATTGCTTCCTTTAAGAAAATCCCTGCTGAGGGAATTTAATATGTTTTTGAGGGCGTTTTGTTGGTCTGAATTTCCCAGAGAATGGACAGCTTTAGTCCAGCTTTAGTCTGGATTCAATGAGGAAAATATTTTTCAAAGTACTTTTTTAAAATTTTAAACCAAGTTAAAGTTTATAATGTCAACCCTATAATAACTCTCTTTCAATTACAGCTTAAATTTTCCATGGGGGCAGGGAGAGAACAAGTACATTTGAAAATGAAGATGAGAAAACTGGTAATTTCTCCTGTATGGAGAAAACTTTAGTTGCTGCCATGTGGACTTTTATGTCATCCTTTGCTCAATCCTCTATACATGACAACCACCCACAAGATAAAGAAGTAAGAAGAACATACCCACACCAAAATGTCAGCCTGCCAAAACAACCCCTCTATGCCCTGGATAGCCACAACCATAACTCTGCTCTAAATTTATACTTAGGTCTGACCCAGGATTTCAGCTACTTAGAACAGAAGTGAAAAGTGAGAAAATTTGGAAGTGAATTGCAGAAATAACCTGAACATACTTTGATGGCTGGTCCACAAGATCCATCCATCCCACATACTCTGAATTCTGCATACAACACCCCTAAAAACTTTTCCTTTACATGGCTGTTGATGTTGGAGAGTTATCAGGGCTCAGTAGTACAGCTTACCAATTGAAAAGGAACAGTCTTGAGGAAGACTTGGGAGAATTAAGTGTACAACACTTACTGACTCCCACTGCCTGATGAAGGGCACAAAAATGGGTAAAGGCAGGCAGATTTCCACACTGAGAGGAGTAGAAAACTTGCTGTCTACATCATAAAGGGTCAAAGAAATGCCATCACTCTGTAAAATGCTCTTATACATGCTAAGAGCAAGAACATGTTTCGCAATGACACACATAGCACTGGATCAAGAGGTTGGGAAGTACCTCTGCACCTGGTGCAGTAAGAGCAGGCAATTGTTGTGTGGCTGTGCCAGGGGTCAGTAAAATGGTCGTGCTACAGCAGAGACTCTCAGGAGAGGGGAGAGCCAGCACTCCACAGGAAAGGCAGTGAAGGAACCTGTCACTGACTCATCCATGGGAGCAGCCTGATGCTCCTAAGGCAGTGAGAACAGCAGGTGAGGAGGAGGAGGAGGAGAAGGAGGAGGCGGCCCCCCAGAGCATCCTCCAACGGTGATGACTGCTGCCATGGCAACAGCAGCTATGTGGGAGAGGAGGAGAGAGGCACCAGCTGTGGCTGGGTGGTTGTTTTCTCCCTTGTTTTCAGCAGAACTGCTCAGCACTGCGTTGCTGAGTTTGAAGGACGAAAGGGCAGATGTCCCTCTGCCAGCAGTGCCACCCAGACAGCTCTTCCCATGGAGTGCAGGTACCTATACATCAGCACAGGGCACTCCCAGTCCCTATTAGACTCTGAGCTCCATTGCACTATTCTCACTCATTTAACACAATTCCTACTTGCCTTCTGTAGATGTGAGACAAAAAGAATCACTAAAGTGCCCCCACAGCTGTAATCTGCAGACTACAGGCATAGTCTGCTCTCAGCTGCACCAGCACAGACCCCTGAAGCTGCATCCCTACTCCACATTTAGTTCCTTATAACCAAACCATTCTGTCCTGGAGATTCTTAGAATCTGGTAACATGCCAGATTCTAAAACTCTGCCCCTGACATGGCAACTCTGATTCTAGCCATGATCATCTAAAGAGTTCAGTGTGCTAGTCTGAGCTAGGCTCCATCCATTCTCAAAGACACCTGCAGAAGGTGAGCTATCCGCAGATAAGGAGATGACTCATATTCTGGAAATGCAAGCCCTTAGCATCAGATAGTATAAATTGCCCTCTGAGGGCAACAGAGACACACTACTCAACCAAATTAAAGTGCAATATTCAAAGCCTAATGTCTGATGAAGTGACTCTCATCTGCAGAATAATGTTGCCTACAGACCTATGGAGTCTCATTCATCTCATACAATTTACTCCCATTTCTTGCTCCCTGCAGCTGAATCAATGGCTCACATTTTCAGGGCTGTGCTGCAGCTTCTCATCTGCTTGGGGACCCCATGCCAGACACAGCTAAATATGTCTCTGCCTCCTCATTCCAAGATGCCAGCTTCAAAATACAATGTATTTCTCCCAGACAGAAATTATCTGAGCAATGCCATTAGCAATCGTACCTATAGGGCACATTCTGAACTCCACTTACGGCGTGATTGCCCAGAGAGTCCATTGAAACTCAAATAACCCATTTCAGTACATTTGCCAATTATCATGCAAGGATGAGTAAGAAACAATTTGCTGTTTAAAATCAGCAAATGAAATCAAGACAACTTTCATCTTTATGAGTTTCATTTGATTTTCCTGTACTCCAGATGAACTCCCACCCCCAAACCAGAAGTCACAATTGATTAATATCTATATATATTTTACTGAAAGCCACCAAGGGCACTAAATTAAATCTGCAGTGCTCTCCCTCACTCAACCACACATATAAATGGTCTGGAAGACTGTGCAAGGCTTCCTGTTGGAGTGAGATTGCCAGCCAGCCTAAAAGCTATTAGTGCTGGTTAGAGAGTCGCAGAATGATTTAGCAGAATTTTAAATGATTGCTGCAGCAGCATGCTCCGCACTGGAGAGTGGACACTGTTCTTGGAAATGCATTTGTAAAAAACTTATGATTTTATAGTTATTTGACAGATCTCTTGGTGTTTTGGGTTCTTTTAAGGATCCTACTCAGGCACATGCACACTAGCTTTTCATGATTTACTGTCAAACTTCCTCTTTTAACAACCAATCACGTGCAATGCAAATGCTGTTCATTTCAACCCTCCCTGTTGTCTATCAATGCCAGTAGTTGCTGTGAATGTTTTCAGAAGGGTCACAGGTCTACTTACATATAAAAGACTCGTTCCAGTAATGAGTGATGGTTTTACATCATGTATATTGCACTGACTTGCAGCCTAGGTCTACCAAATGTGCACACTACTAAAAGTCGATTAATACACTGGGACACACAAACCCTGAAACCCTTGAGGTCTCTCAGCACCACCCTTTCTGATAAAAGAAAAGCAAATTACATCACACAGATTTTTCTGTTCACATAGATAGTTTTTAAAGGATCATTCTCATCAGCCCAGTGGAAATTATAAATCCTGTCAGCATTGAAACTGGAGCCGTGTTTGGATCTTGAACCTCAAAATTCCTGTTTTTTCCCAGTGAAAACCAAGCAGTGTAAGAATTTGGGGGTCAGAGAGTGAGGATGTGAGAAAAGGGACAGATGGTCATCTTTCAGATGTCTGTGCAGAATAAAAACCATCTTTAAATGGAATCAGACATTTGTAGTTTCTTGTCCAAAGTGGCAGATTGAACTAAAGGCTATGAGAGAGTAGGATTTTGCCCAATCCTACCAACCACAATCATCATCTTGACAAGGATTTTACGTCAAGTGGTAACTTAGGTTAAGAAGAAACCTTTTTTCCTTTTGAATTGTGACAGAACCACCTTGTTTTGGGAAAGCATTATTTTCCAATGTGAATGGTAGCCTCCAGTAGGACCCTCTCTCTGCACCTTGTGCTAGCCAGTACACTGCTAAAGGTTTTATCTTCCTAAGTCTGAGTTTGGACAAATGGGAGTCTGGGAATAAACAACAAAAGGGAAATCTCATGGTCACATGAAAGACTTATGATTTGCCTGCAGAAACCAGGCAGAAGAGAACCTGTATACTAAAGACATTTTTGTTCACTTCTCATTTGCCCTTGCGAGAAGATTTATATAGAATGTTTACCTATTTAGCTTGGTGCTTCCTTGCCTTGTTTTAGGACTAAAGAAATGGCCAGGACTTGAAACCATAATCTCTATTGATCAAGAACTAGAATGTCTCAAACACAGAAAAGGGCGAATGTTGATTCCTCAGACTCCATAAGCCTCAGGCACTCCATAAGGGCAAGTGGCTTTCTTGAGTGTCCCTCCATGTCAATTCTGTCAGACAGTGAGATTTTATGCCACAAAACTCATAATGATGAGTACTGAAGTTATTACTCAGAAATGGGTATTTTTCAGATGTCTGGTCTGGTTATTCTGTCCAACAGTTGCTTTTGTACCATTCCAACTCCTATCAGAACATGCCACTGTCAAACGGTGAGGTCCATTTTGTGGTCCTCGGCTGGTCCCTCTGGTGCCAGCCCATCTATAGACTACTTTCCACTCCTGCCTCCTGTTGTTACACCCATCTCTGCCTCATTTCACTACTTTCTCTTTCAGTGTTGATGCTGTCCTTGCCTGCATATGATTCATCAGGGATGATCAAAGACTGGTAGAAGAATGGTTTTAGTAGGTTTGTTGTGGGAATAATAAGACCAGTTTTTCAAGTCTAGATTCTTTTTCCTAGCTTTATACGAAGACCACAGAACCTGAATTGGCAGATGGTTTCCTTCTTTTTTGGCATGAAAAACCAAATAAGCTAGTTGCCAAAACAAATGAGCTGGGGGAGCATTTTCCTTGTGAAGGAACCAGCCTCAGAGGGGTGCTATGAGGTGTCACAACATCATTACAAAGTTCTTGGTAAAAGCCATATAAAAGACATTGTAAGCTGGAGCCACTGACCATTGCAGTCAACTGAAAATCTTCCAAGGGCTTTGGACCCAACCCTTAGAAAACACTAAGTGTGGGAATGCATAATTCCTCAATAAATCCCCAGTCTCTGAAAGGCATGTTTTTCTTGTGGGAGGGAAAATTTGGAGAGTGCTATGATGAGCAGTGATGTTATCTAAAGCTTCCCTGCCTGTTAGCATCATCTTTCACAGACAGCAGGACCATGTCAGACCTTCCTGTTACCAGCTCAGGCACCCAGCACAGTCAGCCTCAGAGGACTCACTTTGTCGAGACCAGAGAAGTCCACCACATCCCAGAATCAAGTACCTACTCTTTGATTGAAATGCACCAAAAGCCCCATCACTTGTCAGAGCCATTCAAATTCAGTCAAAAAACTCCATAATTTTTGCATGTGTTTCTTTTCCCATTTTGTTTTTCAGTCTGGTTTGGGACTGATACCTGCCATCCCTACCCTGAGCTAGAGGAAGGGTACAAGCTTCCCTGGTCCAGCACTGCTGCACACCTACTGACCCACGATAAACAAAGAGCCAGCTGCCCCAGGGCTTTTCACAGTTTAAACTGTGTCTCAGGGCTGGCTTTGGCTTAGCTCCAACTTCACATTTTCTGGCTTGGACAAGCCATTTCTTCGTTCTCCTTGTTATTCTCTCCTCTTTCCCTTGATACCATGCCACAAGGCTTTTTGTCTCAAGGCCAAAGGCAACTACACAGACTCTTCTGATCCCTGACAGGGGGAATGTAATAGCCATCCCAGAGATCTGTCTGACATTAGTCTGAAGGCTTCCTTGGTAAAGCACACAAACATGGTTTTAAAGGAGCTGATGTGAATAGAACTTCACATTTTTAATCCCATGCAATACTGAGAGTTTTGTTTTACATTCCTGGGACTGTAGAGATGTGATGATTTTCAGCTTTAGGTGGGCCCGACCTAGCAGTTAGAAAGAGGAAAAAAAGCCCACCAAATTTATTTTCAAGATGTAAGTATCAAATCTCCATAATTAAATTAACTGACTCTTGGAAACAGTGCATAAACAGGACTAGAGTGTCTTAAAGGAGAGAACATATTCTCTTGTGTGCCTGCTATGGCCTATGAACAAACACTGTGCATATTTAACGTTTTCTTGGTTAGGCTTCCTCAAATTTGTGCAAATCCTGGTCCAAAAACCCAAGGTCCAACAGGCAGATGGATAGATGAAGAAATGTGAAGAGAGGTCCATAACACAGAACACTTTGGGGGGAGGGGGAAGAGGAGGGAAGTTACAAGAAGAAACAGCCTCCAAGCTCAGAAGAAGTGCTGATTTTGTAATCGGCTTTAGAGAGACTAATTTCTGCCTCTTTGTGCAAGTGTACATATATATATGTACATGTATATATGTACATATATATATGTATGTATATATACACATGTATATATCTACACATGTACAGAAGCCAGACTATAAAAATCTGTAGGAAAGTGCTGATTATGTTTAAACTAGTGCAGACTGTGTATCTTTCAACTAGAGGCTGGATTCTGCTTCTGTGAAACACATAGGTACCATTTTAGCACAAGTTTGTTAGCTCCCTTTCTCCCTTTTTCCCTACTTTTACTGCCAAGGACAACATCATACGGTATGGAATATCCCTTTGGTCGGTTGGGGTCAGTTGTCCCAGCTGTGTCCCCTCCCAGCACCTCGTGCTTCCCCAGCCCACTCTCTGGTGGGGTGCTGTGAGAAGCAACAAGGGCCTGATGCTGTGCATGCACTGCTCAGCAGCAACTAAATGACTTGGATACAGGACTGGAGGGGATACTCGGCAAGTTCCCAGAGGATACAAAACTGGAGGAGCTGTTGACTCCTTCAGAGGGAGGGAGGCCCTGCAGAGATCTCGACCAATTGGAGTACTGGCCAATCACCAACCATATGGAGTTCAACAAGGGAAAGTGCTGGATTCTGCACCTGGGATGGGGCAACCCTGGATGTGTGTATAGACTGGGGACTGAGATGCTGGAAAGCAGTGCTGTGGAAAGAGACCTGGGGATCCTGGTCAGTGGAAGGTTGAATGTGAATCAGCAGGGCCCTGGCAGCCAGGAGGGCCAACCCTGTCCTGGGGGGTATCAAGCACAGCATTGCCAGCCAGGCAAGGGAGGGGATTGTCCTGCTCTGCCCTGCACTGGGGTGGCCTCACCTTGATTACTGTGTCCAGTTTGGAGCACCACAATATAAGAAAGACATTAAACTGTTAGAGAGCATCCCAAGGACAGCAATGAAGGTGGTAAAGGGCCTCGAGGGGAAGCCGTTTGAGGAGCACTGAGGTCACTTGCTCTGGAGAAGACTGAGGGGGACCTCACTGCAGTTATAACTTCCCCATGAGGGGAAGAGGAGGGGCAGGCACTGATCTCTTCTCTGTAGTGACCAGTGACGGGACCTGAGGGAACAGCCTGAAGCTGAGTCAGTGGAGGTTTAGGCTGGATAGCAGGAAAACATTCTTCACCCAGAGGGTGGTTGAGCACTGGAAAAGGCTCCCCAGGAAAGTGTTCACAGCACCAAGCTTGACATAGTTCAACAAGCTTTTGGACAACCCTCTGAGACACCTGGTGTGACTCCTGGGGATAGTGCTGTGCAGGGCCAGGAGTTGGACTTGATGGGTCCCTTCCAACTCAGCTTATTCTGCAATTCTGTAAAACATTCCTGTCTTATAAACCCTTCTTTTAAAATCACAAATACAAATTTTAGTACCATGCAAGGTACTGTGAAGAAGATAAACTGTATCCCATCCAAAAGGAGTACACCACGACTCTTGAGCTAATATAAGTTGTTTAGATTGGGGGTTTTTTTGGAGGTGTGGATATAACTGGTTTTTACTGACTTTTTTTTTCCTCCAGCCATACATTCATTTAGCTCTTATGAAACTCTTCCCCTTGACCCTCATGTTTCTGTAGTCATCTAGTAATATAAATTTGAGGAAATGTTATGCACAAGAAAAGCAAAACAGTGGGAGTTTACCTACCTGCTGCTCTTGAAAGTTTAAGTCAACAGTTGAAACTTGTTTCCAGTCTGGCACTATTATCATCAGCTTCTACCTTCAGCTTCTTAATACTGCATACAACTGTTTGTCTTGCTGTTTCCAAGATTCCAGCCTGGTTCAAGAACATAAGGTAAAAAGGAGGAAAGGATCAAACACAAAAGCCTTACGCTCCTAGCAATAATTTTACACCCCTCCTGAATCCCAGTGGGAAGCAGAGTCCCTGATTCACTGCCCACTGAAGGAAAAAGGTTGTCAAGTTGAAACCAGGTGCCAGTACTGTTGCTTTCCAGGGCTGGGAGAGGAAAGTCTGAAACTACTGTATCCATCTACAGAGACAGATATGAGAAGGAACAATTAATGGACCTACCACCTGCCACTTTCCCATTGAGCCCCTTGTCCCTCAGCAGAGAAACTGGGACACCCTGAAGGGCTACAGAGGGTTTCAGGCTGAAAAATATTTCAAGAGGTATAAAATCCCTGAACTAATCAACCTGCAAAATCTGTTTGTTTTTCAGACCCTGGTCCCCTATCTCAGAAGAGTCCTTATGAAAATCGTTCTTACTTTCCACAGCCTGTTGCAAATATTGAGAATATTTATTCATTTATTTTTAGCCAAACAGCTTCAACTACAAGGCTGAGGTTTAGTTATCAGATAATTTTTTATAGGCAATGTAGTAGAGCTGTCAACAGGAACAGGTGTGTGTGGGAGGGTTGAAGAAAAGGCCAGGCACCTAACGCAAGAAATATTTAGGTGCTTTCCCATGAGTCAAGCCTTAAATCTCCTCGATACTTCTCAGGCAGTGCTGTTCACAAGAAACTATGTGCATAATGAACAGAGCAAAAGGCTTTAGAGGGTTGATCAGAGAATGACACAGCCACAGTAACTGCTGCCTACTTTTGTCTCATGCATGCACGTACACACTCACAATGGGGCTGGAACAGCTATCTGAAAAAACTGTTGGTGCTGCTGCCAGTTTCATTAACTAAAACACATCTCCCTTGGAAAAAAAAAAAAAAAAGAACAGAAATGTCTTTTGCTGACATTGTCATTCCCTGCTGCCCAGTAAATAAACATAACATCTATTTGTCACCATGGAAACATCTTCCATGGTCCAAACTATGCAAAGGAGAGGTATTTGAGAAACTCAGAAGTCGGAGGAAATGAGCCAATATCTAACCTAGAACTTCATGTTGCATCTCCTTGGACTTTGCTTTTTTTTTGTTTTTCTCTCTAAAGTATACTAATAAGCATACTTATTTTAGAAAAAAAGCAGTTAGTATCTTGGATACAAAGCTTAAACATTTGCTTAACATGCTGTCCCTACTGTGCTGAGTTTCCACCTCTTCCTGCCAAGGAGGGATGTGTAAATAACTGCCTTATTTGTACATCTAAAAGGCACTTTTTTCTCCAGGGACACTGCATTTGTTCCTTTTATTATGCATCAGAGTTAGAAAGACACTGCCACGAGCAACATAAATGATGCATTGATTCACATCAACAAAGCTAATCTTCTGCCCACATAGTGTAGGCAGTCAGCTGGAGGTGTGACAAACATGTTCCTCCTTCCTGGGGGATTGTGGTGCCACTGACAAGGATTTGTCTACCCTGTGTGCTCAGGGACAGATGCCCACTGAGGTGGCACCACCTAAGCCCCATAGAGACATGCCTTTCATTTGCACAAAATATTAGTTACCTAGGACTGGATGCCTCCTTTTGTAATTCCCCTATAGCAGCTATTGTAAAATCAAAGTGAAAGCAATATATTCTCCTGGAGTCTTTTATCATAAGGGTTATGGTAACCTGCAGACAGTGGAAGAACATCAAGGTGCATGTGAAAAGATTTTCTTGTTTCTAGGATTCTTAAGAGAACAGGGACAATATCTGCTTTCATTTCTTCAGCAGTTTATTATTTCTCCTTGGGACTACAATGTTGCAGTAACAACACAAAAGAAGGAGACAGACACCTGTTGAGATCAAGGAACAAGTGCATCGGGCCTTGCCTGTCTTTATTATATATGTGCCTTTTAAATCACCGTGGATTGGAGGAGACAAAGAGCCTCCCCTCAATCACACTGGTCAAAGGGAATGTCCATCAAACTTCTGTGCCCAGGAGAAAGGAATGTAAATAAAAAGACACCGTTACAATAACATGGCTATGCTTACAAAGAATATCTGAGAACCAGTTACAAAAGAATGATAACATCCAGAACTGCAAAAGTCAGGGCAACACTACAAGAACTTCTCTTAAACCTCACACAGGCATACACACACACCCCCCATCCTCCCCTAGCAAAACTGTTTTTCCACAGGTTGCCATGCTTGTCCCTCACACTGGGGTCTCTTCCTTGCCTGAGACACATCCCAACCCACGTTCCTGCAAGCAAGCCAGACCAAAGCAGGCACAGGCTTTTGGGGGAGTTAGTACGTGGAGTTTGGGTTCATGCTCAGCTTTAGCATTTCTGTGTGTCTGCCTTCCTGCATTTCTTGGGATTTAAAAAAGATTTTTTCTTTCCCTCTCATCTCTCTGGCTTCATACACTCTCCATTAATTCATCTCTTTGTCTTCTTTCTGCAGATAGGTATTTCTAACCAGCTTTCATATTGATTGTGCTGCTCCTCCTCTCTTTCTTTAGCAGTATAAATTCTCCTCATATCAAGTGACTTTTGCCTATTCACCCACCTTATTTTTCCTAGACTTGAGACTCTGCTCATACCAATGTACAACTCTGTAACTATCCATCATCTTCAGTTAAGCAGTCTTGATTTATTCACTGTGAGAAAATAATTTGTCTAAACTGATCTCTCCAGTATCAAGCTTCAGCTTTTCTTCTCATGCCCATTGACACAACTATAGTACGTGTCCTAACAATACTTTTCCAACTGTTAACAATCACTTTTTTCCCAAATACCAAGAGCTGATGAAAGTTCTCCTTCAGACACATTTTTCAACAAATATTTCCCAAAATGCTTCCTTCATTTAGGGTGCATAAATCCAAGTAAGCAATGAGGTCTCAAGGCATTGACAATGGAAAAAAAAATAAAATACACAAAGGTATGTAGAGTGGCATTGCCTTTCATTTTGGGGAAAAAAACCATGTCTGACTTGTATAAAAATCCCATTCCCTCCTACACATTGCAAATATAAAAAAGGACATTTTTTTCCATGTAATTTCTTGCTGATCTGACCTGGAAAGTCAGAGGTGCTAGTGGTCAGATACAGCTATTCAGTGGGCTGAACTTTGACAAAAAGCTGGTGCAGCTTTGATTTTGCAGTACTCAGTTTCACAAAATAGTCTTGGCCCTCACTTGCAGGAACATTAAAATTCATTGAGTTCACTTATTTTTAAAATTAAAATGGAAAAATGACACAATTTTAACCTGTGATTAGGAAGTACTCGTTTATTTATAGACCCATTTGTTGCCTAAAAAAATTTCTTTTACATAATTGCTTCTTCAGACTGTTTGCTTATGTCGATCAGAAAACGTATTTTGGAAGATTAGGTCATTTGTACTTGTGCAAATCTGAGCAATAATTCAAATAAAGCAAGGTCAGTTTAAATGAATACAATATCTAGCACAGGGATAAACCCATTAAATTAAAATCATTGAACATAAGACTCTGTTGATCATGTACTTATAGTGGAAAATGTCAAATGAAGATACTTTCTATTTACTGATTAATGTCAATGCCACAAAGGTGGCATGAAATTCACTTTAAAGTTGAAAGGTGGTTAGTACATATCAGGAGGTCAAATAGGAACTGATTTCCAGTTGGCATTAAATTAACATTCTTTCTATCAGTCATTGCAAATAGCTAATACTTGATTTTTAAAATTAAAAAACCCCAAAGCCCCAAGAGTGGTAAACAACCCAGACAGCCAACCAAAGGAACTATGTTGATCTCACTGTTATACTTTAAGAGTCTGAAACAGAACAATTACATTTGTACTATCTATTACTGGGGTTTTGAAACAATGTGATAATTCTGTCCCCAATATTGGAATTTCAATCATTCATGGACAGAAGCATAATTTCAGATATATTCCTTAGGTCTGTAGACTTTACACGGGTGCTTAACTTCTGATGTGAGAGTAGTTCTACTGAATGCAAACCTGTAGTTCTCTTTTGCCCAGGAAATGAAAATGGTTTTTTATTTCTAACAGTCAGAATTTGTTGATAATCCTTACACTGAATGAGTGATTTTTGGGTTATTTGTAAAATGTATATGTTCAAAATCTAGATACCTAAACTGCACAATACTGTCTTTGTTTCTGCCGTGGATGACTGAAATGGGAACTTACTCCATGAAATTACATCCATTCTCAGTGGTTCAGGAAAATACAGAAGTATCTACTTCAGCTAAAGGATGTACTCAAAGGCTTTGCTGGATGAAGCCCCCATGAACAGAGGAGAGCTGCACAATGGTCATTTTGATAAACGTTAACCTCTGTTAAAACTGGAATATTTAAGAATTTTTTGATATGCACAGAAATGTTCCTGAACAGCTGGAGGTGATAACCAACAGGATACCCAGGAATGAGAACAAGCAGAACTGGGGACCAGCTGTATGAAGAGCCTCCAATAAGGCTTCTCACTCCTTGAAACCTTTGTGTGTGTGACACAGTTGGTAGGCTTGTCAGTTCATAAACCCTGGGGCAATTCCATGAGATACGAGTTCCTCAGTCTCTTGGGTAATGGAAAGGAACAAAGAAAGGAAAAGGCCACAGATCAGGTTGCTGCTTCTGTTTATAAGGTGCTTGTAACCATATTTTTTGTATGCATTTAGGTGTACATAGTAATACGTATGCAGATAGAAAAAAACTGTTGGCAGTGCATGGATGGAGGGTCCTTTTTGGTACCACAGCCACAGGGCATAAAATCCCTGTCTTGATAGGAACCATGTTGCCAAAATTGAGTTGACTCACTTTTGATCCTCTTTTCTACAATCTCAGTGCTTGGAAAACATTTCTTGATGTTTTGCACTGCAAGCTGGCCTTTGGCCCAAGCCCAGTGCCCAGCAGCCTGCTGCCTGGTGAGTCCCTTCATGATGCAGCCAGTTGATCACCCCGGCACACGTACATCACAGCACCACTCCACCCATTCTGATGGGCTGCAGATGTAACCATCACAATTCAGCATGCATGTCATTTTCTTTGTGAGGTACTGGTTATATTTTTACACAAACAGTCCTTCTACCCCTCCCAAGCCCCAGTAAAACCTCACATTACTTAGGAGATGGCAGTACTTCCAACGCCAAGAGATGTTTCGTCCACAGAGAGGCTGGGGATTTTCTACACTTGGTTCATCAAGAAGGGTTAAGTCATAATTTGTAAACAAAATTGAGTTTAAATAAATTTTTGTGATGCATTCTTCTTCAAGTATCGCCTAAAATGTATCACTTAAAGTTAGCATTAGAAGAAAATGCTATTAAGAGGGCATGAGGTAAACTCATTTAGTTGCTCAAATTGTGTAATGCAATGAATTAATATGGTAATGCATCTTCAGAGACCAGAAGTAGATAATAGAGGTGAGCAGAGGTTTTCTAGCTTGGCTTCAGAAAGGCGAAAGTAATTTATCATTCTGTTTCAGTTTTGGAGGGTAGCATTTCTCATTTCTTCTGACTTTCTCTCTGAAATTTTCTTAGTTTCATTTTTTAAGCATTGGGATTCTGAGAGTTTGCTTTCTTTTTATTTAAGACAGAGGGCTGGTTGAATTCAGCCATACACAGCTTCCCCTGGAAAGGCAGCAAGCACCAGACCCTTTTAGTTTCATCCTTGTGCTTACAGGCTTTAAGGAGTTGCAGCAACCTAGGACTTGCCTCTCTTGGACATTCAGCTCACTTCTGTAGCTTGCAAAACCAAGGTATGGAATGAATAAAATAATACTTTTTTTTTTTTTTGGCCAGTTGTCAGGGTCAGGGAGAGATTGCAGCTATGATTGGTGGTCTATGAATAACCCTACTCCTTTTCATTATGGCCACACAAATATGTGTTATGTCTTTATTACTTCCATGCATTGTCTTATATGAGCCTATTTTTAATTAATATAAAACAAAGCCCTTTTGACCTTACCCACAGGAAATATTGCCTCATTTATGCTAGCCATAAATTAAGCTAATACAGCCTGAGTGTCTAACATATTTCTCAGGTAACATTCACTCAAATATTAAACAGGGAGACAAAAGAGAGAAAAACCTAAACCATTGGCATCAAGGTGGATTCTGCAATTGTTGAAAGGTATATCAGAGTGAGAGACTTTGTTTTGCAATAACAGTTGTGGAAAGCAGAGAAAAGCATCTGATACAATTAAAACAGAAGGAAATTTTAGCAATGCAAAACGTAGTTGCCCAGGCAGGAATGTCATCTGATGCTATACTGAGACAAACATCTTCAGAGGAATTCAACAGAGAACAAAAACCTTTACAGTGAAGAATAAAAGATGTTGTACAAATATATAATAATTAACCATACTAATTTGGCTGCATAATTAGATAGTCTCTTTGTTTTTCCTTTTGCATTTTTAACTTCAAGCAGTGCACAGCAGTAGCAATACAAAATATTTTACTTTGCCTCATGTGTATGCTCAATGCTGGCAAACAGTAGATATCTCCTCACAAATGAGCTGTCACAAATTACTCCTCGTTTGGTGGCGACATCCTTGGTCTACATCACAGCTACAGGAAGCCTAATCAATTATGCTCCTAAAATGAAATAAGAGCACGATGGTGCCAGGGGCATAGCTCGTAAAATTAATTACGAGGCAAGTTTACATATTGAAGTACCAGTTTATGGAGGGACTAATAACTTTTGATGAAGACTTTGACAGGATATTACTCACAAGGATTATGAAAACACAAAAATCATTTGCAACTGGCTACTCAGACCCTAGCTTGCACCTCACAGCTGCATGTCCCAGCTGTCACCTAAGGTCTGCCCCTTTCCTTTGTCAAGTGCAAACAAAGATACCCAATGATATCAGGATATCATTACCCATGTAGAGCGCACAGAGCAGTCCCCCTCAGTTGCCCACATGCACCCAGGCAGTGTCTTATCTCTCTGCTTCTCCCTCCTACAATTCTATGTTACATCCTGTAGATTATGGCAGTATAATAATACTAAAACAATTTTTTTCTTTTTTTTCTTTTTTTTTTAAGTCTGGGAAACCCCTGTGAAGAAAAAAAAACAGGATTATTAGCAGTTGCAGTGTGGGCAAGGCTACAGAGTGAGCCCTGAAGTCCCAGGGAATCCTGCCAGGGGCGAGACTTTGCAACTGCCTCGACCTCAGGGCACTTGCACGGACTGATAATGGGAAATAGGGTTAATTCAGGCGTTGGTGTTTGCTCAACTGTGGAGCGTAAAAATGTAAAAGGTGAATAGTGACAGATGGCAGATCTTTGGGGGAAACAAGTAATTTTAGTGGTAAAAGCAAACAAAGCAAATTGTGGCATGGATTAATGCGGAGCCTTTCATGCAAAAACTGAAAACATGTTGCTAGTCAGCTCACCAAATGGGTGAGAAGGCAGGTAAATACTGGTATAGCCATTACCACTGCCTGAACTGAGGCACCAAAAGAACAAGAACCCTGCCAATATACTGCAGCCCTACACAGTAATGCAGGAATGCCACAGCCAGCAGTGGGGTGCCTCCCACTGTTTTTCACCAGCCCACTGAGTCACCTCCTGGTCTGGCTAAGCCTGTTTAATGAATTGCCTTTATGAAGCTTCAAGACACTGAGACCCACATAGGATGTCGAATGATGAATAGCCTGCCTCAAAGATGCCATTCATAATCAAATTTTAAATGTAATTCAGCTGAATGGAATCATTGCTCTTCTGTGCATCATTTACAAGCCCGGATGCTGGTCTCTGAACTGGCATGGTACCTTCTCCTGAAAGACAAGCTGTGAGCTCTCCTGCACAGGAGCTCAGAAGAGAGCTGCACAAAGCCACACAGATTAACTCTTCACAGAGGGGAATATGAACTGAGATGTGTGAAACAAAGGTGTGAGTAGGTCTGAGCATGTCTGTGTTTGAGCATCGTAACTGTTCTATGCATTGGCCAGTTTCAAGCAGGCATGATACAGAGGTAGCAATCTGAGAGATGCTGCCATTTTCCAAATACTGACTGTGGTCAAAGCAGGTTGCTGAGCAGGCAAGAAGGAGACTCTATCCATAACCTATTTGAGAAAATAAACTCAATGAAGACCCAAGGACATTGTTCGGAAAAGTAAAAAAAAAAGGTTTACAGCACCTTAAAGCAAATCTTTCTGTTCCCAAGCACAAAGTACAAATGTGTTCTTTAAATTATCATTACAGAGTTCCTTGTTACTTATACTGGGCAAGAGTTTTTTATTTAAATGGAGGTCTCCTCAGAAGTGCAAAGAGGCCTTTGGGGAGGTGCAGGGGAGGAAAAATGTAATTTTTCAGGCTCCAAGTGTTCTTTTGTGTTTTATAAACAGCTGAGTGACAGCCCAGTGATTAATAAGTTACATAAATAATTATAAGCGACATGTAGCTGAATCTAGTCCACATTCCAGACATGGTACATTAAATAAAGAGAATTCTGCTCTTCCCTCAGAAGAAAATTTATCTGGCAACAGCAGATAAATCAGAAATGATACTGTTAAAGTATATCCAGTTCTTTGGAGAGACAGCTCATCAAAACCAGAAGTTTCTACTGCACTCAGTCCTTTCTCAGGCAAATTGTTTAATTTACTTCAGCCTTACCTTGTACCCATTCAGTATAAAAAATTACTTTCTTCCTTTATGCATCCTCTCTGGTTGAGCTTATTTTCCCAAAAGTACCCCTGTGAAACAGAGTTTTGCACCAGTACAGCCCTGGGCATAGGAAGGGAAATGATAGTTTGCAGTACCAACACTGGAACTCACCGGGAGGCTCACTGGATGTGTTTAATTGGTCAAGTTTTACAGCACCATCAAGAAATTGAAGTTAAATTGGTCCCTCTCCCTTGGATTTGTTACTGAAAGAGACAAAACTAAAAGCAATGCCTGCCTATGTTTCTGTTCTAGACACATTTACAGCTCATAGGGATTGAGCAGTCACTTTGTATGTTGTTACTGAGGTCTTTAGAGCATCTTTCTGTCTTCCCCAGCAAACCAGAAAAATATGTAATAGAAAAGAGTAGTCTGGTTCAGTACAGTGCCATAAGATTAGGAAACACCCTTACCTGACATTCAGCTGTGCCCCAAAGTCTCCTCATTGGGTGGAGGGTAAGGATGTGAACTCCAATTAGAAAGTTGTATGATGGGAATGATTCCAGTACTGAGAAAACAATTGAGAAGTATTTTGAAATGTGTCTAAGATTATTTAAAAGTACTAGCTAATGCTTAATACCTCTCTTCCCCCTCTTCCTGCCCCCAAAATTCTTTTTGTAAGAGTTATTCAGGTGTATAATATGCAACTATGATCTTCAGACATTGCCTCTCTGCTTTTGTGAGAGCTTCATATTTTCTTTGTTCTTATGAGCAAGGGGAGATCTATTTTGCAAACTTTGCCTTTTTATAATATAGCATGGAGTGGTTTTCTATATTTTAGATTTCTAATGAGCTCATGGAAATAAAAAAGAAGACTTCTGGTAACAAACACTGTTCTTTTCATGAATTTCAGTAAAACGCTAATCATCTGGTATATCATCTTAGCAGATAGCAGCCACATTTCTAAGAAATTTGATTACTTCAATAATGAAAGTGTGTTTTTAATGACTTAGATTGTGAAATGAGGCATCATTTCCTAGATTCACAGATTTTAGGGCCAGAAGGGACTTGAAAGATCATCTGTTCCCAGATCTCTTATAAAAACAGAAACTGTTAAACGTTAAAAATGTTGCTGTTCTTGAAGCAAATGCATTCCTTTTTGTAAAGCTAAGCACAGCTTTTTTCCAAAGTGGATTTAGTTGTAGTTTAGTGACAGCACTTAAACTTTCTATGTTTACATTAAATTGCACCTTCATTCCTTTTCTTGCACTTAGGATAATTTACCCTTTTAAAGGTAGTTGGCTGATAGCAAGAGAAACACTAAGATTTGACTCCTAAAACCATACAAAGACCGTTATTTACATTACATTTCAGTAAAGCAACCCCAGAACAGGAGTACTGCACTGTTACTTTCCTGTTACCATTCCTGGCTGGAATAGCAGTGATGCTGGTGGCATAATTAGCAAAGGCAGCCACCAGCTTTTTCCTGGACCATGTATCCCTTCAAAATGCTGGGATTAGCTCATCAGCTTTCCTGAGGATCAGTTCACATGTTCAGGGTCTTTTTTTTTTTTTTTAGGGTTTTCTCATACAGGGAAGTTTCAGCCTAAAAACTCCTGCCTGGAATCTTAAGAAGCAGAGACCTTGCCAGCATATGTTATCCTTGTGTTGCCTGCTCCAGGGTACAAGGATGGGTAGTTGTTCAGCCCTTACTTTCCAAGGTGTGGCCATAGACAGGGAAACCCTGCTTGCACCTCTGATATTTTCTATATGAATTTTGTCATCCTGACTTTCTTTTCTAACTAACCTTGATCTCTTTTTTCCCAGAGTATGTAAGGGCCTTCTGGCAGACATGTTAGCTTTAATCTGCTGTTTATACTTCTGTAGTACACGTTAAGGACCCCTATTTTATTTTGTAAACTTCACCCTGACATGGTATCAGCTTAATTCCCTCATTGGCATCCTAGCCAAGCAAAACTCACCTTGTTTTCATCTCTCGCTGTAATTCATTCAAAGCTCTTCCAAGAACATCCAAGATTTATTCTGTCATCTTAATCTGTTCTAGGGAAATAGATTATACAAACAGATGCACACTTTATTTTTAGTTTCTGATTTGTAAGCTGCAGTAAAAGTGGAAAAAATGCAATCTTCAGTAATAACTGAAATTTTCAGGGAAATTCTGATCCATCTCAGTGACTATATGAGAAATGCAATCAAACAAGGTAAGAGCTCAAAATATACTGGGGAGAGAATATTTACTTGTTTATTATGGCACAGAACTGCTGTGCAGAACAACTGTCTCTCTTCTAAGGCTTCAAGTTCACTGCAAAAATAAAATCCTCTAGCAACCAATGGAGATGCTTTATAACGACATCAAGTGTCCTCTGACTTCTTATGTGTTGTTTTTGTGGCTAGCTTAAAAATGGACCCAAGTATGAATTTTAAATGTTTCTTTTTTTTGTCTTATCATACTGCACATCATACTATTTTTCCATTAAAAGTAACTTTCAGGGCAAAACCTCAGAAGATAACACGTTGAAGATCATGTGCAAATTATTATAACCACTTCAGTCACAAATTGCAATTTTCAGAGGTTTTAAATGTAGAGACAATGAATGTATCTCTCATCAAAATGAAAACCACAGAAATAAATCAACCATCAGTAATGAAAAAAAGAGAATGATATAATTTCTATTTGTCAAGGTATAATGATGTCACCACTCATTTATCCTTTCCACTTAAAGGTTGAAGCTGTTCAACAAATCTCTCCTGAGCCACATACATCTGTTGCTTTAATGGTGGCTATAGAAAAGCTTTCTGATTAGTTAGCACATCATTCATCAATTAGAAGAGAAGGTAAAAGTTATTTCTCCCTACCCACAGTTCTTCATTAAAAAAAATAACCTTTAATGTAATGAATGACAGCAGAATCAAGAAATAAATAAGAGAAGAGATGGTGCCTGAGGAGGTCACTTTTTGAAGAACTCCAATCTTTGCTAGAGCAGAGGAAAATGACAAAGAGGGGGACTTAACAGCTGCACAAATACAGACTTTTCTGTGGCTCAGCACAGTGACTATTAGTACAATAAGACACACATGCTATGTTACAAGCCACTTTATAAAAGAACTTACTAAATAGTAAGAATGCAGTGCTACTTACACCAAAGTTTGCATTGAGTATTGTCCACAGTAGCAATTTATCCTCAAAACTCTTGCAAAGGTGAGTGAAGTATTTTAGCCAATTTCAACAAGGAAGATAAGCAATTTGTCCAGGTTGTCATATGAATATTTAGCAGAGCAATTTTGTTCTTATACAGTGCATATTCTGAAAGATGTCCCCCCAAATATATTAACAAACAACTCTCTGGGTTGACAGGTAACATATTCACCTAGAGGTGACAGATGCCGATCCTGTTTTCATCAATTTATTCAAAGAGAGCATCATCAACTAAAGACACTCATCCTGAACCCCCTGTCCCCCAAATTGCATGCAGCCTTTCATCTCCGTGCCTTAGCACTGCAGGTAATGAAGGCTTTACTTCAGGATGGGACTGCGACTGCCTTCAGGGAGAGGAGGAGATCTGAATCCAGATTCCCCATTTTAGATAAGTGTGCTAACCCATAGGCTACTGGGTAGTCAGCATGAATGCAGCCCAAGGTTATCTCTTACAAGGGCCACAAAACAAACTACTTCAATTTTGTTAAGTTGTTCTTTTTGCATCTAAGATTGGACATTTTGTATTAAATGAATCTATTATATTAGGGCAGAGGTTGAAGGAGGATATTTATTCTGCCATTTAAAGTAATAATAGTAATCGCTGATTCAATCCAAATTGAATTCTTCATTTGGTTTGTCCAGCAAACCAAAACATTAGGCTCGAGTCAGGTATTTGTTTGGAACAGCTGCTGCAATTACCAAGCTGCCCTACCTATTGCATCAAATAGGGTGGAGAGCTGCAGGCACAGTCAGATGACAGGAGTCCTTGGAGTGATCAAAATGAACATACTCATTTACCTGGAAATGGACCTGCAGTGGTTGCAGGGCAAGTGACAACACCCCACTTCAAGGGCAGTAATTCACTGCAGAAGGATGGGAACATGGGCAACCCCACCTGCTACTCAGGTGGGTCCCCTGAGAAGCACCCTGAGCTTCTCCAGCTGCAGTTCCCCATTTACTGCAGTGGTGACTGCCGGGAGCCTTGGGCACTGATGACACACAATGCATTTTCATACATGTACCAAGGTCTGGGCTCAGCTAGACCAGCTTTGCAGAGCACTGATTTCATCATCTTAGTGACTTCTCGTGGCTGTTGAGCCCACAAGTCAATTTTTTCTCTCTCAAGTGCCAACGGTAACATCAGTGTAAACCCTGAATTCGTTTCCCTCTCTAACTTTATCAGTAACAACTATTTTGGATGAGAGGAGAGAAATTAAACTGAAGGCTGACCCCACCACCTATTTACTGGAAAAGATACAGGACTGGGCTCTAAGCTGATGACTGCCAGGGCACAATAAGCCCAGAGGCAATCTCCTTTTCAGTAACAGCAGTCATCTTTGGTACATGGCATGCATCTGCAGCCAGGAAACACTTCCAGGTTTTTGCCAGCACGCCTGCAACTGTCAACTCTATTATAGCCTCTGCATTGGCTTTGCAGAGCTACAGCAGCCTGCGTAAAGGACACAAAATCTGAGCACACTGGGGGTGGATTTTCCATCATGCCATTGGGCTTACTTTGGTGTAAATTGATGAGAAATTAGAGGCTGTATCTATTTTGATTGCAATGCAGGAGGCAGTAGTCTTGATTTACAGTTATTTTGAGAAACAATCAGTAGAATCAAACCAAGAGAGATTTTGGCCATATCTTTTTTTATAGCCTCTTTTAGTTAGAAAGCACAGTTTATCATCCCAGTCCCAGTCATGCTGACTGTACAGGTGTCAGCACTCAAAACACTGCAGTTGACTCAGTCCAGGTTCAGTTTTGCCACCTTTAGAAGAGGCATCCAGGGAAACACTTGTACAAGTTGCCATGTATTTTCCTGTGCAACCACACTGGTCTGGTAGGGGTGGAGCAGGAGATGAGATGACCCCATTCATTTTCCATCTCAGATTGTCAAAAAGGAAAGTTATTTCTTCAACAGAAGGAGCACAACTGGATCCCCTCCTTCCTGCTCTCATGGGCTGCAGAAGGGGTGGGACCAATAGAGATGTTTCTGGCACCATTTCCTGCATGGAGCGAGTCAGAGACAGACCTGTGCCCCTACAAACAGTTTCAGCAGAGCAAAGCCATCATCCAGTCACCTCCCTGAGATTTGTGGTTTCAAGCAGATGACAACGTCAGCCTGTAGCTGAAGAAGTTTGATGAATCAAACAAGATGCTGTAAATCTTCACCTCAGTTCCTCTGGCGTGAAAAATTTGTGAGGCACATTCATGGTCCCAGGAGATGGCCACTACCATCTCTTTCTTCTGAAACATGCAATGAAGCAAATCTCACTCAGAATTATCTCATGCTCTCTGGCTTTATGGAATGCATTAATTAATTCCACATTAGCAAGGGGATGGTTTTCTATCTATTGTAGGCATATTCTTCCATCTATAGTTTCTATAAATTTGAAAGCTACTTTTAAAAAGCCTTGTTTCCCATAGATCAGCTGGAATCCTCATTATGCCTGTATGCAGAGGAGACCACACACAAATGTGATATTCTAATACTGATTACTCTTGCTTTGCTCCCATTTGTTACCTATTGATTTTCAGGGCTTTGGTATAATCATGTGTGCAGTTAGTGAACCAGCCCCAGACCACAGTGAAATGACACAGGTCAAACTGTACAGTGTGTTTCTGCCTGGATGAGAATTTGTGCAATCTGTGAATTTCAAGAGCCATGAGCTCAACCTTGCTTGTACACAATATGCTTTAAGAGCTGACATTAAAGTTAATATAAAAGTTCAGAGGTGCAAAATAATTTAAATGCACAGAAGAGGTAGCAATAACGTTTCTAAACCGAGGCAGTGAATTATGTATATAAGAAATATTAAAAATGCAAAGCTGACTCTATTTGCATTCGGAATGCCCCCTAGCTGTTATCAAAGAGGAGGAAATTGCTTTATGCTGAATTCAAGGGCATACTACTTAGTGCTGTATTTAAGTCAAGAAGGAATATCACTCATTTTTATTCTACCACTTAACTTGGGCTTATGTAATCTGTCTGAAAGCCGAGTCAGTTGTCTTATTTTCTATCATGGAGAGAGAACATATAATTCAATCATTAAACCTTTATATGCAGATGGTTCTGAGATCCCTCAGAATCATAGTGCTGCACGTAAATCACGGACTGTCATCAGTCCAAGGCGATGGAAATATCAGTGCTTTTGGGTAGATTACTTTCGGGTAACCACAGGGTAAAATTAAACTTATTCACCAGTTGAGGATTATGTAGCTGATGTGGAAGAATCGAATGATGCCAGGTTTGCTTGCAGGGAGTGCTCCTTAGGTATCACTTCAGAGCATCAGGATCTAAAACCAGAAGCCTGATTCATCTAACCGGGTTTAAACTTTGTCTGGGCGGAAATTTGTCAGTGAAATTTGTTTTTCTCAGCACCCAGCTTCAACAGCAGTGACTCTGGGCTAGACACAAGCAAGCAACATGAACAAGGGCATGAAGAAATGCCACGAAAAGTAGTGAGGAGACAAAGGTCTTAAGTCACAAGCAGCAAATACAGTGACTGGTGGGGTTGAAACCCCTGTACCACAATCACCAACAAGGATTTTTCTGTAGTCTTAACAGAAGGGGGAATTAATGTAGAAATAATTTTACAAAGTAGCAGTTCCTGTCTGTCTCTGATCATGTAGTTTCTTTTTCACTTCCATATTTTCCACCATGAGCAGTAAAAATCAACCAAATTTTCACAAAGCCTTTATTTAACATCAACTTCACTTCCAAGATCTGTTACATATGTGGCAGGAAAACATCACAAAACGGCTGCTTCCAACTATGACTTCATAAGAAGAATAAGCAGAGGACCAAAATGGAGTTTACACATCTATCATCCATAAGCTTCTGCAAGCTGATGCAGAGAAAACTACTTTTAGTGTTCAGAAAGCCAGCATCAATGACCAAGCCCGGATTTAAAATGTCGGATCAAATTAGTTCTAGTCCACTGTGGTAAACAAAAGGAAAAGGTAGCAAGGACAGACATATGCAAGGGCAAGATATGTTTAAAGAGACAAGCAGGTTGTTAATGCATCTGTTTACTTCCATTTATATTATAGATGTACCATAATATTATCTTGTATTTTCAGCAGCCCTGATATTTAATGAAAAACTAAAATCAAAGACATTCAAAGTGTATCACATATCCCATGAGTCTCCCCATCCCAACAGCTGCACAATACAGTATGAATACAAATTCTCCCAACTGCCACATCCTTACGATTAAAAGAAATGATCCTTTCCTCCTCAGCTCTCCCAAAATGGTCTCTGAGAGAACAGTAGAGAGAGGGGCTATTCAAGCTCTATGTTAGATAAGTGTTGCCTCCATCTTTATTGCTAAGTAAGGATTTAGGCTTGGATGTCGTATTGAGAGAAAATTTTATATACTGCTATCAGGATATTTTAGCTCACAATGGAACTTGACGTCAGGAGAGCTGTGTAAATTGTGGAGTTCTCATGGGATTGACTTTTTCTGAAAAGACCGGGTCCCTCCTGATATCTCAGAACTCACAAGTTTCTTCATGATTTTTGTTACTATTTTAAACAAAGGGACAAAAGATGGTAAGAGAATTACAACTAAAGCCAGGAAGAAATATACTGGAGATTAAATTCAGATATGGGAATAAGAAAACTCCATTAAAATAGACATTGATGTGAGTCTCTGAGTGTAGCTCGCTAAGGGGAAAATCAGAGCTGGAAAAGTGAACATCTCCTTAATGAATATCAGAAACATGGGGGCAGGAGACAGACAAATCAGAGGTCATGTGTTGTACCACTCGTGTCAAAAAGAAGCAAGAAAATAAATGAGACTTGCAAGAACAGACTAAAGCCATTAGAACAGGGATGGCTGGGAAGGAAGAGTTGAGCACAGAGATGCAGATTGTTTGCAGAAAGAAATGAAGATTGGATTCACCAATATTTGGCAATAACTGTAACAGAAGATTTGTATCAGAAATTCTCTTAGTCTGTGTCAGGGGAAAAAGGAGTGGTGAGGGAATGACACTGAATGGGGACAGTCCAGGATAGCAGGAATTGCTGTTCCAGGAAAGTGGTGTTACAGGACAGAGGTCTGAAGTCTGCTCTCTGCCAGGCATCACTGCTAGGAAGAATTTGAGGTAATATCTATGGAGAAACCCAGAGGAAGAATACTGTTAGTGCTTTGATCTGAGATATTTTGTTTAATATTAAAGGGCAAACTTATGCTGACTGTTAAATCGATATCAAATCAAGACTGGAATCTGTTTTATGATCATGGACAGTGAACTCCTCACTGCTGGAGTTATAAATGATGTCACATTTCAGCAGTCCTGTGACTGCCAATATTCAGTCCAGAAATGCCCATTTTAATTAAAAACTTCAATTTGAAAGGCAAAATGTCACTTGCTGACAGTGAGAAGTACTCTTTGTGCTTCTCATGTGCTCTTGAGGATCTGTGTGGAGCAGAAGACAATTCACATCCTTCTCAGCATCATCCTGTCCCTCTGCCAAAGCCCTGTCTGAAGACAAACCTAAAATTTGCATTGTGAAAGCAAGTCTGATGTAAGAGCTGAGAAGAGCACAGGCCTTGAACTAGCCTTTGGGGATGAAGGAATGTCACTACTTGTGAACAGCACAACCCTGAAGCACCCTGTGCACTTCAAACACAACTTCCCCGGGACTAGGAAGTCCCCTCTCTTATGTCCCTCCCCCATACCACTGAGCAACACAGCATGTGCTTTAAATCAGCAGCGCTTAGTCTGGCTTTCCAATTAATTGTGTTTGGCATGGGTTGGGCCCAGAATTCTCAAAAGACAGGTGCATTTTACATCTGAGTCTTTGAATCAGATCCCAGAGGATTAATTTTATCAAGAATTTCATACCCTAGAATGACCAAAATCAACAGAGACCTTTGCCACTTTTTTATTTATGTTGCCCCACTTGGTGAATACATGCCAATGACTGGGAAGGCTGCACTGCAAGGTCATTTTTTATACCTTTCAAAGTGAAGCATTATTTAGGCATGTGTCAAAACTTTCACAGGTCTTAAGGATTAAACATAAGCCACAGGTGTTTTCTCAGGGATGAAAAGGTTTACTGACATGGGGGATGTTGAAGCAATGTGTCCCATAAATCCAAAGACTGTCTGAAGGCCTGCGAACAGGCACGTCAGGAACTGACTCCCTCTTGCTGTACTCCAAGTCTGTGCTGTAGATCCATGAAGACACAGAAACATCAGGATCTCATCATCATGAGGCACATTCCCAGGTCAGGATTCCCTGCGTGGCCCATGACTGATGACTGACTGCAGTTGAAATCAACCCACCCTGTCCAGTAAAACTTTTCCAGGACAGTGACAACTACAAGGTCTTGTGCTAGACCAGTCACCCTAGAGAAATAGCAAACTTGGAGATTTCATCAGACAAACAATGTCAAGTCAAAAACTTTGCATTGGTCTAGTCCAGTAAGTCCCTCAAAGCAGCTGAATATGGTTATTTTGCTGTTGTAAAATACATCGGCATTTATCCACCAAAGTAGCATGAATATGGGGGATTTGCTTAGCACTTTGTCTTCTTCAAACAGACAAAAAATACCCTCTGTGAAAAATTAATCTCTCCTTTTAAATTCTAAGGCTAGCTGTCTCCTTTGTTTTTAAATTTATCCCAGATCCATCAAAATTGCTTTCACAAGTGCAGGCTGATATTATGATAATCTAAAAAAGACAGTTTCTAATTGGAGCAAGACATATGTTACAGTCATGACATTTTACAAAGGGGGAAAGTCATGTTTTCTCATTCACGTTATGATAAATCCTCATGAGAAATTACATTGTTTCTCCTAGATCAGATTTTTGCCTATATGGTACAGATCTTCTTGCAGTAAAGAACTGGAAATATTCTGGGAGTTTGCACCAAAAGCTTTTGCAGAAGAGATTATGGTTTAACATATTACACATGCTCCATGGAGAGCATTCAGCATCTACAGAAAAATATCTGATGCATAATCAACATCTTGTTTTACCTCTGCTTTTCAGTTCAGAAAAACTGATAAAAGTATTTTTAGAGTGAAAATACTTCCTACACACCTCACATGTTAAGGAATAGAGTTCATTATTTCAAAATTTAATTAAAAATATCTACCTTTTACTTCTGAGAGGTGATTTTTTTTTTTCTAGGCAGACTTGTTCCACTTTGGCCTAAAGTAACTTGTACTAGATAATCTTTGATGAAGAACATTGAGAAAATAAGCTGACAACCCAAAGCAGTCTGATCTTCCTTATCATTAATATAAGAATATTACTTTTAATTGCTTTATTTGAAAATGGCAATAGCAGCCTATTAACCTGGAAATTAACTCTGGACAACTGTTCCTATGAGATAATATATGGATTTGATTTCAATGAAATCTCTGTCTTTATGTGAGTAGCTTTTAGCCAATTTTGTTGGCTGCAAATGGGACTCCCCATTTCATTTAAATGGAAACAGAGGTAAAAAGAATGGAAAATTTCACAATGACATCCAAGTCCTTGCCTTTTGTCTCTATGAAAAATTCTTTTCCTCACCATGTAAAGTTTACTGTGCTGATTATGATGTAACTTTTCTCCAGAAAACTAAATTTGCCCTGCCTTGGCAGCATTAGCTCTCTGGTTATGCCAGGACCCAAGGACCAAGAATGACTGGCAATGCCTTCATTGATTCAATCAGATTCTTGCAGATCTGCCGTGTTTTACAAGGTCTTTGAGTCCTTCAGTAGCAGCAGCCACCAGGTTTGCATTGATCTGGCAGTGCCAGCTTAGCCCTGATCTGGTACTCGCTGCACCCTGACTTGTGTACAGAGCTGGAAGTTGCTCTTTACTGTGAAATACAGCACAAAACCTTCAGTGTTTCTTCTACCTGCAGAGTCCTCCCAATCTGAATTCCTTTTTTTCTCCCTGATTTCCATTTAGTCAAACTTTTCTTATTCCCAGTGTACAGTCAACTTTGACAACGCACAAGAGTCATCATATGTTTTCTCCAGGGTCTATCCTACAGGTGCCTATAGGTGGTGCAAAGAGTTCCATACTGCTACGTGGTGAATGTAGTGAGAGTGCACAAGAGCTGTGCCTGGGAGTGCAGCCCTGCTCTCCTGCACCCTGCATCATAACCTTGTGAGGTTTTACACCAGCTAACACTGCCATAAAGCAACTAATGTTGTATGATCTCCATTCAAAAAAATTCTTAAGTATCTGCTTAAGATGTATGCCTTACTGCCTCTGAAGTCAAAAAGATTAGTCATATACTTGCAGTTAAACACATGCAGGAGAATTTAATATGTTTTAATGGCTCTGTATATTCATTTGTCTGTTAAATGGCTGCAGTTCTGGATAGTCCCACTGGAAACTGGATGAAACTCATACATCAGATGCCTTCAGCCCAGCAGACTCCATTTAGTGGCTGGAGGGGGGTGCACAAGCAGAGATTTGCATCGTGCAACAATACCTAAGCATATCTTTCTGTGGAGTGATACAAAATACTTGTATTTACTGTTTATCTGAAAAAATGCTTTGAGCCACTATTATGGAAGGGACTATAGGAAAACACAGCTGTACTTAAAATGCTCTTTTCCTGCTCTCTCCATGTTATGCAACAAAGCACATATGTGCCAACTCACACAAATCAAGAGCTGTCAAGATGGACTCTTAGCATACATTTTTATTTTCAGCTTCTGGATCTTCTATATTCTTTGGCTTAATCTATTAAACAATTTTCATAGCATCAGGTATTTTTCTGATTTTAATCTGAGATCTACTTAGTGAACAACAAATAGTCTGTTTATCTTTGAACTAAATTAATCCAATCTTCACAGAATCATAGAATTATTTAGATTGGAAAAGACCTTTAAAATCAAGTACCACCTTAGCCTAGCACTGCCAACTCCACCACTAAACCATTTTAGGTAAATGGTCTTTAACTGTTGCTAGTATAGCTTACACTTAATTGCTGAACAGGACAGCAAACAAAATACTTGCTTCTAATAGAAAAATTCCAGCCGGTAGCAGTTTCAAGTATTACTATTCTTTAGGTTACACCAAGTAGAAGACAACACTATTTCACATCAAGCTTGTCATTTCAACAAAGTGTGTGTTTCAACAACCTCCTGTGTAGAGCAAGAGGTGGCTTCAGCAGCACAGTCACTCAGGATGGCTATAAACCTGACTTAAGCAGCCACTTAAGGTGAGTTTATGACTGCTTCGCATTGTGAAAGGAACACGGGCAACTAGAGCGTACCAAACAGGGTATTCTACCATCAAGTGCCATATGGTCATTTACAGATGTGGATGCAAATTCTATTGAGTTCTTAAGCAATTATCTTCTAGTGAAATGCCAAGCAAGAGCTGTATAGACTGTTATTCTTTATTTTAGAAGCAAAACAGAGAAGAACACTGCATCACCTTGAAGAAGACTGGAATAGAAGATGGTTTCATGGCATTGTTATTGCAGTCCAGGCTACTGCACTCTGATTCAGGTCAAAATAACAACAACAGCTGTAGCTGAGACAATAATTTGGGCTCTGTGTACTCTCAGAGGATGTCTGAAGCACATGTACTCATTTAAGGATTGCAAAACACTCTCCTTACATTAGCTTCAGTGGATTTATTTGCATACTAAAAGTCATACGTATGATGAAGTACTTTGCTCTAGCTGAAAGCTATATGTGATGGGAACATCCTAATCTTTCTTTGCCACCCTAATTAAACAATCACTAAATATTAAACAGACCTCTGCCCCCACCAAGTGGGGGAGCCCCAAAGCAAGAACTTAGTTCTGACTGACTCTACTTCCAGATACTTGACTTCGCAATCAGACAAGACTCCATAATTTATTTTCTCCATTATCTAATCATATGTTAATGCTTTCAATGTCTGCTCAAAGAAGTGAAGACTTTCTGTACTGGATTTATTTTTTTATTGTATATGGTTGAATTGCATTGAATAGAAGGCAATGGCAAAGGTCCTATCAACTTCCATTAATAAAGGACTGGGACCCCAAGCCAGTCACTATTTATGAAATGTATATCCCTTAAGTATACTCCTTGCCCTTTCAGTGCCCTATTATGAACTTAGGAGAAGTACTTCCTCATATTTCTGATGTCTGAATGTTACACCACTTAAGCCTCAGTAATAATGTTCTGGAAGTCACTGGTTAACAGTGACTGCCACAGCACAAGCAAGTAGTTTTGATCAATCTTAAATCTTCATCCCCTGACACTTTAATCAAAATAATTTAAAATTCTATTAAGCACAATATGCAGAGCATTAACACTCTGAACCAGTGAGCAGTTGGAGTGTGGACACCGAGTGATATATCTGAATAACAGCCTTGTTAGAAAGGCTATCATGTTTTGCTCCTTGCTGAATCATCAGGGATGAGAGTGGCACTATCACTCTTTCTTTGCTAATGTATGGCTCAAAGGATCTGACAAAAACGTTTGATTCCCTGGGACAAGGAATCTTTACTGCTTTACTGAGGTGTAAGTAAAATTTGCCATCTTTTAAGACTTACGTGGATTCTGGAGCTGCCCATCCCTCAGGACTAGGGGCAGGAACCAACCACCTTCTCAATATTATTCCTGCTGCTGTGCATTCCCCAGTCTCTCCAGCTGCTACCTTCTCATTTAATTCAGACCTGCTGCTCTGACTTGAGGCTTCCTTTTCTCACTGTTTATTTCTCTACTGTTTTTCTAACACCACAAAGCTGCATCCAGCATCCCAAAGAAGAGCCACAAGAGGCTCATCCTGCAGCTGCCACTTCCCAGTGCAGTTGTCATTTAAGAAATGAGTGAAATTTAAGAAATGAGTGTCATTTAAGAAATGAGTGAAACCACTCATTTGCTTTTCAAAACATTGTACAGACTAAATGTACCCACACTGACCAATTTCCATTGAGGTTTGGGGGATTTTTGGTGGAAATGTAGACATCCATCTGAATAATGACAAAGGAGGGTAAATATTTGGGGTTGATTTTGGCTATGCCTGTATGGCAAAGCCCCCCATGAAAAGTGTACACAGAAAGCACAAATACCCTCACAAGACCTCTTCCCTTGGACTAGAGTTCTGTTTTTATTTGTGCCTTAAACACATAGATCTGAGGTAAAGTTCATATTTCAGCAAATATGTGCATATAAAACCTAACTTTTATCTCTCTGTTTAAAATAGAGTAGGAAAGATATAGGTTATCTCTCCAGGCTCTTTCACCCCAATTTTCTATAATACTATGAAACCAGATATATGTGACACCTACCCAAAAGCACAAACATGTTTTTCCTATTGTGCTATAAGAAGAACAATACTTGTACGTAGATTGGATCATGAAGGGTGATAAAGAGGAATTTAAATCTAAGAAATGAAAGCAAAAAAATTACAATAACTAACTAGTTGAGGTAGAAACTAGAGTCATCCTTAATGCTGTTTATCTAATGCAAAGAACCACTGGAAACAGACAATATAATATTATTTTTACTATCAAATGTCCAATTTGGGCAATGTAGTTATTATAGTCCTGTGTATATAAAAATTTTTTAAAAGCCAAAAAAAAAGTTAAGAAAAGCTTTGAAACCCTTCCTCCAAAAATGTAATGCAAAACCCCAAATTAGTTGCTAAACTGGCTCAACTGTTACAGTGCAGCCTTGCCACTATATAACAACAATGTCCCGTGAATTGTTTTAGTTGCAAAGAGCAAAATCAGCAGTTGTGATCACCAAAATCGAAATCTGGAAACACAGGGAGCCTTTTAGCATAGTAAGTGAAATAATTACTAATTCCCCACTGCCAAAAGACATACCTCAGCACGTGTGTGAGCACGGCCTCTCAGGCAGTTTTTTCTTTCCCAGTAAGATCTGGTTAAAAGCTGCTTCACTAGGTTTTAAAGCCCACTGGAGGTGCTGCACATTAACTGAGAAGACTGATCAACCCATACTGTATTAAAAAGACATTTGTAGACTCATTTAATCAATAATGTTCAGTATTAGTGTGCAATTTAGCTCGAGAGAAGACAGCTGTAAGACTATGATGCATCAGCTAATGAAAAAGCAGAGAGAGCATGATTCAAATCAGTAGAGAGGCCGAGAGGCAGCTTCTTAGCTGGTGGGAGCAGTGATGGTAGCACACACTCCTGGGTCTCCAAGCCCATAAACCAGCTGAGGATTTCTCCCAGAGCAAAAGGCTGAGTGAACTCTCTCATGCAACATCTTTCCACAGGCAAAAGCGGCAAGATTTCTGAGCCACAAAGACACCAGTCTTCTAAAAAAGTCAGACAAGATTATAAAATGACATTGAGATGTGACATTGAGATGTTTCAGATGTTGACAGCTACGGAGGATATGTCAATATATACCTATCACCCTGATCCGAAATCCTCTCTGATTTCAAGACTCTCTCAAGTCAGAAGGATTACTGCAGGAAAATGAGCAAAAATAGGAAATTCTGCACAGATCATGTAAATTACCCTAGAGATATACAGCAAACCCACATGGTAGCTTTTGATGCCATTGTACAGATATAGCTACCAAGTCCTAAGGGGGACTGTTCTTTGAGATTTGGGCCTTTTTTACTGCTAGAAAATGCAGTTCTCTTTATGTGTGAATTCCCCACAGTGAGTAAAGCTGGCCTTATGCCCTCATTCCTAAACCAGTTTGATGTAACCAGGAAGCTGTCATGCAGGGATTGGCAAAGTGTAGAAAAGCAGTGGTTACCTGGGTCCCTAATGCACTGTGCTTTGGAGTCAAAACCTGCTTTGTGCTGCCCAGCAGTTTCTGCCAGGATTGGGACCAGTCAAAGAAGCAGGATTGGATACCTACAGCTGGCTGTCCTTCCCATTATCTTTCCATCTTCTTTCCATCTCAGATACAAACCTCAGAGCTTGTATTTGCAACCATATATAGATTTCCATAGACATTCCCTGCCCAAGTGCTTGCTCCATTAATGAGGCAGATACATTCCAGCCTTGCAGAACATGCCAGGCTCTTGGCACTGACAGTTGCTTCATGGATGTACCATCTGCTGCTCCCTCGGTGTGACTGGTTACCTACTTTTCATGGTACATTTCTTTTTGCTGGCTGAATGGCTCCCAAATCCTTGAGGTCCTCTTTGAGAAAGCTGTGTAAAGTCTCCTGATGTCAATACTTATTCAAACACATATTTCCATGAGAATAGCCTTGCTCATCTTCATGTACTCCTACAGAATTGTGATACTTTTTCTGGCTGCAGCTTTTGCTAGCAGAAGTTTTTCCTTCCTTTAGAGGGAAAAAAACTATTTTCTACCATCCATGTTGAAAAAAGTAGCTGTGGTTGAAATATACGAAGTGACAGGGGTGTTCAGAAAAATGGGAAGACTTTACAGACTTCCTTAGTCTGCTCCTGTATAAATCACCACATCTCTCTTGTGCCAAACATCACAACTCCATGAAGGGTACCTTGAAGGGAAGTGGCAAGGAGAGATGGTCAGCTACAGTAAATGTTATTTGCTTTGAGTTGCCTAGGATTTGCTGCAGACAATGAAGATTTTTCCTGTATGAAGAACCAAGGATTTGGACTGCTATTAATAGAAGTTAAAATATATTAAAAAAAAAAAAAAACAAACCGAAACAACCAACTAAAACCAAACAACCCTACATCCATAAAATGTCAAGTTTTCACACATTTTCTGTAATCACTAATTCTTGATAATGTTCACTGTCTTACTCTACATAAAATCACTGCTGATACAAGTTTAGTTTTATGTAATACTCCATATGGTGGATTCATAAAAACCTTCTACTGGGAATATCACCATAAACTACTATTTTCTGCTATAAAAAATAACCATTAAAGTCCAGACATGCACAAACAAGGTAATCTGCCATAAATTTTGAAATGGTAAAATACTACAAATGTAAATGTATTCAACTCCCATTGCAATGCATGTAATTTCCACAGCTTTATTAGAAATCCTGCAGTTGCAGTGGCTTGGCGATAGGTGATAAATATAGTAGGAATGAGTCAGCATGCAAATCCCTTCTGTGGAAAACAATTTGAGAGATTTTATAGCCCAAAACTGTTTATTATTTTGTAAGAATAGTAATGCAAGTTCATGTTCAAAACCTGCTGAGAGAAGAATTTGCAAATATCCTATTATGGAACAGGCAGAAAAAAAGTATAAAACCTATGTAATAGCACTGGGCTACAACATTTTCACATCCTCCATTTAGCTGATTCTTTTTTTCTCCTGTATTTATTAGGATCCTTGTGAGATTATCGCTATATGACACTAAAAAAATGAAAGCACAGCTAAGCTTGGGATTTCATTTCTGAGTTCATTCAACAGTTCTTAAAATCTGAGACACATGGAAGTGAAAAAGGCTTCTGGAAGCTTGGCTAACACAAAAATAAAAATTGCAATTAATTTTGAAATACTTAGAGATTGGGATTTTTGAAATAATTTTCTGTTTTTGTAAATAGTAATGAGGAGAGAATATGTTTCTGATGATTCCAAAACCCTCTACATCCATCTGACCCAAACATTTCTCTGTTTTGCATAATAGATTACAGTGAATAAATTCTATAAACATGATCTAATGATGTTGCCTAGGTATACTAGCAAGTGCAGAGAGCTATTTACTTCCAAGGCTGTCTCCATTATGCATGTCACTCTGCAGAGACAGTTTTGATGCCAATGAATAAATAATGAGGCAGGTTCTGCAACAGGGCTAGGGTGGGCAGGGGAGGCAGGAGGACATTTCCCAGCCCTCCACACCCTGTGCCAAGCAAAGACCTCCTCTGCTGTGAGATCTGCTCAGGTTCTCTACAGTGCAATGCTGGTCCAAGACCGTAGAGCCACCAGCCAGGCTGGCCCTGACAACACCTGCTGCACATGGCTGTGATAGTTACACCACTTACAGGCACAGAAATCTTGGCTACTCGAGGCTTCTGACCTCTCATAAATCCAGGGAGAGCACACATGTTCACTAACTTTTGTGCATTAAATACAGCTGTCACTGTAGCTATAAGGATTACAATTTTTTAACCAGAACCAACAGATCAGAACCCTAATACTGTTACTAGAAGTGAGTGAGTTCTATCTGTTCACGTGGAATTTGGGAGAAGAAACACAGCAATTATGTCCAACACTTTTTAAACATTTCAACAACATCTTAATAGAAAAAAATGCAAGCAAATTGTGTAGTTTGGCAAGGGCATTTTGCATGGAATGATTTTGGGTTGGCTTTTTTTCAAATAAAAAAAAATATTTTGGTTCAGTTTAAAAGAGAAGGCTTTAGAGTGCCCTAATTGTGGCCTTCCACTATCTGAAGGGAGCCTACAAGAAAAATGGACAGTGACTATTTACAAGAGGACGTAGTGACAGGACAAGGAAGAATGGATTCAAACTGAGAGTAAGTTTAGATTAAGCATCAAAAAAAATTCTTTACTGTGAGGGTGGTGAGGCATTGGAACAGGTTGTCCAGAGAAGCTGTGAATGTTCCATCCCTGGAAGTGTTCAAGATCAGGTTGGATGGAACTCTGAGCACTTGGTCCAGTGAAAGGTGTCCCTGCCTATGGGAGGGGTGTTGGAAGTGGATGATCTTTAAGGTCCCTTCCAACCCAGGCCATTATATGATTCTGTGAAATTACTGGGGGCCCAGCTGATTGCTACAGTGCTTGATCAGAGTTGTCATCTTGGTTTTTCATATTATTTATTCTCTCTGAAGGCTGGATACCTTTGCTAAATTATCTTTCCTGGGCAACCTTTCCACCTACGGATAAGCATCAAAGGAGTCAGATGCCTCCAATATATAATGAGAGGTGTGGACTCACTCCTAGAAATCCACCCTACAGCCCTGATGAAACGCTAAATAAGATTTGCCAGATGCCATTCAATGGAGACAGAAAAAAATCTGATTTTATCTGATTTAAAAGCAAAATCAAAATGTTGAGACACAGGAATACTCGTGTTTTGTTTTCATCAAATATAGTCTGATTTTGACATTTTGGGGCTATTTTAAACACGTTCTTATTTTGAATTCTCAGACTGATTTGGGAGAAACGGTAGAATTTTTTTGTAAACTGGGTGTACAACGAACAAAATAAATTATTCACTCAGTTGAAACAAAGCATATTACCTAAGTCAGCTTGATAGTGATGAGATAAAAGAAATTACTATTTAGATAAAGACAGTGCTTTGGAACTCATGTATACAGCAGGTACTTAGGCAACACTGGAAAACATTAATTCCTATGATGTACCTAATTACCATGTTATTCACAAAAATTGTTTTTTTACTTAAGAACCAATAAGAAATTACTTTTTTAGAACTTTCAGTTCTGATTTCTTTACTGCCTCAGAAGTGTCATAACTGTAAATCAAATCTAAATAATTATTCTTGAGACTAAAAACAAGGGCCACATCTGTAGAATGCATCCAAAATGAAAGGGGCAGGAAGCCCCCATTTTCTACAAGCAGCTAACATTTCCCTGTCTAAATAACCAATGTCATTACTGTAATTTCCTTACCCAGTTTAAAAGGAAGTCATATTTCCATACACATGACAGAGTAAGTAGGATTTTTTCTATTAATAAGAATAACAGGTCCTGGAATATTCCAGTCAAACACTGAACCCACACTTAATTATATTATTATTATTTTTCTAAGGACCATACTTTCCCAATAGTAGACAGAGTTGCATGAAATTCTATTCTCCCTCATGGCAGTATGAACGCAGAATAACCCCATTGCTACTGACAGGACAGAGAAAGTGCAGTAGCAGAAATCTACATAAAGAGCTGAAAGTCACTAAAATCATTGCCACTCAGTTTGCCACTTAAGTCCCAGCTCCCAAATTCAATAAAATTTTGCACAATCTTAGTTTCATTATGCATTTCTGCACTTTGTTTATCACAGCCTTGGTATAAATAAGCACATAAAACTCCTGTTCTCAGGTAGTAAAAGATATAGAGAACTGCGGGTTGAAACAGCTCACGGATTACACTCTCCTCCAATTCCATATTTTCTTCCAGATAGCCAAACCCACAACAGCCGTATGTAACAAATATCTCTTAGATCTTTAATTTCTAAATAAAGTCAGAGCATGGTGGTGCTGACACTCAAAACTGCCACTTACTGAGCAGGGTTTAGCTAATCGTCACTAACATTAAGAGCAGAAGAATAGAATAGCAGAATTTCAGTTCCATCAGATATAAAACCACATAAATTTTCTTACTTATATTTCCAGTCTTTTGAGGGTGAGTACACCGCCTGTATAAAACACTTTAAAAATATAAGGCTGGTGGCTAAATCTTCAACTGCACAAAACTCTGTCTTAGAACAGCTCAGTAGGAGAGACAAGAAGGCATCTTTGAGCCAGTTTTCAACATTTTTTTCCCTACAGTGCCCTGGACTGTTTAGTATTGCACTGTTGGCAGAGCTCACAGGGACTGCCAACCTGGTGGAGCAGCAGGAGATGTGCTTTAAAGCAGAGTTGTGCTTTAGTCCTGCCTCCATCCTTGAAAGCCACACTCCTCGTGCATCTCTTGTAACCACTGGCCTGTCTCCCTGCAGGAAGGCAGGAAGCAGAGAAGTGCCATTGCTACCCTCCTGCTACCTCAACATCCTTCTGAACTGGAGCCCGAGATATGAATTCTTGAAAATTGTATCACAGGGTGTGTGCATTTGCAGGAAGACTCACAAAGGTACTGTAGTTTTTGACACACTCAACAGAACAATGCCTAAAATCTATGCACATGCATAAGGAAGCAAGGTGCCTGAGAACAACTCTGTTGCACAGGTGTAGGTAAGGTCTCCTGCAGATGTGGGAATGTCAAGACAGACTGGTATTTGGGGATTCTCCTTTTAGAGCCTGCTGTCAGCCCTGCTATCTATTAACACTGCATCTTTCCACTTTAAAAGACTAGCAGGAAGCAAGCTTACATAGCCATGAATCTGACTTTCAAAAATTTCATCTCAGTTCTCTGAACTGGGCTCCATGAGTGGCTTAGCAAACCAGCCTCTGAAATTGGCAGGCACTAGCTCACATATGTGTGAGTGTTTTTTCAGGCTTGTTTAACAAAAGTTGTGATTTCTTATTTCTTCCCTATACAGGATCATAATTTAAGATCTATCATTCAAGACTGCCTGATCTTGAGCCATGTCCATATATCACACAGGACATTAAAACCTGACCTTTATACACAGAATAATAAATACCTGTGAGTCACTTACAAGGTAGTAACTCACTCTCACAGTTCAGCAGAGAGTAAGGGATGAATCTCAACATGAAAACTCCCATTGTTGCCAAATATGGGTGGGCTTATAATAATACTTTTACATTGGGAAGTCAATAAAGAAGGTTAAGCATATTTCAGAAGCATGATGATAGGTTAGCAAATATAAATGAAGCTGAGCAATCACCAAAACAACCAAAAAATCCAGGCTGTTGTAATGTCCACCTGCATAATGCAAGGAATTACTGGATTTGTGCTAGAAGCCAGGAGCATCTTCAGCCAGCTGGGTTGATCTGACTTCAGTACAACAGGCAGTGTGTCAGCCAACATAGTCATCGGCTTCTTCACTTTCACCATCTGATCAGCAGCCTATGCAGTGACATTGCTGCTGTGACATGGGGGGTTTGCAGGGCCTCTTGTCTCTCAAGCTCTGCTCTTTGACACCTGAGCCACTCCAGCTCTTCTGAGGGGGTGCCTGATGCACGGCTGCTGAGCAGTCAGAGGCAGTCACAGGCAGTCTCAATATCTGCAGATGTAGCCCTCAGACCAAAAGGAATGATGAGCCTTGCATATTTTAGGGCTTCCATCAGGCAGCAGTCTCTGTGTGGGCCAAGTGCAGGGCATCACCTTTAGAACACAGTGCAAGAAGAAATATTATCATGATTTAAAGGGTTGACATCAAATGGCCAGGTCTCTTGAAACTCTCCTCTGCCTCCTGATAGCTATAGTTAATATTTACACAGTGAGCTCTTGAATCAAAGAAGAGGAAAGAAAAAGACCAAGAAGCCTTGATGATGCAATTTCAGCAACCAGGAACATCAGTATAATATTTTGTGCATTTATCAGCACACAATTTCTATGTGACAATAATATTCTTTCTTTTGGACATTGAGAGAAACAAAGAAGCAAGAGGGCACAGACAGTGCCTCTGCTCTCCAATGGATTTCCCATTGAAAGCAAGGCAGTGGCAACAATGGGTGCATGTTTTCATGCTGCCTGAGCAAGCATTTTTCTGTCTTATTCTTGTCCATGCAATGCAAATATGAGCTGAGATCACCAGCTATTCTCCCATAATTTTGGCAGGAAAGTGGTAGAGGGGGAGTAACTACTGCTCGCCTAGCAGTGAATTATAGGTTTTTGTCTCATAATTTATGCCATCCTGAGAGGAAACTCAAGTAAAGTTAATTTACACAGGCTAAAAAAAAAAGACCACTAAGGAGCCCCTGTCATGGGTCATGTACTGATTTCATTTACATGGGTGTAAATCCTACATACCATGACCAAAATCAGAGGCATTATTAAAGACTTACAAGTGAAAGTACACTTTGATTCACAGTCCCTAAATACTAGCAGCAAACAAACTTGAAAGGCCAGGAGATAGTTATTTTCAGTATGGGAGCAAGGAAAAGGAATAGCACAAAGTGAGCACATGAAAACCTGAAGTGAAATACAGGGGAACATGTTCAATGAGAAGGACCAGTGCCACATTAGAATGACCTTTTGAGGAAGGAGACAAAACCACATCTGTTTTGTTCCATTCCTCAGTGGCCAGGGAACCTAGGAGATATGTAGAGATATTTAGAGAATTCAGTGTTGACTAAGCTCTGTGAGGTGGGCCACAATGCCAGCCTTCCCCTTGACTCATAACAAAACACTTTCTGCCTGCTCTCAAGGGCACTTGAGGACCTTGCTCATAGATGCCACCTGGTTGCTGGGGCACGGGCAGCAGGCAGCAGGGGCAGCTTGCTGGCTCCTCTCACCTACGGTGCCGGGGCTGTCAGGTCAGAGACCACCGGAGGGATCCTGTCTCCTCTCGGGCTGTTAATCTGCATTGCCTTGGTGCAGAACAAAATGGGCTGAGTCTCCACAAAGAGGTGTTTTATCACCCCATACCGTTTATTTTTCACCAGCAAGGTACAAAATGTACTTTTCCTTCCTGGAGTTTGAGCTGATTATTTCCTTCTGTCAGTGCCTTGCCTCCATTTTGTCAACAGAGTAAATGACTTTGGTCCAGGCAGGCATCATTTTGAGAAGACAGCCCCCAGCATTAGATGGTACAGACATTTTAAAAACTAATGGAGAATTTTGCTTCATTAAGTAGCCCATAAAACTAGGAATAATTGAGCACCAGGGGGAAGACACCATAATTAGTCAACATTATAAATGCCTGGTTTCACAAAGGAGCACATAAAGGTTTTAATACAGCTCTACCTGCTGATCTGCTGGCAGATATCCCTGGATGTGAACTATTCTCACCTGAACAGGATCTTTATTCCTTTCAACACCACAGTAGCAAAACTCGTTGAATTAGAAAGGGTTTATTCTGTATCTCACTGATAGGGCTGAACTCATTAAACTGACACGTAAGAAAGCCATAGCAGAGCTGCTCTTGGACTCTACCATGCTGGTGCCTTGCAAGCTACAGAAACTTTTACAGAAAGCTATACTTTTGATCTCCTGCCTTAAGATATTCCACAAAATTCAAAAATGTATGCAGTGTGATTTCTTTCCCTTAGACTAAAAACCAAAACACTGAAAAATAGAATCAAACCACAAGGAAGACTATTATGCACAAGTTTTTCAGCCTGCAAACTCTTTCAGTGGTCCTGTAGACAGCTCTGCTTGATCCTTTCAGCAACAGTGCTAAGGGAGGGACAGATATTTAATTAGGAATAATGTTTTTTCCTTTTAGTGTCAGACAAATTACAAGGAGTTTGTTTTACTCTAGTAATAATTTCATCAAAAAAAAGTATAGGTCCTAGTTTGCCCTACCAGAACTGATGTACATATACATAGTTCCATCCAGTGCAACATTAAACAGCTTATTTGAAACAACTGCAGTATCTATTATTCTTTTATGGCACATGCTCAGTACTTAAATAAACAAAACAAAAAGTCATTATTGTTCACAATTCATTCTCTAGGTTTTCAAACTCTGTGGTAGTCTTGCTGGGCTATCATGTCTTCAGAATTACTCTTTTGTAAGCTGGAATGCTGTATCTGCTGGTACCCCTGCTTTCTTTTAAGCATCTAATGCAAAATAATAATGATCTTATGAACACAAATAACATTTACAGCATCAGAGAAATAGTTACAAAGCAGTTAAAAGAAAATACAGACATTTCTTTTCTAGGCATGTTAGTGCTATCCTATTCTTCTCTTCATTGTGTAAATTAACATTTTTTTCAGATAAAAAAGACAAATTCATAAATTACTGCATTTGGCAGTGGAATGTAGCAATGGTGGCAAGGCACAGCTGGAGAGTTTGAAATGTGGCAGCTTTCTTCGAGGCCATCATTTTCCTGCTCCTTTGGGAATCGCTGCTAAATGTGGCTACTGCTAATGTAATGAATATGAATCCATGTAAATCTCCGATGCAGAGCTGGGATCTGTCCCCTTGTGGGTAAAAAGAACATTTTTTCTATGCAGATTTTTTGAGTGTGTACGTGTGCATAACTCTGACCTTACTTTGGCAGTTCACCTGCTCTTAGGTACCCAGGTACTGTCGACCTTCTCATTTTTCATTCTGCAGATAACTAACAATATGCACTCCCTCGCTTTTGAAGATCCCTGGCAGAATAATACACCACCTGTTCAGCCCCCCTTCACACCCCCCTCTTTACTAATTAAGCTCTGAAACTGTTTCCAAACAAAATTGGATTTCTTTTCTTCTGCTCCCCTCTCCTTCATCCCCTGACTGCACCTTTGTAAACATTTTTGATTGGGCGTGAAAGGCACAGAAACAGCCACAAATAAGGGGACCTGTCACTTCAGCCAAAGCCATTAGTGCTGCATGGAGAAAACTGGCTGGGCTCATACTGAGTGACTGTGACACGCCCAGGGATAGAGAGCAAAAGAGAGGGCTCCTAACCAGTGTCCAGAGGGGCCTCAGAAAGGATGGGGTGCATAGGACAAAGCTTCTTGGCTCCTCATCTGCCCTGCAAAGGCCACGGGCTGACTGATTCAGTAAAAAGTAGAACATCTGAATAGCTGACAGACATTTTCCAAAGAGGGGTGGCTGTGCAAAGTGTGCATATTCTGAGTTTTGTTCCACCGTGGAAAAGGCAGTTGGAATTTTAATCTGTGTAACTTTCGTCTCTGTGGTTGTACAGTGCCTCACACAATGGGTCTTTGTGTGCTGCCAGAATACTACTGCAATACATACCATAAATAATAATTGTAATAACAGTTATAAAGTTAAGGGGTTTTTTTAATGGTCTCTAGAGCTGGAAGTCTTTTCTGGGCAATTGGCATTTTTGAAAATCAGGTCACCTAGTTAGGCTCCTTATTCTGAATGCAGAGTCTTATTTCGCCATTCATTTTCTTTAAAACATAAGCCTCCAACTTGGCTCATGTAGATAAATATTAAGTGAGGGGGAAGCAATGGAAACACTTGTCAAAATAAACCAAGAATAATTATTGGATTCCATTCACAAGTTTTTGGAGAGGAAAGATCAGGCCAGCCATCAAATAAGAACAGCTCCAGCCAAGATCTACAAGCAGAGGGACATTGCTCTGCATGACAATTGTTCACTGAGGTGATTAACAAGGCTGGCTGATGACCCTTTGGGCTCAGATGTACCGTTGGGGTATCACACATCAGTTGAGCTATCAGCGCACTTCCTAGGTGCACGGCCTTGCAAATATACAATGATGTGACTTGACTTCACCCTCTTCACTGGGACTGATCAAAACCATGTTGTCTTACATTTGTTGTCACTTAAACCATTCATATTGATACTACAAACTCAGTTGTGACACTGAAAGACAATACTGACAACGATTTAAAGCAACAGATTGATTGCAGCTAGGATTCATATAACCAAAAGTGGAGTTAGTGAGACAGTCTGGGTGCCATCCACCTTCTCCTAAAATGCAAGTCTTGAAGTCAGAGGAGTTGCATTTGAAAAGTGCATATTTGTGTCTCTGGATCATGAAGGGAGCCAAGTCAACCACCTTAGGAAAATAACTAGAGTGGAAAAAAATAGTGTTACGTGGTATGAGTCCTGTCCCACGTGCCTGAGCTCTCAGACAATTGCTAAACTGAAGTTTCCAGTATGGAATCCTATATACAGGTTAGTATACAGCAGTAGTGCAGCATATAAAACAGTGTTGTGGATGTCCTTTGCTAAAGTCCAGAAAGAAAGACTTACTGGGCCCAAACTCCTCCAAGAACCCTACCTCACTTTTTTCTGGACAAGAGCAGAATTTAACTAATGACCAAAGGAGAGGCCATGCAAAGGCAGTCTATTACAATCATCTCCTCTAACATATTTCACAACAAATTTTATAGCCTAGCTCTGCTGCATTTTCAAACACACTAAATCACAGTTCTGCCACATCTTGATTCAGAAACCAGTGCAATCAATTTCAGCTAATTATACATCTAACTTGTAAAGGAGGTGTACAAAACTCATGTCACCACGTATTGCTGAACCACTACAGAAAAGCAGGGTTTTGGCAAGGATATTTTGTGTGTGATAGCATGGTTTTAAATTTATTAAAAAGTGCAAACACCGTTTCAAAGGAGAATTTGGTTTTAATATTTGTGTACCTGCTTCTGTTTCCACTGAAATTAATAGCAACCTGTCACTGACTTCAGCATAAGAAGGTCTGAGGTCTTTATTCCATAGAAACTCCAGCAGTAAAATCCAAGAAATTCATTTTAGCTATTATATTTTGGAAGGCTGACAACAGCTGCATGAAGAACTGAACCTTAATCTCCCAGGGAGACACGTAACACTTAAATCACTAAGCCATTCCCTTTGATATCCATGCTGTATTATAAAATTAATCTTTTGTACCAATTAATTAGAGTAGTTATGAGGAAAGTCATGCAGTCTGAGACTCACATTTATTGCTCAGTGTGGCCTTGTTTGTTTAGTCAGATTCCCTTAAGCCATTAATAGAGCTTTATGTTAATTTGCTTAATGCTTCCGATCAGCATGTTCAGAGTTACAACTCCACTAGGGCTTCCCAGATTATCCCAACATATAGTACAAGTAAACAATAGAAGCTACTTCCCTCTGCATGTCGTTCTCCAAGGATACCCTAATGAGATTACTTCTATGCCAATCCAAAATGTTAGCGATAAGTAAATGAAACTCCTTGGGCTGTGACTGAACTTTCTGACACATTTAGTCCTGAAGAGGTTAAAAATAAAAAGTTGCCTAGGTTTGTTTCTGAAATTGTGAATAAATAAAGAAAGGAAGTACATTCTTTAGCCAGATTTCTTTTCTCCAAAGGTATTTATCTGGAAATGCTTGGAAAGCTGGGTAAAGCACAATCCCAATTTTCTTGAAAGGAAGTGAGATAAGAGTAAATCTTGAAAATGCCAGATGTAAATGCCAAACTGGAATTTATTCAAATGCCTTTCATGTCTAATGCATAAAGCCTGGTTATTCCATCAGTCTCTTTGAATCAACCCTAGGTGCTTAAACATGTGAAAAACCCTAAGCTCATGTAGGAGATTTTATGTATGTAACTTAACAACTGGCCCAAATCTCTCCCTGGTTTCAGATTTCTGTAGTGATATGGAAACAGCCAGGCACTTGTCTCAGGATGCCAGAGAATAATCACAACATTTGTTACACTTTCCTAAAGATGACAGCCAAGGAAAAAATTACACACTACTGTGCTAAAAATAAATTATTGCATCCCTTAAACATATTCAAACAAACAAAAATCCCCAGTCCAAAATGAGTGGCAACCCCCACAGTGGCTGCTTAATGCACTTGGTTATGTTTTCTTCTTCAGACTCTAGAGCAGGCTCTCACAGCTGCAGAACTCGAGTAATGATCCTCATGTCCTTCATTTGCAACCATGACTGCTAAAAATGGCAGTCTGAGGCTGCTTCAAAAAGCCAGGAAGCCCTCGGAGCAGCAGGTGAATGGCAGTTTGAAGGCTGTAAATCTCACATACAGAGAGACCAGGTGCTCCATCCCACAGGAGGCAGAAGCTGCTGATGTGGACAACAGATCAGACTATGGCAGGCTTAGCCCTCCAAGCTACAGCACACACAGGGTCATGGAAACCAGCATGGAGTAACCAGCCTCACCTAAGGATCCAGACACTGCATCTATATGTCCCTCCCAGTCACCTCAAAACCTGCAAGTCACTCACATCTGAACAATCTCATTGTCCACTGTCACATTTGTCACAGATAGTTTCAACTTGGAGACATCAGCATTACTTGTGAAAAGAGTTTTTATCCTTAAATACGTCTTCTTCACTGTGCACGGGACTAACTCTTTTAACAGTCTTCTGTCTTGGCCCTGCTTAGTAAAACCAATCATAAATCTGTGTCTCCATTTCCATGCTGCCTTCTCTCCTTAAAGAACATGGTGAATAGAACTTTTTTCAACAAAAAAATGTAAAAATGTAAAAATCTTTTTTTTACAGCCTCATTTAATTTTTCTTCCTTTTTTGCCCCCAAACCTGAGCTTCCTACTTAAGATCGAACCTTATCCTGTGTAGATATCTATGTTTGCTGGAGTTCAAAGGCACTGCCTTCCTATCAACTTTTAGAAATAGGCTGCACTAAAAAAAATAGCTGTAGGATGCAGAAGCTACTATTGAGTAGTGCATTGAACTCTGAGATCTTTGCTCTAGAGATGAACCTGGAGAAAAAAGATGAGACATATATTCAGAAAGAAATGGATATGTGCATGTCAGTGGTATATCAGTTTCCAATCAATATTAAACCTCTTAACTGCCAAGATCAATAACAGCTGCAGGGTCATAGCTGTCGCATAGTTTCTCAAACATATCAGCTAATAATGATTTTTGCTTTGTGCTTTTTATGCCTAGTGGATGAGGAATCTCGACTTTCATCTTTTATATTTTCAATATTGAAATGCATATATGCTCTCATGATCAGATGTCAGGACCTGAGTAAGTTTACCCCCTAGCTTAACAGACAATAAACACACCACAAAGATCCTTCACTCTTTCCAAAATGTAGTTTTGGAATGTTGAGTTAATTTGGAATCAGATTTTTCAGTACTGGAATGGTCAATAGCTTTTGGTTTATCTGGCAGCACCCAAAATAATACTGCAACAGCTCAGCATGATACTTGGATGGGAATTGTTCTCTATTGCATTGCTTGCTGGACCTTAAAAAATAGCTGGCAAATTGTCACTGCCCAGAGAACCTCGGGAGTATGATAGCTGCGTGTTCTGATAGTATTTGATTGAGTCACCTATCTAAGAATTCTTTTCACCAAGGATTTTTCATGAGGGAATGTTCACTCCTGCCATCTCACAGACAAATGAAAAAGTTGCACTTTTGGTGAAGTTCTAGCTTTGTTACAGTTGCAAAAGTAAAAAAGTGAGTGTAGTCTAAGCAAAAGCATAATATAATTTATGAGACTAACCATTGTTGTAGGAAAAATATTGACACTTTTTTGGATACATAATTTTTTAAATATGAAGTTTAACTGGAAAATTCTAATTGTTAGACTGTCTGACAGAAAAAAATGTTTAGTTCCATTGAAAAAGGGATGGATTACAAAGCATTGAGATTTTCAGCTGTAGAAACCTAGACTATCTACCCAGGAAATTTGAAGTCCTCTTTAGGTGTAATATTAGTGCTCTGTTAGTGTAATTATTAGTGCTCTTTTGCTCTTTAGTTGTAATATTCCTTGAAATCTAGGTATGTGAACACAGAGTAGCAGCGCACCCTGAGGGAGAAGTGACAAGAGATTTTGCAGTGCTCCTGAACCCGAAAAGGAAATTAATTTTATGCATTTCTTTCCTGTTTCCTCTCTCCTTCCAATGGCTCTGAGGGCTGTGTCCCTTCCCTGTGTGCAGTCTATGTTAACACAGGAGCTGGTGAAAATTCAGTAAGATCTCTTTGCCAAATTATTACCCTCAATGCCAAATGCTACACAGTGGAGAAGATAAGATTTTCTTTATTCTGCTGTGTCCTACCGTGAAGGAAGAGCAGGGATTTTGTTTAAATTAAACACACTGAAATTTTAATTTTAAAATGAGCATTTTTCTTTAGAGAATAATACTTTATTATGCACAGTGCACAACTCTTCTACACATGGTAGGGACAAAGATGCTTGCTTCTACTTTTTCAATTAACAAATATATTACAGGAAAACAGGCGTGATCACCCCCAAAAGCAAGTAAGTTATAAAAAAAAATTAAGAGCTCAATTCTTAATGTGATTCCCCTCTCCTCCTCTCTTATCTGTGAGCTTTTGTGAAAACCAAAGGTTACAGAAATATCTGTAAGACATTCTTTTTGTTCAGTTTCACAAGTGTTTTGCTTTGTTCGCATTCAATGGTTTTACAAGAGAAAATAATGAAAGCACATAAAACCTGTAACCATCTCCAGTGGGACAGAAGTCAAACAAGAGAAAGGTGATGTCTTTGAGCTGACTGAGACACAATAGACAGGTCTTAACACCATAAAGAATTCCACAGACTGCATTAGGGACTGTCAAACCTACCTCACTAACACCAATTAACTGGGAGATACAGGGATCTTAGAGTTTGGATCAAAGTCTTTCTTGTCCAGACGAAAGATCACACCAGTTTTGAAAGAAAGCTACAGATATCTAAGGAAAAAAAAAAAATCCTCTTCCATTCATCTTGTTTTCCAGTTAATTTTGAATTACTTTGTGAAGAAGAACAAAAGAACCTCTCAACTGAAGAATGTGTCAGATGTTTAATCTAAAAACAACATGAAGTCAGGAAGGTGGTAGCCAACTTAGAGGGACTGCTTGATCCTTTCTCAAGACTTCCCAAGACTTCCCAAGATGTTGCTTTTGAGGAAGAGCAGTATTAAATCATTCACTCTAATCAGCTCTCGATTTAAAAACAAGCAATCTTTAAAAAAATTCCCACAAACAAAGCCAACTAACTGCGCTCTTTGCTTCATACAAAGATGTCATGGCATCAGCACGTAGTGCATGATAGAGCAAACCACACACAGGAATAGTGACCTCACTGTGCTGTAACTTACTAAAAATGTTACAGTGGTTATCAACCAAATTGGCTTAATAGTGTTCCATAAAAAGTTATGTGAATAGTAAATTCAAATACATTTGATGCATTAGTGGATCAGAAAAGCTTACTGGATAACAGCATCTGACACCATGTTCATTGCCTCATTCATTTTAGAGAGCACAGAGATGAGCTGATAGTTTTAAAGATTAACACACAAAAGTGCTTTGTTGCTAGCAAGGAACATATCAGCAAACATAAAAGAAATGCAGTCAAACCTGCTACAGACTGTTTACAGAATGGTCCCAGTGTCAGTGGGCATTTTGCCAGGGTGAGGATGCAATATGGACTCATCCTCTGCTTGTTGCAATTCCTCTGATATGCTTATGTTTTAACTCTGAGAACACAGTCAAGAGATGTGAGAGCTTCTTTGTTGCACAAGTGGATAAGCAGACTTGAGTTATTTCAATGCTTTTGGGAAGGATTTTCAGGCAAGCTTTTACAGAGCACTTAGAAATGCAAGATGTCAAGATTAAACTGTTGGACTAAACTGCATGGATCCAAGCCTAGGCATCGACATAAGAAGGTTTTATAGCTTAGAAAAAAGTACCCAATAGCTATAGTCTGCTAGAACAAATTCTGCTGTGCTGTACAAACTATATTTCATTCAGAAATACTTTGGCCTCTGTCTGCTGACTCTGGGCAATATTTAGACTTTCTGTAGAAATACATTACCACAAAAATGGGTTTATACCAAAACTGAAGAAAACAGTACTCCAAGTTTTGGTGAAGTATGGATTGAATTCAGAGGTCCTTTTCTCAGTTTCTTCTCTCTGAGAGGAACAGGAGGACAGCATTCCCTCTCAGACTTTGAATTCATCTGTGTGCAGCAATCTTGTTTGGACAGACATCAGTATGCCAAAGGCACATGGCGAATACTGCAGAATGGAAAGCACAAAATGGCTCAAAATACAAGACCTAGATTTATGGCTTCTTTGACCTGTGTGAGCATTAAATATCTGGATAGAAATGTGCAGTACAAAATCCTCATCTTCTACTTATTTTGAAAAGAAACAAGCTTTCAGTTACTGTGAACACTAGTTTATACAGGCCTACTGCTCCTCATTTTTGCTTTGATTTAAAATTACAGGAGCAGAAGCAAAAATATTCCAGCTTTTTAAATACCAATAAAATCGGTGAATTATCTTATAAATAATAAAAAAAATCCATATAAAATATACTTGGAAATAGTCATATAAATATTCTTCTGTAAACAAACCAGTTGACCGAACAAAACAAATTTATAAATTTAGGGGAGAAAACCAGCAGAAAACAATAAGCATTCATTCCCTTTGGAAACCAAAGTGGATAAATAGGTTTAGTCATCTCTGTCCCAAGAGAGTCTCAAAGCATGCATTTTTTTTTCAATGTAAAGTGCAAAGAATTGCATTGCATTTTGAATTCCATTTTAAAACTAATTAAAGTTTTGATTGTGCCACTTTCTCTGTGTTGGAATGCACTTCAATACATACTCAGCTTAAGGCGTGTGCTCAAAGGAGAACTATTCAAGCACTTAACATCATTAGTTATGATTTTATGTGCTTTGCTGGATTTGGGCTGTAATGGATAGAGCATAGTACTCATCTTGCAAGTCAATGACAAAAATTAATGTCATCTAGGCAATTAATGAAATGGATTTACTCCAGATACAGGTTGCTATATCTCAGAGCAGCCTCCTTCTCATTTAATTTAAATGTTCAGGTTATTTAAGTCAGAAACGCAGTGTTATATGGAAGATTTCAGATTTTGTTTAAAGAGGCACCAAAATAGCATCATAAAAATATATTTAGAAGCCAGCTTAACTAATGGGGATATTTAGAATCTGTTTTGATATTCTTTCCTGTCCATGCTGTATTTTTGTTTGCTACTATATTTTAGGTTAATGTCATTTGCAATAACTGTTTACTAAGTATTTTGATTGCAAACAAAAATCTAAAGAAGCAACTGACAATCCTTATTCCAGTTTACCAGGAAGGCTTCCCGTCCTCCTACTTCCCAATCACACACCAAAAAAGCGCTCTTAAATAAATATCTCTCGCCCCCATGTGGTTAAATGGAAATACTGCTGAATAAAACCTTTGGCACGGCTTTTCTTTCCCTTTATTTGCACACAGCAGTGTGTGCCCAAAGGAAGGAGACAGCCAAACTGTGTAAGAGCCTAATTTAGATATTTTACCAATAATGATTGTCTACAAATAAGAAAAATATAAAAAATTCTGAGGTGTTTTAGGCACTAACATGGCCTAACCTAGGCTAGAGTGTACTAAAACCTGACTAAAAATGCCTCACCTGAAATTGCAGCATGTATTGCATTGACCAGTGCTTAGGAGGGCACCAGCTACAACGCACTTGTTAATGTCGAGGTATCTTAGGTTTTTATCTATAGTTTAATTAGAAACACACCCTGAAAATACTAACTTATGTTCTAAATCAGTAGATTTAGTGTCAAGGAGGTGGATGTGTGAGCTTTTTCTCAAGCAAATATCCAGTCTTAGGAGTCTTGGAAAAGCAGATACCAAGATAGATTTTTTAGTTTACTTCTTCACATCCTAGACTCGAGTAAAAGAATGATTATCATGTGTCGCATCCAGCACCTTGTTGTTTACAACAAAAAGAAACAAAGAAGTCCCCATGTGTAACTGATCCTATGACTCTACAGTGGTAATTTTCTAATTAGACTTAGAGGCAATTCAGTATTTGTAATGAAACTCCTTTTCAGTCATTTGTATTCATCTACAATTGCAATCCTGCATGTCTATTATACGCCCATTAGTCTGCATGTGGAGACAGGTTCAGTTCCTTTTGGCCACAGACGTGCTTTTTGACCTACCATAAAATCACTGGAAGTTGTACTGAAAGTTGTTGATAGAGACACTGAGTTTTTCTAAATGCCAAGGTCAGTATTTCCATCAAAATCAAAAGCTTCTTGGTATCCCCCCCCCCTCTATTCAAACACTTAACTTTTCTAAGCAGCTCCCCAGCACTGTTGCCAAGTTTGTGAGGCCTTCTCTCTCAGTACTCAGGGTACAATGGGTAGATTGTCCAACTGAGCTGATTGTTAAATGCCTATATTTATTTATGTGCACTAAGTAATTGGCACCATTACCCGTGGAGCAGAATACGGCTGTGATGCTACAGCAGACAAACATATGACACTTAAATTACCTACACACTGTGCTCATGCCCTTTTGCTGTGATTACCTCCCTACCACACTCACAACTAATCAAATTGTGTCCATCTGCTCTGAACCAAAATCCATGGCATGGTGTTAGGGTGGGATCAAGCCCAAGACCTGTTTCTTGTTCAGTCCTGGCACCCACCTGTGTTGTTCCACACTGACCTCCCCTCAGCCTTCTATTATGGTGACATCCTGTGCGAGAGGCTGGTGAGATGAACTTTAATTGAGAAATTAATATACAGCAGGAGGGCAAGAAAGAGAAAGGAAAATATTGTGAAAGTAGGAGCCTTACAGCTCTTTGTCATACAGAGATGTGAAATTGGTAGTCATTATGCTCTCCTGCATCTAGACAAATAGTTGCTAAATTAAACTATCTTTAAAGAAATAGAGGCAAAAAAGCAGCTTCCCTCCTCTGTGCCTAGCCTGTCAGCCTGCTCCTAAAGAACAATTTTAATTTTTTTTCTGCAAAAAAAAATGCAAGAGTATAAGCAACTATATGATAGGACTAGGTGACTGTTACCAATTTCTCCAGTGATGTACTGTTGTAAACAGAAAAATAAACAGCTCACTACTGTAAAAAATTACAGGGCTGTAAATCCACCAGGGGATTGTGGTGAAATCATAAACTATAAGAGCAGAGCTCAAGTGGCCTTATACAGTCACCAGAATGCAGCCATGGAATTATAGCCCTATAACTCAAAATTTACTTAGTTCTTATACTCAAGAGCAAGGAACTAAGCTTTGGATCAACAACCACCACAGACTGTCCAGGTTTGCTCTTCTCCTCCTGTGCCTTCTGCCTCTTATTCTTTTACTGCCCTGGCACTGCACACAGCTCTCATTGTTCCTAGCACTTCTCTGACAGTGCAGCAACTGCCACCAGAACACCTTTGCTATTGGGACTAAGACTTCTTGATTTTGTTTTCTAAGAAAATTGGTGTGAGGTTCAAGGAAATGAGTAGCAAATGAACTGACCTGGCAGTTGATAAGGATTTTGAGGAACAGTATCCTACTAAAAGTTCCTGATGCCCTAGCCAATATGCCAACAGTTAAAGAGTGACACTTCCAGGCCATTGCCAGCCCATTCCAGAAATGCTGGATGCTACTGGTAACTCCTACAAGAACCAGTAAATATTTTTTACTCATAAAGGTTTAGACAATGCTCTCAGGCACATGATGTGACTCCTAGGGTGTCCTGCATAGTGCCAGGAGCTGGACTTGATGATCCTGGTGGGTCCCTTCCAACTCAGCAAATTCTATGATTCTATAATAACTTAGGGACCCCTGTGCCACAGTTTTGAAGTGTTCTCCTTCAAAACAAAGTGGGGTTGAACAAGCTGTTTCAATATACATGGGCCCCAAACCAGCACAGCAATTAAACCTGAGTAATCCTGGTGTTTTCCTCTAGATCCTTTTATTTGAAAATGGCATGTCCCATCCTGTATTCAGGTTCTAGAATTGTCCTCTCAGTGCCTTTTTTTTTTTCTTATTTATTTGTATGAGCTTTCTTCATTCAACTGCCCTGAGATATCACAGATGAGCTGCAGAACAGCCAATGCACGGGTTCCAGTATCCATTTGCATCTTATCATTCCCAGCCTTCCCATTAGAAACCTTCCCATCCCATAGTCACACCCATCAGATCATCACAAGAATCTGCCCTCTGTATTTCAGAAGAACAGGGAAGCACAGACACTTACCAAAAAAAAAAAAAAAAATTAAGAGAGGGGGAAAGTACAGGAGAAAAGTGACTTCTTTTTTCACAGGACCATAAAAATTTCAGTGCTAAAGCAGCCAAGTTGTCCAGCAATATCCAGTGCCAAGTGTCAAAGAAAGCTGCACAAAATCTGCAATAATTAGACAATTGTCTTCACGGTTAGTCTTGCATCTTTTCCACCAAGTTGGCACCTCTCTTCCCAAGCCCTCTTTCAACCAGCTGAGAAGCTCTTGACCCTCTTCCTGGGACTTCCTTGACCCTCTTCCTGGCAGGAGGCTTGCTCACATAAGCTGGGCCTGCTTCTCCAGCTTTGTTGGTAAAATGCTTGCAGTCTTTTTGTCCACCAAACATAGGTGTTTTCCATTTATTTTCTCCTCTCCTAAACTGCTTACATTTTTTCCTAAAGTGAAAATCAGTCCCTGCAACCCACAATTCAGCTAACATATAATTTAATCTTCAAACTTCTGTGTTTATATACAAGGCACAGGGGAACTATTAAATGAGCATACTATTTCTAAGGAAAATAACATTCTGAAGAAGGGGAGAACAAGGAATGAAGGTATTTGTATCTATAACTAATACAGGTTCCAAACTGAAAAAGTGAAGGGAAAACATGGAATAATGAATCTATTAAGAATCCCTTGGTTAATAGTTAACTTGAATAAAATCTACTAATGATTTTTTCAAGTCCTGAAGGAGTTTTTAAGGCATAATTTAATGTTATATTTTTTTCTCATGCACTTTCCATTGCTGCCTGTGGACTCTAGATTTAATCAGATTTCTCATTCTTGTAAGACTTTATGAAGTCTTTCTTGATTTGCAGCCAACCAAAGCACTTTTAATAATGTATGGTAAAAGAGTTTAATTTTTAATAGACAAAAATGGGCAAGCACTGCTACAAGCTATAGTAGATTGGTAAGTATGGTATTACACTCTGCAGAGTAGTTAGTAAAAAAGAAGGTATTTATATCCCAAATTATCGAAAACATGTTTATTTTATTACTAACACAAATGTATAATTGAAGAACTTGTCTAATCTGGAATTATTGTTCACACCTTATTTACCAAGAAGACAAAGTCATTTTCAGCTTGTTATCATAACAGCTCAAGACTCTCATTGTTTTCCTGTCTCTCATGCTGTCCTGCTGCTCCAAAAGCTCAAGAAAAAAAAAAAAGAAAAGAAAAAAGTGAAGTTACACATCTATAGTCTGGATTCAGGGAAACAAGGGGGAAAATATCTTCTTACATTGGTGACTGATTCATAGGGGTTAACCTTAAAATAAAATTATTTGTACCTTGATATCTGTATGCCTTTGTCCTTTGTTTACTACTACCCATCTAACAGGAAAGCTCAGAGATACATGTAGGTGAAAATGTGGTTTAAAACTAAAGGCCTGATTCTTCAAATCAGAGAGGGCTGTTTAATAAATGTTGTTTTTCCATACCAAGCTACAGTACACAAAGAAGGGGGCTTTCATAATAGAGTAAGTTCATCCATTCTTCTGCAAAACCACAAAAGTCGAGCTAATGCCTCACTAATAAAGATCAAAATTATTGCTGTGTGCACAGTAAATTTACAGATGTTGAGGCTTTATACCGGTGATATTTCAGCAGAGCCATTCCTGATTTAGTATTGGTTTTCTAATGAAATGAAGCAAATCTTTTTCTCTGTGTGTGTCTGTCAGTCATCCTTGATAACTTTCAAGTCTACAAGTCAAGTTCAGTTAAATTTGGCAGGGAGAAGTCTCTGAAATAACAGGCACAGCAAGAGAGGATAGACACAACGCTCACACAGAAATCCTACTGTAAGGTTAATCCTTACTGGACCTCAGAGAATAGACGCTGTCATTTAAGATTCAGTCAATAAGTTAAGGGAAAGCAAGCTTCACTGGTTCCCCTGATCACTGAAATATTTATTTTCAGTATGAGAGGGACACCAGGCCTACATCTGTATACAGTGTCAGGATACTGAGGGAAGTAGAGCTATATCTATCTGCTTAGGGTCATATATATTCCAGGCAAATATGATGCCACCTTGCATGGTGCACCAGACCTGAAGCACAACAGAGCAAAGCCAACAAGATCCACTGCATGCCATAGGAACAGGTGAAAAATGAATAGAACTGATTGCCAATGAAAAAATTATACATTTTTAAATCTTCTTTCTTCAAAATGAGCAATAGTATAGGTCATGTAATACATAATGGTAGAATGAATATATTAGGAATGATTTATCATTATGGAAATGCACAGATGCTTATTGGTGGCATGAGTCATATAACATGCAATTTTCACACAATATGTTGTTAATAATGGATAAGGATTTATCAGTATATTCCCATATAAAAAAAAAAGAGCAATATTAAAACTTGTTCTTTCGCTGGATTCTAATAACTGTGCATGGAGTTGCTTATGAAATTGAGCTACTTTTGTCATTACTACTAATTATATTTTAATGTCAAAATTTTAAAGTAGATATTCATCAACTTGTCACAGATCAGATCCACCTTATTGTTATACCACTAAGCCAAACTGCTCCTACCTGTGTGCTGAAATGTGCCTACCTACACTAAATGAAGGGAAAAACAGAAGCAAACAATACCTTGTCCTAGTTTGTCATATGCACCAGTGGGAAAACTCTTAAAATTGTTCCTGCTTGTGAGGCTTGTTTCACATGTAGATGGCTGGGCTCATTCCTATTGAACTGGGAAATTTTCAAAACAGAATTCCAGTTATGTTCAAGTCCTCTGAATAGCTTGGCTGAGGAGTGCTGTAAGGTAGCAAGACAAAACAAGTGTAGGACCAGAGACTAAGAACTCAAAAATTGATTTCAGCAATACCCAGAGCTCTTTCCCCTCTGCATTCCTTAATCAGACCCTTTGTGGATCAAGCTGGAGCAATTAAAGAATAAATATCCCACTTCTACAACACAATGTGTCACCAACAAATGTGTCTTACCTCCACAAATGAATAATTTTAATAGATCATGACAGGATGCATCAGCTGCCCCAGTTGGAAGTCAGCTGGGCCAGCTTATGCTGCTACTGAAGTCACGATCACATTGATGAAGAGCACTCACGTTATCCATTCTGGTACTTGAGCACTAGGGTCTGACAAGTTCTTCCTCAGGAAAGATAATGAACAATCACTGTAAGTGCTTGACTTGAAATTTCCAAGGAGTTCCTGCTGTAGAGCTATCAAAAGCAAATTAATTTGTAAGAAAGTACAGGGACACACAACTCCCTGACTGCCTGGCCTGCAAAACACCTGAAAACTTCACTTTATGTTGATTAGAAAATCAGCATCCATAGGACACAAGCTGAATGTCAAGAAAGCCTGGTTCAGCTTAGACACCAGCAATACATTTGCTTTTTCTGTGTAGGGAAAGCAGATTTGTATTTGTGCCGAACAATGCAAGAGAGAGTTTTTGGATCTTGCCAATTCCATTTAAGTTAGAAGGCAAATATCTTCACAGAGTTAATTGCAAGATCATTGATCAAGAGTGGTTCATAAACCAGCATCTAGATAAAAGGAAGGCCCAGTAGTAAATGACCCCATTAGATAGATATTAGAGCATGAATTGCATTCTTTATTGTCTTTATTGCTACCATAAAGAAAAGGAACTTGGAGAAGTCTATTCCCACAGATAGAAGCCCCCTGACATGAGGCTCCAGAGTCAGGAACCCACGTTCAGCCCTTAGTGAAAAGAGACAATTAGCGTCCCTGACCTGCCAGTGCACTAAGAGGACACAGGCTTCTTCTAGAGGTCTTCTCCATTGACATTTTATTCCCTCCGTTTTCCAAAGAATTTGGCTGAGATTTGCAAATACCAAACTTTTGGTATCCCCAAAATTCCATTTCCCTGCCAAGAATATTATCTGAAAACAGAAGAGAGGTCATCTATTCTGAGAAGAGGGCTCATACCAAGGCACTCTGAGGACAAATGCATCATCATGCTTTCTTACTTCCTGCACACATAGTTTATGTATGCTCATACAAGCCCTATTCATGAATCGCTACTGGTACAGTGCCTTTTCCCTCCCTATGTACCACATCCTGAAACACCTTCTAGAACAGTCTCAGAGAATGCAAGGGGAACCAGTGCCCTTTGAGACTATAGAGAACTGTGCTTATTCCCATCACATGAGCCAGAAAGTGAGCTTACAGCCCAGAAAGCCAACTGTGTCCTGGACTACATCAAAAGAAGTGTGACAAGAAGGTAAGGAGGTGACTCTGCCTCTCTACTCCACTCTCATGAGATCCCACCTGAATTATGGCATCCAGCTCTGGGCTCTCCCATGGACATGGACATGGGCCTGTTGGAGTGGGTCCAGAGCAGGGCCACAAAGATGATCAGAGGACTGGAGAACCTTTCCTATGAAGACAGGCTGAAAGAGTTGGGGTTGTTTAGCCTGGAGAAAGGAAGGCTCTGCAGAGTTGTTATAGCACCTTCCAGTACCTAGAGGAGCCTACAAGAAAGATGGAGAGAAGCTTTTTGCAAAAGCCTGTAGTGAACAGACAAGGGGGAATAGCTTTAAACTTAAAGAGACTAGATTTGGATCAGACATAAGGAAGAAATTCTTCACTATAAGAATGGTGAGGCACTGGACCAGGTTGCCAAGAAAAGTTGTCCCATCCCTGTTCAAGGCCAGCCTGGATAGGGCTCAGAGCAACCTGGTCTAGTAGAAAATGTTCCTGACTATGGCAGTGGGGGTTCGAACCAGATGATCTTTAAGGTCCCTTCCAACCCAAAACAACCTGTGATTCTATGGTCTTTGAAGCCAAACTTTTCTGCTGCAGCCCAGGCCAGAAGGCTTGCACACCACAAAAAAACAAAGAGGAAAAAAATGCAAATAGTGTGTACAACAGTAAGGGAAAGTGACACACAACAGTCAGTAACCAATTAAAATACATTATTTTCTCACAGAAGCTCCTAATTAGCTACTAATACCATTCTCATCTATTTTAGCAATTTGATGGTCTCCTGTCACATAAAAAATGAGCAGAATCTTTGACAACCTCTCCACCTGGGGAACTTAATCTAAGAGAAACTGTTTCCTTTCCACTTCCCTCTCTGTCAATGGGATTTCCCTCTCAAAGCTGCTTATAGCTTTCAGGATCTCAGTTTCAGGGAGTCTAAGGTAGAAATTACTCCATGCACACATCCACCAGAACATCCCATTTCATTAAAAAATGAGGTTATTTGCAAATCCTTCAGCTTCACTGTGCAGCAAACACAGTAACATACTGTCAACAGATAAACAATCCATATTATCCATGTTGCCCACAGCATAAAACATGTTCTCTTGGGACAACATTGCCAGTCCTGTGATGGAATGGACATTTTACAACTCTGGTGCTGAGTTGCAAAATAATGTGTCTAGAGTCCAGTTCTCAGTGTGAGTACTCTCTGAGAGCAATCAGCTTTGCTCCACATGTGGCTGATTTAAAGTACTAATGTAAATCAGTTCAAGAATTTGAGAATAACAAATGGAACAACAACACAATATGATTTTTTCCTAATGTTAGCCTGGCTCACCAGCCTATCTAGCAACCAATTTAATGTGCACTTTAAGGGTACATTTAGTGTGCATCCAGAATCTCCTTCTGGGACAGAACATGCAGGAGCAGTTCAGTGCTTTCACTGTATTCAGCAAAGTGGTAGATGCCTTTTTAGAAACCACCATTTGAAATTTGGCCTTAAAAATACACATGTAACATAACCTTTGGAATTTCTAGACATTTAAGTTATGGGCAGGGGTTTAAAAGCAGGTACCTAATTTGCATTCTGAATAAAAATTATCATGTCCAGTTTAGAGCATAGACACTATGTACGTCAATAGATCACACTGATGCATAACATCTCTTATGACCTCATCAACAACTTCAATAGACAGCACTTCATTTCAATAGGCCAAATGTCCCTAGCTGTACATAAGTATAAACAAGCATTCTATGGTCCAAAAGGATTGTTTAAGCAGAAGAATGATTACATGGGGAAAGCTTGCTTTCATAGTCCTTCTGAGAACACTGATACAAAAGAAAGAAAAAGGGTGATTTTTTTTTATGGTGATGGGGCACTGTGGCTATTGTATATACCTACTGTTGTGGCTCTCAAAATTAGCTAATTAAGACATACTTCACCAGAAGAAAATATTTGTAAAGTCAGCGTGTCCCTAACAAGAAGTTATGTTGTCTAAAAAGCTTCCCAAAAGAAATTCCCAACATTTTTCAAATATATTCAAATTACTTTCCTAATTAATATTAGGAATTGCAGTTTTGGAGACTGACATCATAGTGAAATTTTTTTTTTTGTTTTCTGATTATATAAAAAGATGACCGTTTTCTTTTCTGTACAGATTCAGAGCTCTCTAAGTCAGCTTAACTTGAGAAAAATGAAAATAATTTCAATCAAGTTTATTCTGTTAGCTTTAGCTACAGTGGTCTTTCTAACATCAAAGAGCGTGTGCCTAAATGAACCGATGAAATCCAGCCTGCAGAGCAGAGAAGACAACGATGACAATTATTATGAGGTAAGGTCTGTATTACTATGGCATTATTTGGGGGAACTGTGGGTCAGATCCTGAGCACACCGGGTGTTTTGGTGCAGGCTCTCCTAACCTCATTGCACAGCATTCAGCACTGTAGCACTAGCAGTACGAAAAAAGCTTGTTGAAAGAATTTTCAGGAAATCCATTTGCTCAGACACACATACAGTGTAAATCAACTCATGTTTCAATTTTCGTGCAATACAGCTTTGTGATTACGCTGAGACTTTTTCTGAAATGTTTCTTACTTACACAGTGAGTCCTCAATTAACATTCCTGTCAGGCATTTTATGCACATAATATAACAGATAGATTATTAATCCAAAATTAATAAAGACATGCTTGTAATACTCAAAGAATAATGATAAACAGAGAACATTTTAAATCTAATATAGTTGATAGTCTTAAAATTTTACTCTGGAAATTGACTATAAAAATTTCTTTGCAGGGTTGCACATTTATTATGTCTCAATAGATGCCAAATTAAATTTGCAAACTTCATCTGTATTATTTTTCATGTCTGCCCTCCAAATACTCCCTCAGAAATAGGAGCCAACCTCTCTTTTTGACTTATCATCATTAGTATAATAAACATCCTTCAAAACAAAATACAATTTCAATTATGCTAGTCAAATCCTCTGGTCTTTAGCTCACTATCTTTTATATACTTCCAGAAGGGGTGTGCAGGTGCAGTCAGAAGGATAGTTTATTTAATGTTTTAATCATGAAGTATGAACTAGAATGGCTCATTCCCCTTCTCTGCCAGTAACTGGAGAAGCTCATGGGGAAGTCAAATAGGGACAAGGAAGTGAAATTAGGATTAGTAGCATTTGTGTCTTTAACTGAAATTTAAACCCATATTTGTACGGATTTGCTGTTAAGGCTTGGAAACTTACTTTTGTCACAAAAGGAAATTATTTTCAAAATGTCGAGGGAAGAACACTGCTGTATAAGAAGGGTCATACTGATATAGCTATTTTTCAGGCAATAGCTGCCCTTTACATTATGAGACAGGTAAAATACTAGACTGAGTTCTTCACTGTATGTCAGCATAGATATAGAAAGTATATTTTGTGCTGGTTGCACAAAAATGAGGAGCCCAGGAGGTCCCAGTGCATTTTGTGCAGTAGTGGAGGACTAAAGCCACTTAAAGCTCAGGGCAACATCTATGCTTCAAGGCCAGAACAGGCACAATGTGAATTTGACCCAAATGCTTTCCATTAATTTCCCTGCCTGTTAGCTGGATGGATATTGGGTCCAAAGCATCTACCCAATGCTTAGCAAGAAATGAGCTATACCTTCAGGTAGCTTGGTCCATTCTCTTGTTCATCCAGACCAGATGTTTAAAAATCTGGGTCTGTGTCAAGTCACTAAATATATTCAGCATCTTTCCCTCCAGACAACTTCAGGTGGTGATATTAGCAAATGTGCACCTGATTATGACTGCTGTCCACCCTGAACTGATGGCACAGGTACTGACATCTGTGCCCAGAAATATTTCCCACTGACACCATTTGAACTGCACCACTTGCTGTTACTGATATAGAGATGTGCTCTTGTGGTCAGACTTCTGAAAAGGTAAGCAGGACAATGTCGGGATATGAAGTAATGCACATATAGGAGCTCACTTTACAATGGAGTTTAGCAAATACAACAAAAATCATTACATATTCTAAAAAATAAGACTATTACCCAGCAGCTTTCTAAGGAGGTATGACATTGAATACTTTGTGTGATTGGTAGCTGGAGTAATGCCCTATAAAATGAAAATGTCCTTTTTAAAATATTTTTCTTTAGATCAAAGATAATATTTTGGAAGAAAAGCAGAGGAGTCTCAATTTTGAAGACATGGAAGACTGGGGATCAAAAAATGTCATGAAAATAAACCCTTTTACAATAAACAAGATGCCAAATGCAGTTGCTAATTTACCTCTTAGATTTGGAAGAAATTATCCACAAGAAAGAAGCATTAAACCATTTGCTAATTTGCCCCTGAGATTTGGAAGAGCTTTTGGAGAGAACATACCTAAGCACGCTCCAAAGGTATCACACAGGATTGGGAGATCTCCACTTGTTAAAGGTTCCAGTCGATCACTTCTAAATTTGCCACAGAGATTTGGGAAGTCGCTGGCTGCCAATCTGCCTCGAGATGTTCAGGACTCTGAACCAGGTAATACTACACAAGTGTTCAAGCCACATATTAAAATGCATATTAAATCATAGGTTAGCAATGATCAAATACAGCTAGAATTCCCCCAGGAATATTCCTTAGCGTTTCAATATGCGTTCAATTTGCCAAAAGAAAGATTGCAGTTCATCAAATCAAAGTGTCTCATCAAAAGAAGTAGTAGAGAATCTTTATATAAAATCTTTCCTAATAAGAAGATGCCAAATAGCCAAATCTGAAAATGTTTATACGACAGAATTAGGTTTTATACTTTTTTAGATCAGGTTTCATTTTGAAAAGTTACAGCTCTGGTGACGAAGGTTCAGAATCATTAAAATATCCCATTTCAGCACTATAAAATTACAAACTTACCTAAAAATTACTCTTCCATTTTCTAAATTTGTGCAAATTAGAGTTAAAAAAAGACAAAATTGCAAGCTGAACAATGGCATTTTGAAAATATTTTTTTCTAATCCGATCCTAATTTTTTTTCATATTTTCTTACTGAGACAATGTTTGAGATTTTGATTTTTCATTCCAAGTTAACATGAAAAATTTTTTTTGACATCTCAGAATTTTTTTCTGGGTAGGAAAACTATTTCCTGCCCATTACTAAGAATAATTTAAACCAGCTCTTCAAAAACAGTCCTGCTTATCATAACTGCTGCCTTACTGGAACTGCCTGTTTGTCTTGTAACCACGTTTCTGTTGGCTACCCTTGACCTCCGTCTGACACATGCATAAAGTAGAAGTTCAGGCCAGGAAAGATAACTGATATATTAGAAGCCAAGGTTCTCTCTCATTTAATTTGATTCCTTTCATTCCTTTCTCACTGTCTCACCTAATTATAACGGCTTTTGTTTTATTTGTCTGGTATTTTTAGGGATATGAATTCTAACACGTTAATACTGGAATGCAATTATGAAGACAGAATCTGAAAGACTTGGAAAAGCTGCAATGTGTTTTCAAAATTAAAGGTCGTGAAAAGGAAACATGAACAGAAATGCAAATCTGCCTTCATGTTATGCATAACGTATTTATTCTGTACAAACCTTTGACATATAAGGCAATGATAATTGTAATGATTCTTGTAGTAGTTTACTCAGTGGCCGTGTAGTATAAATTCTATTTATTTCTGTGCAACTTATGTTCTATCCATTGTAAAACCTAATTTCAGAACAATGTCTGTATAACTGAAAGCATTTTGAGCAGAATTAAAAGAAGCATAATATGAATAAAGATGCATGGATCAAATAAAAAGAAGCCTACGATGCAAATAACAATCAGAAGCAGGATCAAAACTGCTGATAGCCTTTGTGTCATATGCAGCTAAAGAAAATCAAGTAAAATGTTGAGAAAACACTTTTCCTGGTTTTTATGGGTCATCTTAGACACAAAACTGAAAGGCAACTCGTCTTTCTGGTAGTTGGCTCCCACACCTCTTCTGCTCACCAGCTAGTCCAGCTTTAGATTGATTTTACATTATAGATTGTGTGTGATTACAGAATCGCACACAGAAATGGGTGCCTTCATCAGCAGCCATTTGATGCTCACTCTGTTCCATAGCTTGTAACCAGACAATCTGTCTCTGCAGCTCCCAGCCCTCAAACCTGCAGGTCCCTTTGACTCTCGGTCTCTATCTCCAGTTGGTGGTAATCAGACCACTCACTCGACTCACCAACTAGCCTGGCTTGAGATTTGCTATCAGATCTTGCACACATGTGTTCACAGTATCCATGCACACTCATATAGGAAAGTATTCAATTATTGAGTGTAACAACAAGATAAGACTCACTGATGATCAGGCACAGGGCATAGACTGACTGAAAGTACTGACTGCAGCTCCACTGCATGCAGCTAATCTCTTTGATCCCTCCCCTTTTCCATTTTCCTATGCTTGTTCTCCGCATCTAACTTGAACCGTCCCTTTGACTGTAAAACAAATTTAGCACTTTCCTTATCCCTTAAAACATCCCGTAATGAGTTTTATATGAGCCTAAAAGCTCTGTCAAATATCCCATTATTTTGTTCTTTCCCATGAGATCCATTATACCAGATACAGAGTTCTGGCTGAACCTCCTCAAGGTGTTGAGTGGTTCCTTTTGAGTCCCATCAAGCAGTGATGTAAGAGTTCTGCTCTTTGTTACTATCTTGTTACCTCCTCTTCTTCGAGGTTTGGGTATCTGAGAGTTTAATTTATTACTTCTTCTGTCTCTTGTCTTAGTCTTTATGCTGAATAACCAGTAATCAGATGTCCTTATACTTCACATATCTTTAGAGGAACCTGGAAAAAAACCCTATCAAATTGATCAGATAAATTTCATAGTTGGGACAGAGGCTGAGTTGCCACTCCTCTACAAAGCTAATGAGGCTACTTGAAACACAATGCTATTCAACCAGTGCATGGTGAATCTAATTCAATCCAAAGGAATCAGACTACAGTTCTGAGAATATCTATTCCCTTTACTCACTCATACTTGAAACAACAAAGAAAGAGGAAATCTAAACAGATAAAAAACAGTAAGATTGTACCTTTTGAATGTAAGAGTCCCAAAACAATCTTTGGGCTTCTCTCTGAGCCTCAGAAAACACTCTACTTAACAAGTGTTGGTGAAAGACCTCTTTTACAGTTTAACACTTGGATACAGCAGCCCAGTCCATGCTGAAGGACACTGGTCAACAAATTGTGTGTGGGGAAGGTCAAAGACCAGGCTATGAAGTACAAGTCTTGTCACTGCTTGCCACCAGAACAGGTGTCATTCTTTCTTTAGTCAGGAAAACTGTGATCTTTAAGTGATTTACAGTCCAATGAACAGCAGAAAGAAATGCCCCCAACTTTGACTTGTGTTTCTGGTCCTGCAAACCTCACTGCATATCATGTGAACTAAAAGCAAACAAGATTTGTGAGAATCCCTGAGCAGCAATAGAAGCTCCCTTTTTAAGACACATATCACCTAGCAACAGGGATAGGGTGCACATCAATTGGCATTAATGATGGCTGCTGTGGGAGGAAAGCAGAAGCCCAAACACTGGCCCAGCAGCAGGTACAATTAAGTGGTCCTCTTATTGCAAGCTTCATATCATGGATACAGGAGACGGCTATTGATTTATTTTCCCTCTGCAGAGGAACAGCTAGGTGAAAAGTACATAAAGTAGGAATTATGCTATGCTGTGCAAAATTTCTGTTTGTCTTGAGAGCACATGAGCCAAGAAAACAATCACTGGATAGTGCAACAGGAGGAGAAGAGGCACAACAGGCAACATACATTGCTCTAGCTATCATTCACTGGATTATTTATTATCCATATACAGATATTATTCATGAATTGGGAAAAAGCAAGCAAAGGACTCAAGTAAATCAATTGACAGACCACTGAGGCTTACTGGCATGAATTCTTGCAGGGTTCAGGAGCTCCCAGCCTTCCTTGCCATACAAGTAATATTTATGCCTACTGTTAAAATCTCCATGCAAAAACACCAGGCTTATTTTAGGTTCTGACTTAAGCTTATAGAGAAGACAGCTGACAATCTACTCATTAATTTATAGGTCCAAAGGCTCATCATAGGGTTGATTTCAATAGATCATTTGGACAGATTTAGTGGAATGTAAAGTGATGCTTTTGGTTTACCCTCAGAAGGAGCCAGACTTCGGAACCTGGTGTTTGAAATCTAGCAGTCTTAGATTCCCTTCAACCACTTTTGCAACCATCTTTTGCAATTTTTTTTAATATAATAACTGGACTAGTCTTTGACCACTAGAAATTTCCAAACTCTAAACAAGACATATTAAAAATTGCAAGTTTAAGAGCACCCATTTAGCAGTGCTTTCATTAGTGATGCCCATTAAAGTACATCTGGCACAGATGCACTGACAACCATAGATATCTGATTTGCATTTTTGCTGCTCTCCTGATGACATAAAATGTAGAAGGGCCTCAGCTAGTGCCACTCAGATCTTTGTAGCACAGAGTATGGATGAGAAAAATCTGTGCTATTAGGAAAGAAAAGAGAGGCTTACAGTACCCTTAAGTGTGCTTTATCTCAAGAACAATGGATAGTGTACAATACATTTTTTCATCTTTTCATATCTATGCACATGTATCCTATGCAGTGATTAGTCAGAAGATCAGTCCTATGGCCTCCCTCAGAACTATATCCAATTAAAATTTTGGTGAAAACCAACAAAATGGATTTCTCTTACAGTTATCATCCAAATTATCCAAATTAGAGCCCTAGAGTTAACTGGTGGAAGAAATATTCTAAACTGGCATTCAGAAAACTCAGATACCTTTGCAGGCTACCATTGTACTTGTAATATAAAAAGAAGTATATGGTTATAATAGACTTCTAAAACCAGAAGGTATTAAATGCTATTCAAGTTCATTCCACCCCTTTATTAGCATCTTACAACCTGCTGGTAGCACATAAAGTGAAAGGAAAAACAATAGGTTATTTCCATTGTTTGCAGGTCTTAGCAAAGGAGTCAGGTAATTAAGACAGACATAGGTCAACAAAAACTTGCACACAATAATTCATTTTGCTACATCCCAAATGCTCAGTACCCAAGTACTGCTTTGTCTCACACAACAACACCTCAGCAGATAATTATTTTTTTTAAGGCCCTGCTTTCAACAGGAAGTTGGACCACGTGATCTCAGAGGACCCTTTTAAACCCAACTTCTTTTTGTGATTCTATGATTCTTCAAGCTTGAGGGTTGCAAGGCTAACATGAGACTGTTCATTCACAAAGGAATCTTTATGTCCATTTCCTTATATACCTTTATAACTTTGATCCCAAGTCCCTCACCAAGTAAGTATCGGTCATCTGCAACCGCAGAAGGTTTCTTAGTCAACAGCAGTAATGGCGCAAGTAGGTAAGTGCAATTAACAGTTTCCATTTTCTGGAACTGAGCTATTTCCCCCTATTATGTCATATTTAGGATACTTGCTCTGGGTTTGAAGTATTTGCACTTAATATATTTATCTAATCTCTGACACTTATAACAATTGACTTCTAGTACACATATCAATTACCATATAGAATGATGTCCAGCTCTTTCTCTCTTGCAACACTTTGGAAATTATAGGCACAAGATGGAAAACAAATAAAACCACAGAAGTCAGTTCATGGTTCAACAAACAGAAAGCAAAGTTTGTATCAGAAACTTCCCTCTTTAACTTACCTCAGAATTTCAATAATTCACATCAACCCAGAGGGCTGATGTTATATACAGAGCTAGAGATAGGCAATAACTGAATAAGGAATATTTTCAGTCCTTTCAACTGCAGTTTCACGTTACCATATTGCAAAATGTTAATTCTCCTTTTTCCTCACATGTATTTGATAAATCAGGTATACTGAAAGAAATGTTTCAATAATAGAAACAGGAGCTAGACTTCACATGCTGTGCACCATAGCATAAATGCACAGACATGTAACAACAAAATATGCATGCTGTAGGGCACACAGAGCCATGGAGCTGACTCTGCAAATACCACCCTTGTGCACGTACAGGTAAAAAGTGATAGATGAAAAGTGATTCAAACCAGAGGCAACTATTAGGAATACTCTACATCAAAACTTTACTTATGTTTTGACCCTTAGTTCCTAAAGCTGCCCCACCTCAGTAAAAGAAAACATTAAATTGACTTGCATCACTGAGGTTCAAAGTACATCATATCTCTGAGGGATTTTATACTAACTTTTTTAGCTGAAAACAGATTTACAACTTGTGGAGATGCTTGTGTTGGGCTGATTCAGGATGGACATAAGGTGCCACCATATTATTTCCTTTTTCAGGAGAACAGATAAGAAAAAAATGTAACAAATGGCTCATGGGTGAAGATAAGGAAGATCACTCCCAAATGCTCTACCTCCTCCTCTCCAGCAGTGCAAGGGATGTGGAAAGGGCGTTGGGGTCAGTTAATCACATGGTGTTTCTGCCACTCCTTCCCCTTCAGGGAGAGGACTCCTCACACTCTTTCTCTGCTCCAGCATGGGGTCCCTCTTACAGGAGACACTGCTCCACTTCTCCAATATGAGTTCTTCCCACTGGAAGGACTGCAGATCTTCTCAAACTGCCACAGTGTGAGTCCCTTCCCCGGGTGCTGTCCTTCAGGAACAGACTGTCCAGCGTGGGTCCCCAGGGGGCACAAGTCCTGCCAGCAAACCTGCTCCAGCACAGGCTTCCCACAGGGCTCACAGACTCTTTCTGGCATCCACTTGCTGTGGCATGGGGTCCTCCATGGGGTGCAGGGGGACAGCCTGCCTCACCAGGGTCTGCAGGATGCAGGGGAATCTCTGCTCCAGAACCTGGAGCACTTCCTATTTGGATGAATTAATGAAGAAGAACAAAGGGGAACTTTTAAAAATTGTATGCCTCTCTTAGCTGCTTAACTCTGTGGGTACTAAAAATACATCCACATCTTGGGGTAGTAAAAGTGTTTGGAATTTATTCTATGGCCAATATGGAGAAATTTATTTCTAAAAGAATGGAGACAAACTTTCTTTGAACTCTGCTGATGAAGGGAGAGGCTCAAGAAAAACATAAAAGCATATGTTTGGTGCTGAGCTTGTCTTTGAGTGTGGTTACTGTTTTGACTAAGTACCTACTTGCCTTTAGAGACCATCATCAATTCTGAGAGCTGCAGGCTTGCCTGGTCCTCAAGAGGCATTTCAAATGAAATGGTACAGCCTAATTCAGCAGCTGATTTCTTTTGGCAGCTATGAAAGAAAAGTCAGAAGTTTAATTTAGATTCCTGTGAAGAAATTAAATAGCAGTGGAGGTACTCCAGGGTAACCTATAGTGTAGTTATAGTGGGATCACATATGGCTTATGGAATCTTGAAGGAAGTGTGAACCCAGGTGATTCTGAATTGCTCTTGACGTGTCAGTCTGTGGAAAGAGCAGGGGAGGGGAAAAGAGCAGACAGTTTTCAGAAGGTACTTCCTGTATCAGCTCAGCCACCACCACATTTTTCTAGAAGTTCTGTATTTCAAGACATTTCCTAACAAATGTGTTCTTGCACACATTTATACTGCATATTATTTTATGAATCCAGGGGTGGCCTGGAGGATTTCAGAGACCACCCCAGTCTCAAATGCGTAACTAGTGATAAATTCTTTCTGGGTCTTATTTCCCTGTGCTGCTAAGTGCAGATGGTGCTCAGTTTGGCACTGGCACAAGTGCAGTAGTGATTTTCCTAGTTACCCCAGAAACCACTGAGATGAGGATACAGTAACTTGGGCTGACTGAAAAGGAGCACATAGGAAGAAGTTTGCATGTATAAAGTAATGGGGTTTTTTCCCCTGTTTTCCAACACATAGTAGAAAAATATTCTCACTTATTAGTACTAACTGACAGTGAATAAGCTACTCATGGTTTTTATAATGCTTTATAGATACTTTAATTTTTATAATACTTTTCTCTTAAATCACTATTGCATTATATGCTCTCACATGTGCTACAAAATTCTTGTTCAGAGCTTCACCAGCTTATAAGCACAAGAGACATCACTGTGCATGCATGTGTACCTATGACGTCTCTGGATATTGGCTATGAGAAAATGTGATAAGCAGCAGCCTTAACTGAAACAATTCAACCCTCTATAAGCCTGTGTTGGACAGTGTTATTCATACAAGGGATATATGGTCACCCTGAAACTGTATAGGATATCTGTAAAACATAAATTGACCTTGTGGCCTGATCCTGACACCAGTCTGGAATAAATCTAAAGTAGCTCCAGTGGAATCAATGTATTGATTGATTAATTGACAGGACATGGAAATTGAGTGCAATTTAACTTAATTATAAATTAAAGATTCACTGAAATTGTAAAGATGCTGCTGCATGCAATTATGCAACATTTTTCATGTGAACAGACTAAAAGTGGGGCATGGGCCCTAGAACTAAAAATACTTTAGTGTCTAGAAAATAAATGTTCCTTGACTGTTTCTTCTAACATGCAAGTCACAGCTTTATATTCTGGGTTATGACATGAACTTAAAAGAATTGTATGTAATTAATTTGGTAATCTAAATAATCAACGATTATACTTGCAAGATACACATAAATACATTGTGCACCGAAAAACTGACTCAGAGATACAAAACTTCATGTCTGTTCTGTAAAGTAAAAGCAAGACACTTGTGTTTATTGAAATGTGATGCAAGTCTGGAATTCCTGTCGTTGCAGAACTGCAAAACTGGCCCGTGGCCACGAGAGGGCAGAAAGAACATTCCTTGTTCAGCTTAATTTTGGGGAGAATCGTGCATTCCCTTACAGAACCTGGTATGTAAATTGCCACATGAAACTCCTGGAAAATGAAAACTACACAGTTAGCTTTACAAAATCTATCTCTTGAACTTTCAACCTCAACAAGTCTGTTCGTCTCGACTTTCTGTCTTTAAATGACTGTTCCTAGAACAAATACATTCTTAAAAAATTGTAATGGTATTTGATATAAAGCCTGAAGAGAGGATTTCTTGCCATGTGTATTAAGCTGTCTATCAATGCTTTCTAAATTTTGCCTTTTAAAACTAGCTTTAGGATAAGAATATGTATCATTTCTCACTTCAATAAACAGCTTACTTTGGCTCTTTTTGGATCTGAATACATGCATAGACCTCACAATATCATGGCTATCAAAATCAGTAAGAAGTCCAGAGAATGACGTCTGAGTCTTCGTCATTGAAATGCTGACATCACTCTGTTTTCTCCACCAAAATTATGGGGAAAATATGAATTAGATAAATTACTTTTCTCCCTAGTTAGTTGAACTGTCCTGACCTTTTCTTGGCCCACCACCATGTAGGTAACATAGCTTTAATCACTTAGAAATGATGTTTCTATTTTGGTTTCCACTGGCTATGTCCTGTTTCACCATCTGAAGCATATTGTGTTTCAGTGTGGAGGGGGTACTGGTTTAATAACTGCCTTGGCAAGGCCTCATCTTTTATGCATTAGTCAATGGGAAGGTTATAAGATCTATGCCCTGAGATCATATATGTACCACAGCTAAACACAAATTACTATTTTACCTGTGTTTCAGAGCCATCAAGTGATTTTTAGTCCCTAGGAGCAGATTATTTTGCTTAAGAAGGTGGATTATGCTTTCAATTCCTTGTTGTTAGGTGCCTTCCTCTTTTTGCCCCAGCAAAAGGGATAGTTTTCTTTGTCCTACTTTGCACATAACTCCTAGAGCATGGGAACAACCTTTGACAGGTCGTGACTGTAGGACTGTAGGAGCAAGCAATCAACAGGACAGTGGAGTAAGAGAGGAAGACTGGGCAAGTTCTCAGGTAAAACCATAAAGGGGTAGAAATGGAAGCACTACATGGAGAACTCCCTGCAGAGCATGTTTAATATGCTTGTGTAGATAGCTTGAGTAGTAAAGTTGTCAGACTTGTAATTGTCATTTTTAGGACTGGGTTGAACCACCTTTTCTTAGGTTTCTTGAATAGCCTGGGAAGAATGATGCTTCTTAATGCCACTTCATTTCTGCTTTTGACTTCTTACTTTCATAGCATTTTAGAAGTAGATCTGGTTGTGACAAGTTTATTCTCTATATTCTTTGTAACACAAGATGGGAGCAAAAGCACAAGAGTGTTTTACTTAGCAGTCTTTGAAAAGCCTGTAAAACACATATACACGAGTCTATGGGCCCTGCTGGGATGAGTGCTGAAGGAGCTGCCTGATAAGCTCTTGAGGCCACTCTAAACCTTGAACAATCATGGCAACTGGGAGGTATGTGAGGAGTGAAAGAAATCAAATGGCATTTGTATCTTTGAAAAGGGCAGAAAGGACACAGGGAAATACAGGCTGCTCAGACCCACTTCCAGCCCTAGGAAGGGATGGAACCACTCGTCATTGAAACCACTTCTAGGCACATGAAGGACAAGATGACTAGGAGCATGGATTCACCAAGGGAAAGTAATGGTTGACCACCTGATGATATTCTACAATTAAATGGCTACTTGATAGATACGGTCAGAACAATGGACATTGTCTACCTTAAGTCATGCATTTGACACTTTTCCCATAAAATCCTCATAGAGGAGACGATGAATTATGGTCTGAACGAGAATGAAAACTGGCTGAATTGCAGGGCCCAGGGGGTGATGATCAGTGGTACCAAGTCTAACTGGAGGCCAATAATGAGCAATGTACCTCAGGAGCCAATACTGGTGACAGGCCTGCTTCATGTTGTCATAATGATCTGGGTGATGGGGCAGAGTGTATCCTCAGCAAGTTTGCTGATGACAGAAAATTGGGAGAAGTGCCTGATACACCAGAGGGTCATTATGCCAATGGAAAGGGATCTGAACAGGCTGGAGAAATTGATTAACATGCAATTCAACAACTCCTGCAGTTCAAGAAAGGTAAATTAAATGTCTTGCATGTAGGGACAGACAGTCCCAAGCACCAGCACATGCTGGAGGCTGACCAGCTGGAAAGCAGCTTTGCAGAAAAGGACCTGAGGGTGCTGGTAGACACCAAATTGGACATGGGCCAACAACATGACTTCACTAGAAAGAAGGCAAATGGTATCTGCGACTGTATGAGGAGGAGTGGCCAGCACTCCTCCACAGGTGAGGGTAGTGACCTTCACAGGTGAGGTGAGTGACCAACTCCACAGGTCGAGGGAAGTGATCCTTCCCCTCTATTCAGCACTGGTGGGACCACATCTGGAGTACTGTGTCCAGTTCAGGACTCCCCAGAACAAAGCAGACTGAGCTACTGGAGAAATTCCAGTGAAGGGCCACTAAGCTAATGAAGGGTCTAAAGCACCTCTCATATGATGAAAGTCTGAGAGAGCAGACTGGAAAAGAAAAGGCTCAGGGAGGGTCTCCTCAATGTGTACAAATACCTGAAGGGAAGCTGCGAAGAAGGTGGAGCCAGGCTCTTTTCATTTGTGCCCAGTGAGAGGACCAGAGGCAATGGGCACCAACTGAAACACAGGAGAGTCCATCTGAACATAAGGAAGGACTTTAGACTGTGAAGGTGACTGGGCACTGACAGAGAGGGTGTGAAGTCTCCCTCCTTGGAAACACTGTACTAGGCAGCAGTGGTTGGACCAGGTGACCATCAGAGGTCACTTCCCACCTCAAGTACTCTGATTTTGTGATACCCGTCTTTCCCTGACACCATTGTTCCATCAGCACAGGACACCCACTGTAGCCTGGTAAAGGAGCTATACAGAAATCTGTCAAGGACCTTCATCCTCCCAATTACTTTTTTTCTAAAGAAACTCAGTAATCTGGAGACACAGGTGGCAGCAAAACGCAATTTAAGTACTGATAGATTTACATGTGGGGGTGACCTCTCTTGTGTGAAGAGTGTAGAAGTGATGTCCTAAGCCTTTTTCTTACAGTCAGCACACCCTCTGTAATAACAGCTGAGGCAGGTCATTCCCATAGTGTCTTAAAACCACAACTCTAAATCTTCCATAGTATTTTTTTGGAAAGAAATAACAGAGATTTTTCAACAGTTGAGTAATTAATGAAATGAAGGAAAAGATTCTGCTGAACCTTTCCAAACATTCAGCTCTAGACTAAGATGAAGCATGAAAAAAAAACAGTGAAATAATTTCTTTTCAGAATATATTAAACTTGTGAACTCTGGAAATCACTTATACAGCTATATCAATTGCACATGGCACAAATATTAAAGTGTAGTTACTTTAATGTGATGGCCAAGCTATCCATGTTAAAAACAAATCAGTGGTTCAAAATCATAATAAACCAATTACTGACTTTACTGGATATTAATAACACAATAGTGCATTTAACAGGTATTCAGAAAAGCTATTTATGTAATATCACCTGCCAAAACACATGCTTCCTGCTTTTTTTATGCTGCTTTTCCAAGAAAAGTAGGACCTCCAGTTTTGCTCTGACTGCTGAAAAAACGACAGAACAAACACTCTTTTCAAATGCATCCATTTATTTTTATGCCAATTCAACTCAAACCATATTGAGAGAAAAGGTCAGCAGAAGAAAGTAAAACAGACCAAAATTTATCACCATGTCTTCCAAACATCCAGGAAGGCAAAAACATCCAGCAAGCCAACTAACCAGAATCCAAACTCCACCAGTGGCCAGATCCAACTGTTTCAAAGCATGGTGTGAACCTCCCACACAAGATACATACCACTAAGCAAAGAATATTGGTACCTCCAAGAACGGGAATAAAAACTGGCAATTCACAGAAATCCTGCTGCTGTGCTGCCTGCCTTCCTTGAAATCCACGAGGCTCAGCCACTTTGTCAAGAATTGAACCAACACCCACATGACTTCACTCAATGCTTTCCAGTCAAATTTTCTGTAATGAACTGTCTTGGGTTGTGAGTGTATTTATTGCTTTATTCAGGAGAAGTAAAACTGCACATCACCTACGTGTGCCCTGGATCCCAGCTCCCAGCTGTGCTCTAACATCCTCCCCCCTCATTCAACAGTTAACCACCAGCTGACATCACCAGCTGCCTCATCCTATGGATCACTCCAGAGGATCCCCAACACCCTTTTGCTGTGATGTCAAATACTACCAGAACACAGACCAAAGCACAGTCACGGTGCACTGGACTGAATGAGAAGGTAGGCTTAGTTCAGAGTTCGGCCCTACACAGTTTCCTATTAATGCTTTCTTCCAAAGAGACAGACAACAAACCTTGGGATAAGAGGGGCTGCTCCCCAAATATTGTCTCCTGTTTTGGAAAAATATTTCTTTAGGGTTCTGTAACCACAATATTTGAAAGGCTGTTACATTTAGAAATCAATATTTACTTAGGTATTATTTCTCAAAATAATCATGTATCATTTTCCTGTACCTTTCTACCTTCTCCCACTGAGAGCTTTTCCTCAGCAAAGCCTCCCAGTGAGAAAATTCATTCTCCTGACCATGGATTTCTGAAAGCCCTGGGGCTGAAATGTGTATGATCACGGCTCCTGCTTTGGAGAGATATCATCCTGGAAACTAGTGATTTCCTTTGTGGGTGATTTCCAGTGGATCAGCAAGGACTTGGGACTTTGGTCACAGATCTAAAATCCCCTTAGCTTCTTCTGCCAGTTTTCCAGGGAACAGAGCTGGACAGACAGTGTATCCCCCTCTCATGCATCGGACTGTGTCCGGAGAGCACTGTTCAGAGGCACATCTTGACCCTTGGTCTGGGTCCTGCAGCTAAAGGGAGGTGCCAATGGCTACAAGCTTGAGGTCCCCGAGCCAGCCACCTGGAAGTGCTGTGCAATGAACTATTTTTCTGGAGCTGAAGGCAAGCTGTAGGATTTGCATGGTGGCTTTGGACTAGTGCAGCTGCAGGGACATGGGACGTAGATGTTTAGAACTGTTTTGATGAGGGAGTATAGACTACTGCTGGTGTTGGTGTGCTGGTGTGCTGGTGTGCTGGGTAAGACTGCAGATGGGTTTAAATCATGGATTTGAAGATGAATGCAGTCAGATCACTATCTGGTGCTATGGATGATAGTTGAAATGCTAGGAGACTGATGAAGTAAAATTGATGGCATAAATCCCTGCCTCAGTGGACAGCTGCTGTCATGGAGTTGCAAAGAGAAGCCAGGAAATGTGGTACCTCCCTATATGAGCAACAGGCAGGGGCAAAAAATCTACTAGTCACAGGCTCCTTCTGTAATTCTGGCAGCCAGAAATAAATTTATGAGAAAGGCTAATAAAGCTGGATAGATAGGAAATTCCACTGGGGTCTGAATCTTGTGGACTCAGAACTGCATTGCATTATAGAACCACAGCATTTCTGCTGGAAGGAAAGTCTGATTTTTGTTTCTTGCCCACTTGCAGATTGTGGATAAACAACGCAGAACATTTTTCTCATTGCAAGCCAGCTGTACTTGAATCTGACTCATCAGTATAAGATTCCCACAGTGTTCATGTAGATACCATAGCAGACCACCCAATACTCTATAAATGATAGAATTAGTTTGGTTTTTTCACTTGAATATGCTGCATCAGCTTCTTTTCTTCAAAAACATATGGCCCAAACTCCCAGACATCCTAGAGGAATAACATACTTCAAATGTTTTCAAATTAGTTTCCTATTTTACTAAGGCAAAGCAAAGTCTTTTGCATTTCACTAACATATGCCAGAGAAGAGGGCTTGATCAAAATGTCCTTTTTGTCAAAGCTTTACCAAAGTCAGGATAGCAAACATGTACCAGTCAGTTTCTCCTTGGGACTTTCCTCAGACTCCTCTTCCCACTGTAACATCTATATCCAAAAGCTAGCAGACCATTAAGTGCAGAGCAACACAGAGGTCTTAAAGGTACAACTCAAAATGTAAGGAGATAAAATAAAGGCCTCTCAGCCTTCCCCATGTGATGAGACATTGGTTTTTAGTCAAAAGGAGCCTTGTCTCCGTTTGTGGAGAGCAGAGTGAATTCACTGCTTCCCTTTGTAACTGTGAACTTATCTAAACATTATTACACACCCCTACTGTGCTTGTCATAGACCTAACTGTGCTTGTCATAGACCTAACAAGTTCCCACGGGCTTCCTCAGGACTGGCCACTGGCCCAGAAGAAGCAGGCACAGATACAAGGGAATGCTCTGCTGGCTTTTGGTGGATGGGGGAGGAAGCAGAAATGCTTCTCCATCTAGTTAATTTTAAAAGTTGATGGTGTTTTTCAAGAGAAGACTCTTTGTCTCTGTGAAGCAAAACTTCATTTGATAGAAGGTAAAAGTCCTGGTGCTTTTCTCTTGCACAACAGAGCAGCTCACAACAGAGGCAACTTGTTTAGTTATAAATTCCTGCACGGAGTTCTGGAGAGTTCAGGGGTTTATACTGACCTAATACAGCTCCTCTCCTCACAAACAGCTGATCAACCAGCACTGAAATACAATTTTGTTCAAGTGAAAGGAGGACTAAAGCATTTCCCCTCAGCACAAAAGAGACAAAAATCACAGCAATTAAAGGAAAAAAGTATTTTCTATTAAAAGTATCATAGGTTTAATATCCTTTTCAGAGTGGGATTGGAACTTACAGTGAATCGGAATTCACCAAGTGTGACTTAAAATACTTTCTGAGTGGAAGTCCAAACTTTCTGCTCCTATTATTTGAAAGCTTATTTCTAGCTTCTGTTCATCAGTAACACAAAGCAGCACTACCACACCTCTTTAATCTGCTGCTTTTCTTTTTGTTAGTGTGTTTGTTTTATTTTGTAACCTGGTACAAATATCCTGTAGCAGTAATAAAAGCAACCACTGTTTCTTGTCGACACTTGCCAGAATTAGAACTCATCTGTTTTCTCCTCAGTATCCAGATGCAGTAACAACTTCTTTGGTATTTGGTATTTTATCCTGCATCTGCCCCTAGAAGTTCAAATATGAAACATGATGCTACTGCATAACCTGCCCTAATACTATAGAGGAAATGAAGGACCTGAAATCCTATCAAGAACCTTTGATTTAAAAGTAGTACTAATTCCACTTCAAATTCATCCTTGTCCAACTGTCTCACAAGACAGATAAGAACAGAACTTCTAAAGGTAAATTACTCCATTAGAAGTATTTGATATCAATTAATGGTTACTGAAAGCATTTTCTCATGGTTATGTTTTACTGGCAAGACACTTTTTTTCTTTTTGCTTTAAAGAACCAAAACATCTTTTGCTTTGTGCAATAGTCTGTCAGTTCCCTGGGAAATATGTTCATTACAGCTGAAAAGAGGACTGCTAAAATACATTATACTGTGGCTTTAGCACTCAAAATCTCCTGAAATACTTTTCATAAAGAATAAAATGAACATGTATATTGCATTTCTAATTTGGAAAAAATAGTCTATTTCACAAATCAATCACCAACATTTATCATGGTATCTACTCCTGTTTTAAACCAGTTTTTTTTTTCTAGACTATAGGTTGACCTAGAATTAGAATTATTGAAATAAACTTTTAAATTAAAATTTAAAATTACAGAAAGCTTGCATTTTGCTTTTGTAGTCACCAATGTCTAATCAGGAGGTTTCAGGAATAAATGTGGTTTTTCAGTATTTTGTAGGCTCAATTACACTCTTAGCTAGGGGGCAGGATATGGCAGAATTCCTGCAATTTTTAAAGGTCTGGAAAGCTTAATCTCCATGCTGTTTGGCACTCATGACAATTTTTTTTAATCTACATTTGTAATTTTTCCATACAAAACAGATTCCAGAATGAGCCCCAAGTCCTCCAGTGTTCTTTCATGTGAGATTTTATCTATTGTTATCAAAATCAGGTCTTAGTTTCCATGTTTCTGACAGCCTTCTGGTTTACTACTATTGATAACTTCTCCCATTAATCATAATGTCTCGTATCCAACATCTGAATTGCAGTCAGAGTACTTTGATATTATTGGATTATCACACTTGTCAAACTGTGTCTTGATGCCTCCTACTTACATCTCTGCCCTGAGGCAAGTTTTTGCAGTATTCCTTGCATTACAGGAATTTGGTGCATTCCCATCTGCACTCTTTTACCTATTAATAGACTTGAAAGTTTACTGAATTATAGATCTCATCTAGATTTTAATGAGTGTATAGGAAGGAATCATGTTAGCTACACAGGATACCCAGCAAAAGGAAAAAGTAAGCTCAGAATGGGCTGTGATGTCAGCATCTGAATACAACAGCAAAGCACCTTTCAGATGACAACTATGTTAGACCCAACTCTGAAACACAAATATGAAATACACATAGCAAGGCTGTAACTTCCTTTTCTCTGTGACCAGGAAAATCTGTATTGTAACAAAGGTAGTAAGCTACATTTTTCTGCTACTGTAAACACACACTCACATGAACTCACCATTCCATACCTGAAAAGAAGATGGCTGCACGTTTTACAATGTCGCAAACATTTTTTAAATGTTGCATTTCTTCCCAGTCGCATAAATACAAGTAAATTAATAAATAGAACAGCTGTTCTCAACTTTTTAAAAGAATTTATTTTATTACATTATTTTATTAATTTATTACATATTACATTATACATATACATATTACATTAATTATTACATTCTTTTTTTGGACTGGAGAATTTGTTACTAATATTTACATTGATAAACAGTGCCTCTGAATAACCAGAACCATGTACATATGTTTGAATAATGCTAGGTTGTATATGTATAAAAAGAAGGTATCCTGTGGATTTTACTCTATGATCAGATAGTCAGATTTAGCATTGATATACTAAGATTATGTATATAGTTATTTATAGGTTTATTGGGAAACAGTTAATAACAAATTCAGCCAATCCCACTCCAAAAAAAATTAACTGAATTCCAAATCAATATGTTGCTCAGTGATTATGTAACTTGGCATTTATTGTGGACTACAGGAGAAGATGTGTAGAGTGAAATAGCTGGTGCTAAAGATCTGAAGTGCAGAAAAAAAATAGTTTTCAGGTGCTCTTTACTTAGGATTACCTCTAGAGTTATTCTAGGGATTAAGGGTCCATTTGTGTCTGTGGTACCCTCCTGGCATATTTCTGGAAGACATCTTTCAGATAATTACATCCATAAGGAACCCAGTTCATGTACTCCAAGACAAAGGCATGGCAAAATAGAGACCATTGGGGGGCCATGTCAAAAGCAGACTCCTGGATTAAAATGCCAGTGTGAATAAGAGCTCTCTTTCCAAGGCCTTCCAGAAGCTGCTGGCAGCACGCACCCTCAGACGTGTTGGCTTCATGCACTGATCAAATCAGTTCCTGGAGGCCTTCACAAACTCCTAATTTAAGACACTGTATTCATAGACTCTGATTTGAGCTCCCCACAACAACAACAACAACAAAACAGAACTGAAGTGAAAAATGCAATTTTTCATAATACAGAAGGCACTAACAAACTGATGTTCTGATCCTAGAACATGAATTGTTTAGTGGTGTGAGAGTTTTTTTCAGAACAAAAGAGCCAGAAAGCTGGAAGTTGTCTGTCAGAGCTCAGAATATATCCACAATTGTGGAAATCAGAAATGTTAATAGTCTCTATTAAATCATTGTTTATATTGCTGATACTCTTAAGGATTGTTCACCATACCACTTTAAAGATGTGTTCACCACATAATCTCTGGGCTGAGACATTTTTTACTGTGTTGTTGAAATCGTCAATATCACTGGATCCATATTGACTATATATGTTTCTTCATGAGAAGGAGACTTGGAAATATTTTAAATTTAACATAGTCCTGTTTGGGCTAAATAGATGATCAGACCTTTGCATGCAAAGCTTCTCTTTTATGTCTAAGATAAAGTGGTTGTTCTGCAACTTAGTAGCCTATAGACAGCAGTCAACAGGAATGATTTATTAATGTTTCCAGTGAGAGTTGGCTTAATGAATACAAACATCTCAGCTACACAGGTGACTTACTATCTGCCTGACTACTTTCAGAATGGGGAAAAAAAACTTTAGATAGAACTTGTGAATGGATGTCTGAGTTCCTTCAGAAACTGAAAAATATGAAAGTTTTATGATAATCTATGGCACATCAGATTCTTATTTTGGTTTATCGTACAGTACAAATATATTGTTCTTTGCACCCTAGCAAAATGGATAAAGGAACAGCACCAGGCAGCAGCAGGGATGCTGAACCACACAGAAGGAACTACATGACATGCACTGCCAAGAAACCAGAGAGGGTAAACCGCAACATAGCAGCATTGTCTGTGTCTTGTAGATCGTGAGCTCTCCCATAGACTTCCCTAATATCTATTTAGGTATCTAAGACTCTGCCAGAATATCAGTCTAAATGTACTCTGAGAAGAAATTTCTGTAGCCATTATTTTTAATTGCTTAAAATCCTATACTCATAACAAAGGTCAGGATGGTAATGCTCATTGAAACGCTCATAGTCACATAATAATGAGCCTATTTTCCCCTCACACTTTAGGACAGGTGGGCTTAGGGATCTTATTCTACCTTTGAAACAATGTAAGACAAAATTAGAATTAGAGGAACCTTACACCTGCAAAACACCATAAGCCTGATTCCAAGAAGTACCTGTAGAGTGGCACTTTTTCCCAATATAACTTAATAAGAACGACCTTCTCCCTCCATTTCCAAAGTAATGCTCAACACTAGCAAAGATTAATAACATCTCTGCTTAAACAAGGATTTATTTAGCTGATACACCTTGCACCATCAGGGATGCAAAACCAGAAACCTATAGCAATGCCAAACTTTGGAGCACACAGCAGAGAAACACAAGGTCAGTTAGGAGCAGGTTGAAATATTTGCATGATTCACCACAGCAGTGCTTTGGCTACACTGCAGTCAGCAAAGGTACTCCCACATGTCTGCAGCCATGTGCAGTGCTTCACTCATTAGTAAAGAAACACCCACTATCAGAAAAAGATAGCACAGATGAGGTATAGCTAAACAAGAATAAGGGTCATTTAGTGGTGGAAGGGCTGACAACACACAGACATGGCTGTAAATTCCCAAGCCAGACACCTAAACATCGCTCTCTTGGGTTTCATGCGGATGAAGACAGCACACCAGGAAAACACTGACGGTGATCACCCCCATCACATATCACAGCAGTTCTTTATTTCCTTGATAAGGTTTTCAGAAAATCCTGGACACTAAGTCAAATTTAAATCACTCACTTTGGCTCTTGTACAATCAAAGAATCATATCTCAAGTTGGTAGGGATCCACAAAATTATCGAGTTGAACTCCCTGCTCCTTGCAGGACTTGATTCCTGAATAAGATGGTTGGAAGTGCATGTGTTCTCCTGACTGAAAAACTGTTGCAACCCAAAAGAAAAGGAACATTTAAATTTTCTGTGAGTTTGATATCCATCTTTACAACACTGTAAACCAAAATTATGCCAGGAGACCATGTATCTAAACACACCAAACTGCTTGATTTCAAATGACACCAATGGATGGAAATATACAAAGTATCATCAGCCTCTAGCACATCCATGCAAGTGCCTGACACAGCTTGTATTCAGCGTGAACTACAGCTACGAAACAATAACATTTCTCACCCCTCTCTAGAGATGGAGAGGGCAAGTCTTCAAAGGCATAAATAACAAATTCTGAAATCAGTGGGAATTAGATGCTAAAGCTTCCATCTGTGCTATTGCATATATTTGCCGTCCATATGCTACTTATGTAGAATTGAAAGGAGAGTGCAGGTATCTCGTGCTGGCAGCTGAGACTCAATTACACTGCAAGATGTGCTTGCTGCACGTATCTATCACCTTCTTTCTTCTTCTCACTGATGAAAACATAATACACTCGATCCAATCTTCATTAAACAATTGCCAATCACTGTTGAACTAACTTCTCCTAGTGACAGTTCGTCCTAATAGCATTAGCCAGAATAAGCTAAGTCAAATTATGAAAATAAAGCCAAGTTGTCATTGTCTAAAAGATTTTAAGTAACTATCACTGTTGCTGCCATCAAAAGACATTTTGGGTTGGTTTTTTTTGTTTTTTTTTTTTCCCCAGAAATAAAGAGTTCAGGAAATTCCTTCATTGCTGCAAGCTTCTGTGAGGAGCAGAAAGGGAGCATGAAGGAATTAATCTACCTGTACTGCCAGAAGACAACTGAGCAAAGGCAAAGAACCTCTGTGTACATTTGTTAAAGGACGTCAACCTTATTGTAGTGGTGAAGACCCTTGGCCAACGTGGGCTAGACATTTACTTCTCACTTCCAAAGCAAAATGTTTCAGTGAAGTGCTTTTACCAAGGAAAGCATCAGGTAAAGGGCTGGACACTAATTTAGAGTGAGATGTGCAAATATCTGCATTCCAAAAATGGGCACTTTAAGCTTTTATTCTTTTCACAATGCCCTAAATATTAATGTGGAAATATATTGGTATTTACAAATCTCTACACAGTATTTTGCTAAAACACTTGAACTTCCCAGTTTCCATATTTATTTTTTTGCCCATCATTTGATAATTATTTACTGTTGGCAAACACCCTTCCCAAGCTTGAAGATTTCAGCTTTGACTTAATTTACAGACTCCACAAATACCATGGGTGTAAATATGAAAAGTCACTGTTCAGCTTTTTCAGAAAGCTGTTGTAAAAGAAGAGATATGTCTAGACAATAAGTGAGAAGAGCTCTGGGATATACTTTTGGAGTTAGGGCTCCTTTTCCTAGCTTATTACCACAGTCAATTTCTTCTTTAGAATACACTGGAGTTGGTGCCACTTCCACTGAAACCAGTTCCAAAAAGAAAAACAAAAAGACTGACTAACTGAAAGATAGGCAAATGATGATGATGCCAAATCCCTGCTGTTCAGACACTCGTGTAGGTTTCAGATCACCGTTACTGACTTACAGGAAACCTTTGAAAGCATGTTTTGGACAGCTTTGGAAGCAGAACATGCTGCTTAGGAAAGCTTTGAAAGCAGAACATGCTGCTTAAGAAAGCTTTGGAAGCAGAACACACAGCTTAGGGCTGACTCGGAAAATTCCAAGGACAGCCTTGAGTCCTGCAGCCTTTCCTGGACAACAGGAATTGAAGATGCAGACTAAAACATTCAAGAGTTAAAACATGACTCAAAGACTGGAAACATGCCTCTCTGTCCTTGTTCTCCTCTGTGTTATTATGTGCTAACTTCTATGTAAAATGATCACAAAATATCCCAAGTTGGAAGGGACCCATATGGATCACCATGTCCAAATCCCTGCTCCTTGCAGGACTATCTAACACTAAACCATGACTAAGAGCATCATCCACATGCTCCTTAAACTCTGACAGACTTGGTGCCACGATCACTCCCCTGGGGTATCTGTTCCAGTGACTGGCTGCCCACCCTGAAGAACCTTTCTCAAATATCCAACCTGAACTTTCCTTGATGGACCTTCATCCCATTCCCTCGTGTCCTATCACTGGTAACCAGAGAGAGGATATCAGCACCTCTCCCCCACTGTGCCCCTGTGTGGAGGTCACCCCTCAGCCATCTTTTCCCCAAGCTGAACAAACCAAGTGACCTCAGCTGCTCCTCCTAAGTCTCGCCCTCGAGACCTTTCACCATCCTGGTCCCCTCCTCTGGACACTCTGTAATAGTGTGATGTCCTTCTTGTATTAAGGCACCCAAATCAATCAGCCCTCAGTGCTCGAGGTGGGGCTGCACTGGTGCAGTGTAGAGCAGGACAGTCACTTCCCTCTCTTGGCTCACTACACTGTGCTGGATGCCCTCAGGATATGTCTGGCCCTTTTGGCTGCCAGGGCACACTATTGACTCATATTCAGTTTGCCATCAACCCAAACACCAGATCTCCTTCCCCAGGGCTGCTCTCCAGCCCCTCATCCCCCAATTTGTACATACAACCAGGGCTACCCCATCCCAGGGGATGAATACAGCACTTGCACTTGTTAAATGATGCTGATTGGACCCAGAAGCATGGCAAGCTGCTGAGATCCCGACAGTGACTGGATTGGTACAAGAATGTATAATATACCTGAAACAAGAATTTTCATTTCTCTTGTGTTTTACTTTTCTGGATATGCAATCCCTTGGATTATTTGTTGTCCAGACACACTAGTGTCAAGCTCCTAACCAATCCAAGTGAATCCCATCCAGAAATGAAAAAGAGGTTCAGAAACAAACCTTCCCTTTTCCACAAGGTGGAAATTGCCTAGGTGGCACATAGTCTATGTCTCTACATTCCTACCCTCACACTTAGAGCAAGAAAAGGTTTTGGCCAACTCAGGCCCAGTACCTCATGAGAAAGTAAATGAGTCACAGCAACTACACATCCCATCTCAGAAAGCCAGTGCAGGAATCAGAAAGGGAGAAGAGGTTTGCAAACGACTTCATAAACCTACTTTCATGACATCCATTTGTTGTTTATCTTGGACGACTCTCACAGTAAAATGCTACTGCAGAGGAGTTGTCTGGAGCAGACACAGGTACCCACAATCCTGATGGTGATACAGCAGGACAAAATAGTGTAGCCTTTCCTCCATACTAAGTTTCTGTAATATACAGAAAATAATCAAGCAACAGAGCTATAAGTAATCTCAATAGCAGCAGTTTCACTGATCTCAGTGAAACCTACCAGAGATATGGGCTATAAATTAATTAAAAACTTACTCTAGTGAAAATAATTATAGAGGAGAAAGCTGAAGTGGGTCAGATGCAAATGAAGTATTTTTGTGTATGTGCCTCTGATAGTACTGACACAAATTTCAGTGGGGAAAGTATAAGAAGCCTAAATAAACATGTTCATAATAGAGTTTGTAAATAAAACTTCAGGAAATATTCACAGTGAGAATTAACTGATTTTTTTATGGAGAAAATACTGCTTTTTCATAAGAAGCATACAAAAATATCTAAATAATATCCCACAGTTAGCATTGTTTTCAATATAACTCTGGTAAATAAGACATTATTAGATTATGCTGATAATGGTTTCTTCTATATATGTGCAGTGTTTTGGGCTGTGAAAGTAGTACACAGGGCAAGCACCAAAGTCACAGGCGGTGACTGCTTGTGCTTCAGTTTTTAAATAATTTTTAAGAAGTGCATGAAATTTTTTATAAAAAACCCAAAGAATATATTTTCCAGTGCATGTTTACATAACTCGTCTGTGGCTTTTACACTTGCTGCTGGCAATTTTTTTATGTATAAAGCTATAGAACCCAAAGTAATTTTTTGTTACATGAAAAACGAGGGGCTGGCAAAGTTAGCTTTAAGAGGAAAATGAAATGAAGCAATGCCCAGTGCTACCCAACAGATGCCATGGTGCAGGGAGAACAGAGGCAGAACAGCTCATGAAAGCTTTTTTTTCCTGGGTGGTGGAGTCACAGCTGAGTTTAGGCTGGAAGGGATCTCTGATTGTAACCCCTACCCACAGCCAGGCCTTTCTCCAAGTTACAGCCAAACTGCTACAACAACACAGACTCTTCTGAGTGGGGCAGGCAGATACCAACACAAAAGTCACCCATCTCTTGATTCAAAGTACAAGGGACAAGATGCCCTTCTACAGATACAATTATTGCCACTTTGCAGAAGCACTGCTTCCAAAGACTAAAAATGCAATGTGTTACTTACTGAGCCAGGCCACCCATGTGCAATAAACACAAAAGTATTGAAGAATGCATCTTCTCAAACACAGTAGTTGACCTAGGCAAAAACTAAGCATTTCCAGCTTAGTATTCCATTTTAATGCTGAAAAGAGAATTTGTATCATGGCAATCCTACATATGCATTGATCATGCCAAACCAACACTCAGACCCTTAAATCCCTCAGTTTGGCTCCAAAGAGACCACTACTGCTCCACAGCAGCACCCTCCTGGACCACAGTCTGTCAGAAGGGAGCACCCTCAGCACCAGCTGTCCTGTCAGAAGGGTGCACAGGACCTGGCCTCTGGATGGAAGCCGGGTATGATTGTGGTGTGATGGGGCTGACAGGGAAGAAGGGGAATGAGATGGATGTGTTCATTACTTCTGGTTACCCATCCATGCACGAGAGGTGAGTCTAGAGGTGAGAGTTGGAAGACTAAGTCTTGTCACAGATGCCCACGTTGCTCACCTGATGCACTATGGCACACACTACACAGTGTACACTACACAGGACAATGGGGAACGTGGGGAAGTGCTTAAAGAGGAAAGAGAAGACAATAACCACTCTGAATTTGTGGTTAGATCCAAAGTACTATGAGCATATTCCCATTGGACTGTGCTATAAGCCTCAAGCCTCCCTTCTGATTCAGTAACATTTCTCTTCCTTGCAGCCAACACCTCTTCTTCAGCCATAGAATTAAGGCCACCCATTCCTTGTAGCAACATACACTGGATTAGAGACTCTGAGGCAGGTTCAGCTTTCACAAAGCCATGTGAGAACTGTAATGCTTTTTCTAATACCAGGAAAAATCTTACTGGTTACAGCTGATCTTTCCACCTGCATGTCCATCAGTTTCACACTCTCATTCACTCTCTCCTGTTGGTTTTGGTTTTTTTGTGTGCAACTATCTTCTCTTCAGATTCCTGTCAATGAAAAGCACCACGCAGTTTGGTTGGATTCTGTAAGCCCTTTGGCATCAGAAGGAGCTGAAAGTGATCCCTGTAACATACAAATAACTCCTTATAGGGTTAAAAGTTGGAACCTGTACCCATATGAAGTATTCTCACAGCTCCTGCTGAGTGTTAGGTGTGTGTAGTGAGGGACTGTAAGAGCCAGGCTTTCAGAGGGGGAAATGCTCATCCTTCTCAGGAACTTTAAATTCAGGCACGGGTGCTCAGCGCTTCTCAAAATCCAGTCCTGCATGATGTAGATTTTGAAACTCAGGATAATTTCCACACCGGCAGCATCTATGAGTTTTGGTATTAGCAGTTACCTGAGAAATCAAGACAAAAACATACCAATTTATTTGGATTTTTATAAGTTTTATATATTTATGCGTTTACTTTCAACAGAGGCCTTCCTACTGAACAATACTATGATGTCACTCAGCTGAGCAAAAAAAGTAATGTGTTTATGAATGAAGAACTGTAAGTTTAAATTGTCAGTTAACCAGATTGTTAATTTAGTGAATATAACAACAAGCTGAATATTTATACCACTCACCTGATATGCAGTCCAGATATGATATGAAATCGAAGGGCCATGTTCTGTAAAAAGGGATTAGCAGGTAATAAAGGACAGAAACACAGTTGGGAAGGAAATTCAGAAAACAGCATTGTGCCACTTCAGTTTAAGCAGCTCTTCAACAAGGATCTCTGAATTTGCTTTACAGGTTGCCTATATTCATCAAGTAGTAATACTCTCAAATATTAGCCTTTCTACTAGTTAGAATCCAGATCAAACTGAAGTAACTGAAGTAACCATGACACCATATGTACTTCAGTCCATTCTTCTCATACATATTTTTATACATGTATTTTTGGAGGAGGCTTGTCAAGGATTATTCTCCTCATTGCTGCTGTTCAAGAGGTATTTGAGTCAATTTGGGTGCTGCTGGAGTTTTGCAATCCAACATTTTGCCACTTGATGGCACCAGCAAAACAGTAAAACACTATCAAACTGAGATTTTACCTTAAGGTAGTTTTAAGTGTGGATGTAAATTCTTCAAAAGGAGAAAATGAACAACCTCTTATATCAGCAATGATAACTGAGTATATTAGAAACCTGAAAATAATTCTGCAATGATTTCCCAGTTACCTTTACAGGGCTGTGAGGTGCACTCCTCATGACATTTGAACGGATCGTCCAGGTACACAGCCTGAGGAAGAGATCACAGCACCTTTCTGGGGATTTTCTTCATTAAGAGGAAGCAGCCAGGGACTGCTGTGACTCTATGCCCTTGTACCTGCTATATAAGGAGGAAGGAATAAATCAAACTCTGCCCCCGTACACACTGAAAAATACATAACCTTGGACTCTGAATATTTGATCAACAGATCATTAAAATACTTTCCCCATTATTATGCATTCACGTCTTAATCTGAAATATGCTAGGTCTCTAAAAATATTTTATGCTTTGTCCTAGTTTGAGCATTTTCTTTCCCTACCATATTCTATTTTCTTGGTCTTCACAAGACCTTTAAATTGAAGGAAAGAATATATCCTTTAAAACAAAAAGTAAAACACACACACAAAAATCTTCCACATTCATAGACCAAGGTCTTTCAGAGCAGACATTCTTCCTGCTATCAGGAACTATTAAATGGTGACAGCCACATGGAACCTTTCCTGAAAAATACCCTCTGAGTGGTGCTAAGCAGACCTACCTGGGAGCTATTAACACTCAGTTTATTTACCTTATAGCCTGTGAGGGCTCCTTTGAGCCATTACTGTCTTTTGTGGGAAATAGATTACCAGGTATTTGCAATAACTCTTTACACTTTCATGGACCAACAACGCCTTTGCCTTAAGGATGAACACTATCTGTCCTCTGCAGTTTTGCACTGGAATCAATCACTGAGTTTGTGCAGATGTGCTTTTCTAAGTGCACTGGCAGTGGGTCACATACATTTGCCCTCCCAGTCAAATGTACTGGAGAAAAGTAGTTGCCTCCTCCCTTCTGCAGGTGTAATGAGTCCTCAAGTTCACATTAAACAAGACCACAAAAACGGGGAAAGACCTTGAAAAACACTCTTCAGCCACTGCCTAAAGCCCTAGTTACACACACACACATCAGGCTAGAGCATTGGCAGCTGTCCTTCCACTGAAAAGCCACACCAGTAAGGTTTTCAGTGGGTTTAGTGACAGCATAGAATGAATAAAAATTGTCTCTTTTTTTCTCTTTTTTTTTCTTATGGGTTTTAATATAGTTTTGCTGCTTATCATGCCACAAAGTATTTACATTCCTCCGGCTGTTTCCCAGCTCCTTGACCTCTGGTGGTTCTCAGGCCTGCAGATCCCTGACCAAGCAGGTTTTAAGGTTAGGCAAGATAAGTGATTGCCTCCCTTTGCAAGAATAAAAGGCTGCAGAGAAAGTCAATTTATACACGTGAAACAATTTATTCTGCAGTTGTAATTTCCTTTCAGTTAAAATTGGCAAGAGTGATACATCTGATTCTCTTAATAATTTACAGGAAATGGGATTACAGTTGATGGGAAATTAACAGGAAAGAGAAGCAAAATGTTCTCTGCCCTGATCTAGAAAAGAAGGTGAAGGTCATGAGGCTCCCCACACTGTATCACTTTCAGGTCAAAACCACACTTGAGAGAAGAAACAGATCTTTAGAGGTTCCTAGCATGTGTCAGAGAGTAGAAAAATAGTGCTGAGTGGGAGCCCCTCACAAAGGTCACATAGGTTCCAATGTGTCCCTTATTTGTATTACTGAACAAGTGGATCTCTCCACCTCATGCTGTGCACATCAGGAGGGGAGCTGCAGAACTACTGCACAGAAGCCAGTGTCTCCATAAGGACACTCTCATGTGAAACTTGATTTATGCCTATTTTATCAAAATATGTTTGAAGCGTGCCCCCAGTGCACTCATTGCCAGGGAAATGGGATGGTGTCCATCTGCACCTCCCTGGATTTGTTCTGGGCCTTTCCAAACTGGGAGCATAAATCCCTCCACTGTGAGCCTGACTTCTTTTCAAGAGATGGATAGACTGTATATGCTCTGTGGACTGAACATCCGGGGGCAGATAACAATACTAAAAAACTGTTTCTTGCCTGATACTGGCACACTCCAACAAAAGTCTACTAGAACTCCAGTGAAAGCACCTCAGTGCCAAATTTTGAAAAACTGCTAGTATCTCCACTACCTTTCCAGACAAAGCTCTACCTTTCTTATACTTCTTTCTCTACTGCCTTCCGTTCTGGGTGGCATCAGGCTTGTTTACCCAGTATGAGTTTGAAAAACATAACAAACATTCTAAACAACTGTCCATTCTTGAAAATGCAAAGTTTTGCTAGCTGTTACAAACTGAGCTCACAAAGCTTCTCTAAATCATTACAGCCATGAAAATGCATGTTCATCCCTATTTTATTGCTGCCTTAAGTTTAGATGTCATGACAAAAAGTGATCTACAAAGGTACACAAGTAATTCTGTCATGCCAGAGCACAAAGCAGATTGACTGTCCTTATTTATGTGTATGTATATCAACAATATGTCCAATTATTGCAGTGAAGAATGTAACAAGTCACATTGTAAAACAACCAAATGGAAGTTAAAAATACTCCTTGGTGTTTATTTTCAATTCACATTTTTACAATAATAATGTGACTTGAAAAGAAACATTAAGAAGTATTCTTCATATCTGCAGCACCAGTAGACATACACCAGTTCTAACCAAAGAAATGGAAAATCAATTAGAATTATCCATGGAATAAACTTTCAAAGATTGCTGGTCTATAAGTATGGCTATTTCTTTAAAGGCTTCTCTTTGTTAAGATAGACACAACGATTGAATCAGAGTCCTAGTTTGTTAGAAATGTAACAATATACAAATGCTTGCCAAAATTCAACACTTTAAGTCCTGTTATCTTTGTAGCATCACACATTAAAAGTAGATATTTTGTTCAGCTCATCTGAGGCATGAGTTGTACTGGCAGGGCAATTTGTGATATCACACCTCATTTTGATTGCAGTGAGCCCATAGCATCACAGCACAGATTTCACAATGAAGTGCATGACTTCTGTGTGCTGCATCAGAATGTGTGAATAAAATTGATCTGGCACTTGAAGATTATCTTCAAAACACCCACGTTGTACGGAAAGAAATAAGCACAGGGCTGTATTTAAATTCTCTTAGTGAAGGGGCATATTTCCTCTTTGTAACTGTGTGACAGCTATCTTCACGGAGACTAATTCAGTGATGGTGTGGCCCAGTTGCACATCAAGGTGATTGAAGAGAGCTTAAATACAGCTCCCATGCCACAGTTATGTCATTAACTAGTCCACTGAGCAAGCCCAGCCATGGGAGGAAGAGAGTTCCCACAGGAACTGCTAAGGTTAAAATTATGGAGTCCCTGTAGAGCCTATTAACATCCCAAGAGGGCTCTGTCCTCAGGATGAGCAAGGGGAGCAGCCCCAAGAAGTTATCATCTCCTACTTGGGAATGAATCTGGACTTCTCACTGAGAAGTCCAAGGGGTTTTAGCAACATGAAGATTTTGGTATACAGCTTGAGGAAACAAGAAACATTGTGTGAAATGTACAAATAATAAAGTTTTAAAAAAGGCTGTCAGCAGACAATCTCTCCTACCCATTTACACTAAAGACCCTTTGAAGCAAGGCCTGATAGAAAAGGCTGTCTTATGAAATGCACATGACTTTGGAGCTCCAGGTGAACTATGTAGATTGGCTGAGTAATACTGTATTTCAGGCATTTCTTTTCTTTTTTATTATACCACAAAAATCCATTACGCAAATTAATTACTTTTTCGATCTTAGATATTTTTCTGACTTGGTAAAATTGCCAAGAGACTCTTAGCTAGGCTCAGTGATTAAATTCTTGCCCTTTAAAGTCAGGGTTTTATTTTGCTTGCCTTTAAAAAAAATAAGTCTCCGAGGTAAAATATAAAAATTTATTAGCATGGTATGAATAGGTATTTTCTCTGCAAGTATAAACAGGGTATGTTTTTTGTTTTGCATTGCTGATAAAAAGATTTTTTTGTTTATTTATTTTTTGTACTAATAGTACATACCATTGTTAGCTAAAAGAGAGCTTGTTACACAAAAGCCAAAGAAGAGATTTTTTTTTTTTTTCTCACTCCGTTTAAAAAAGACATTCCACAAATCACATGTTCCTGATGCCTTTTCAGTCTTTGGTACCTGGCAACACAAAACATTCCGCATGTAATGAGTGGTATCAGTAAGAATACTGTCTGCACTGCTTACACATTGATTTTTCCCTAATGTATATTGATTGCAGTGATTCAGAAAAGGTGTGGGAGATGTAAATGAATATGGGTCACTTCAGGTAAGTTATTACATTTCTTCCCTACTACAGGCTTCCCAAACCACCAGAAAGTTTGGCTAAGTACATTTCACCTGTATCTTATCTATCCTTAATGAAATAAAAGTGCAAGTTGTTCCTCTTACAGCCATAATTGCACATTGCAGGTTCCTTGGCAACAAGCAGCAGCAACACTATGAGATACAAAAATCTCTCTCTTGAATGAAGCATGCAATGATTAGTTTTAGAAGATTAGCAGTGTTTGCCTAGCACACCTACTCTCCTAACAAATACTGATCTTGCTGACTTGCCTATGGGCTAATTGGGTTTTCCTGGCTGTGTTGTTCATGGCCACTTTACCTAATGTGAATTAAAGTGTTTGAGAGCACTTCCAAAGCACAGCTTCTCTCTCATAAAGTAGATTTATGAGAGAGGAGCCTCAGAGAAGTCCAGCTTGATAAGACATCTCGTTATGTCATGATGCAGAGCTTCAGGAATGGAATTCATTTGGCTCCTGTATAAGGTTGTGACTTTGCTTTACACAGCAATTGGGGGAAGGTGTTTGCTCTCAGTAAGCTGCTGTATGCAGTTGTGCTAAAGTTAAAAGAGTCTAAATAGGGTGATAGTCTTTCTTACTGGAATAAATCACTGCTTTAATTTTCCTCAGATTTCATTATTCCCCTGGTTTTTATAAGTCTTAAATTACTCTATCATTAAAAACTTAAAGCTGAAAAGAACAGCCTCAGGAATGTGGGCAATCCATGAAATCCCAGTTCTCAATATCCTATAAAAGCTCCAGTTTAGCTTTATCCTCCTTCCTCCCAGAAATAAATGTCATCTTAGAGACAAATTTTGATTACACAAGCACAAACTCAGTTACTATTAATTGGAGCTGTGCAAGAATCTAGTCCACATTTTCCTTCCCTTAAGCCACATAAAAGTAAATGAGAATCGGTATGATGGATCATGTACAAAAGCAGCAAGGGCAGCATCATTGGGAATTCTTTGCAGGGTGCAAGCAAAAGGGAATTAAAAAACTTAGATATCACCTTTTTGATTCTCACATCTCTTCCAGTTCTTGCAAAGTGTTATATTTAATCTAAAACTCAGTGACGTGTGAAATAAGGAGATTTTCTTTCTTTCTATCCTTCTTTCTGACAACTCAGATCAACCCAAGACCACTGTGCCTGACATTTCCCCCCTTTCACCTCTACCCTACATACATTTCTAGGTACACCAGGTTCTCAAACTTCAGATCACCTGAGGATCAAGACACTGGGATCAATGGAAGCAGTCATCAGCTTTTCCATCCCAGCATCTCTAGCAATGCTTTTGACATGGTTGTTCTGAGGAAGACCAGAGGTAAGACAGTACCCTGTTGGTTTACCATTTATTCTTGAAACTTAGAAACACAATGGAAGCTGTGACCCTTTTCTGCTGAAGTTTAACAGAATCTGAATACATCAGTGGTCAAGATAAGCACGTTGGCATCAATTAAAGCTGCTGATAGTTGCAGTCTCATGGAGGATGTCTCAGCACTAATAAAAGAACTCATATGACCCCCTTGTAGCCTCAGAAGCTGAGAGCTATTAGCATAGCTGCTATTCCCCATAAAAGCATGATGGATCATTTAGTGTGTCTGGTATCTTCTGTCAGACAAGTAAGTCTTCACAGTCTAAAACAGGGAAAGAAAAACATAAAAAAAAATCATCAGTGGGATTAAAACCTAGCATTTTTGGGCCAAAGTCATGCCTGCCACCTTTGCTGACAACAAAAATACCCCTGAAATAGGAGCTGAATTATTTAAAACATTTTATCCTTACACAAATGATAGAACAAGATCCAGGGGGAAAAAAACTCTGTTTACTCCTTATGAAGACTGAGATGAAACACTAGACATTACTTATTTGCAGAACACTATGTAAGCCATCATGAGGTGTTTGTTTTTAACCCCAGCAGCATTTTACCTTGAGAGTGTTTCACATAAAATATTGGACGAAAAGGGCATGAAATTATTGTTCTTAATCTGCTTTTCCCTGGTGCCATTCTACTACAATTCATAGGTACTTTGTTTTGGAAGACTTCAAAGATCACCTGAATGAACAGATGAGAAACACTCAGCAGCTACTGACTACACAGGGTTACATGGAATTAGGGACAGGAGATAGCCAGCACCTCTGTGTGCTGTGGCTGTGCTTGTCAGGAATGCTTTGGCAATAACTGAAAGAGAAAAAGGATACATTGGCAGGGATAAGAAGCTTTTCTGGAAAGTAAAAGCTGATAATGCTAAGTGGGAGGTCAATTTGCATTAATTAGCTGCCATTCCCAGTTATCAGTACAATGCTGTACTGTTATTTATATAACTGGGTACATGAGCGATTTTTAGTGGAGTATTTGTCCATCCAAAACCCAAATCTTTCCACAGAATATGTAATACTAGGAATATTCATTTTCAGTCAGTTTTCATTGATCACTGGTCAATTTAAGAAACACTAATCATGTGTGGAGGTGGACTTAGCCTATTTTTGCACAACAGGAGGATCACCAGAGACCAAAACCTATTTCCAGCAAAGCTTAACAGGTTCAGAATTACTAGCTAAGGGGGCAGTTACCACTGGCACTTAGGAAATACTTTAACTTCATTTACTGTTCCCTCCATATGTTTTGACTTCCTCTGAGACCAGGCCACTGCAGTTCTCATGACTGAAGCAGAAATCCCTGGTTAAATACAGATAACCCAGACCACACTCAGGTGACTTTTACCAACAGAAGGTTGTGTTTAAAAGCTTTGTGTCTTTTCCACATCTCCCCTTTACAAAACTCATAGTAGCTATTATGTAATTAATGCTGGCAGCATCATTGTAAGGTAAATAAGGAAAGAGGAAGAAAGACTGCAGAGAAAAAGTGGTGACAGAAACAGGGTTGGAAACTAACTGCACTGCAGTTTCATTTTTACAAAACATCTAGAAGCACTGTTATTCCTGAAGGTGATATTAGGAGTCCAGAGCAGCTTCACAATTCATTAAGTTTTAGTGTTTGTTGTTCCTGTTTGTAAAAATCATGCATGGAAAAGGCAGTAAGGATCTTCCCTGCTGGTGTGTGAATCAAACCAGAGCTCCTGCAATGGGCCATGGGAAGATGGCCTTCTGCAAAGGCAGATTTTTTCTGGTATAAGATCCAGCCCTCAGCTGCTTGTCACCACTTCTGAGACAATTAGCCTCGCAGATCTAGTGCTGCAGATGATCACAGAGAGTGCTTCCAGAAAGACTTCATCCCACATCACTGGGTTAAATTAAGCTGATTAAACAGCTGATCTGGTCTAATCCTGCTGATCTCATACCAAACAGTGAAGATGAGTTCTGTTTGCACATCCATCAGGACAGTTTCCAAAGGTAGAAGAGACATTAGCAGCAGCTCACAGAAAGCACATCTTCCACCAGCACAGCTGTCTTTATAGTGAGCATTCATCTACAGATTAAACCTGTAGATCCTTCTGTCATTCTGATCAATGTAAGCACACTGTTTACAGATGTGGCAATGGAAACAATAAGAGGCAGTCCATTTTAAGGCAGTTTTTAATTGCAACTACAAAAGAAAGCTTATGTAGCTTTTTTTGCCTACCATATGTGACTACCATGGAGAACTTGATTCAAAGTTATTTTACTTGAGTTTAACTAAATTATGTATCTCTTGAAACATCCACTTGAGTACTAATACTGCAGAAAATACATATTTCCACCAGATTCTATTTTATTAGCATTTTCTAAACAGAAAACAGGGAGGGGGCAGTGAACACCACATGTTATTTCAGGTCTTTTCCATCCAGCACACTTATTTGGTTTATACCTTATCTATTTCTTCTTATCCTTCAGCTTTCCAAGTTTTTTGAAGAAAAGGGTCAAATATACTATCTAAACACACCAAAGACAGTGGCCTCAAGTGCTGTTTTAGAGTGATAGAATATAACCTGTCTCCAAGAACAACCAATATGCTAAAAAAACACTGAAAGGGCTCGGGGGATCACAACATACAATCAGGACTTAAAAGCAATTTTTATTAAATTAATTTAGTTGGGATAGCAATGGGAGACCACAAATTGTTAGTCCCTACATTTCTCAAATAAATTTATTTTTTGTCATTTAGTAACAAAGGACACATAAACTGTAAATTATCTGAGGTTTTCCATGGGGATTGTGCATCTATTCTGATTTTCTTAGCCAATAAAAATGTGTGACAATAAAATACATCTCTATTAAGGAATAAGTCCAATATATCCCCTTATCCTGGATAATATAACATAATATATCCTGGATAATATAATATAAAAGCAGTTCTTAAGTTAACTGCAGAATGAGGTGAAGACATGGAAGTAATAAGTACTGCATTTACTAAGAATCTCATGCTTCCACCACAAGTAACACTGGCAAGAGTATTATCAGATTCAGCTGGCAGAATTAAACCTTCCCTTTGATAATACTTAAGCACAGGGCAAAGCTCACTCTAAAGCAGAGGCAAAAGTTCAGAAGACTAAATCAGTCCTGACACAGCTGGTTGACAGAACTTCTGTAATGGATTAATGACTTGTTCAGGGTTTGCAGGAGGGGAAGTTATGGTGACTATCTGCTTCCTTTTTATCTTATCTTTTTAAGCTGGCACCAACACACAACAGCAATTCAAAAGACCTTTTTCCTTGACTAGTATGAGCAACAGTGTCCATAAAATGAGTTGGCAGCTCTCATGTGAATGGTAAGGCACTGCACAGGCTGAAATGTATTGGCTACATGTTCAGCTGCTATTGATCAGGACAATCTCATTCAACTCATCAATTTACCGTCCTTATTGCACTATATGTTTGGTAAGTGACCTATTACCATTGCAGACTACTGCTTTCTTACTAACCATACTAGTTATAGTTTGGCAGAGTTTTTATGATTTATACTCCTCCATTTACATGAGTGATTTGCCTTTCTTCCTCCAGGGTGCATCAGTAACATTAGCAGATTCTATTTTAATGCTAAGATTTCCTCTCAAGAATGTATAAAACTATATTGAACAAACTCTGTGTTTATTGTCTTCAACACTTTTTATATTCTGTGTGGCCTGTGTAAAAGCAAAAAGATACTATTTGCATTAAATGCTACTCATGCAAGCAGAACATAATATGGGATAATAAGCAGAGCAAATCAAGTTGAGCATTGTGTTTTGCTAACACATCATTACTTGTGATGGCTTTATATACACAGCTCTGAGTGATTGCAACTTACTAAGCAATTCTGCAGGTAAAACAGAAGAAACAGATTCCTGCTTTGCTGGCTTTACAGCACTTCCAGGTTCAAACTGCATGGGCATACAAAAAGCAGGTCAACTAAGTAAGGAACCATCATTTCCTTAATCATAGTCCAAAATGGCCCTGGATAAAAAGTGTCCCAATTATCCTGCTTTTCTTCTATTGGATTAAAACAAATACAAGTGAGGAAATCCCTTCTGAAATAGCATTTACAAATTTCTGATAATTGAATCTCTGTATCTGAAATGGAAAAGCTGTCTAACGTTTTCTTCAGTGTGATGAAGAAAAAAAAATATTTTGCTTTATGATAATGAACTCTTCAAAGCACACTTCCAACAGTTTGTCTCTGGAAATGAAAATCCAAACTAGTGCCTTACATAATTCAAAACTGGGCAGTTTTATTTCCATCTGGCTTCCAAAGTGTGATTGGCAGAGGCCTACCCTGGGCCATGCTGATTTATCTGAACAACACTCATCCACTTAAAGCATACATATGTTGAATATCAAGCATTCAGACTGTTCAGCACAGTAACTGCTAAAGTTCATTTTTTGGCTACGGGACTCAAATGTACTTCAGGTTTGAACAGTTCCTATGGCTCTGCCCCAGTAGAAGGCTCAACAATGCAAATGATTCATACAGATTAGCAGAATGGGAGCAGTAGGTCAAACTGTGATTAAGAAAGCTAAAAAGTTACATGCTGGTGAGCATCCTAAAAACCACCTGCAATAGTTCCTAAAAGAAGTTAAAAACACATTAATGCAAGTCACCGTTTATACCATCATATTGTTATGAGACCACAAATGAGAAGACAGATGCTTACAGAAGAAAGAAGAGAGCACAAGACATCTCTACCCATTTATATCTTATGCACTGGAGTGGGACAGAGTATTTTCTTTTCCAAAACATAAAGCCTGACTCTGAGCTCCCTATAAGACAGGTCCAGTAGCAAAGGTCTGGGCTGCTTCCCTTTGCCTGACAGACCTCTAACAGGGACTTTTCACTAGTCATGGACAATGATCTGCTAAAATAAGCAGTCCCTTCTAAGAGACACAGATGACAGTGTAAATCCTACTACTTTCTCCATCTAGAAAGAAACATTTCTGCCTGATCTGTCACAAGTGAGACCTCCTGAAGGGTGCACTGCATGCTTACTTCCAGGTGAACATCCCCATGAATCAATTCTGCAAGAACAGTACTCCTGCAGTGTTCAGAAGCCTTCACCTGCACTCAGCATTCCCACTGTCATCGCCAGCTACTAAGACACAATGTTGAGTGAAATAAAAAGAGCAGCCAGCCTACGTCAGCTCTGCAAAGTGACAAAAAGCACAGACCAGAAATGGCAAAATGTCATGTGAGTCAAGAGCAGGACACTCTGTCTCAGACATACTACCAGAAAGTTTCTTATCTTGATTCAAGCCCAACAATAAAGAACATTCAGAAAATCACTGATATGTTGCAAACAGAAGCATTGTAGAGGGGCAGCTTTCAGTAAGGCCCAAATTTGAATCCATTCCAAAATCTGCATATTCCCGTTCCTACAAAGACTTTAAGCCCAGACATTTGGATCAATACACAATACCAGAAAATCCAGTTAGCCTAAGCAAGCCAAGCTTAGCACTGATGTAAAGTGTGAGGAAAGTAGAATTTTGTTGCACAAACTTTAGTGTCAAGAAACATGTCAGGCTGCATGGAGACCAGGGGATGGGCCAAGAGAGACAACACTGCCTGAATGAAGGTTCCTCAGCACCAGACAGCATTGCTGGAACTGCAACATTCCTTCTCTAAGACAGCAGCACAAAAACATTTATATGATTCCATAAGAGAAGACAGAAAAAAACCTCACAGATACCACTACTGAGAGAAAGAGACACAAGTCCTACGGTTTCAACCTTTTTTATTTCTTTAACTGAAACATGCTTTTTAAAATGGTGTAACAAATAAAAAGCACCTCAATACAAATTGTCTGCCCTTTTCTAGAGAACCATAAAAAATTCAAAGAGTAAAGAGAAAAGCCATTAGGGTAGCCCAGGACATGTGCAGACTCTTTGAGAAGACTAGAAGAGCTTGCCTTGGTCTAGAGGCTGTGAAAACACAACTATTCTAGAGAACACATTAGTGGGATAAACACTGGTTATGGAAAGAGCTGGTTTGTGAAAGGTGAAACAGATTAGTAAATGAGCATTACAGTCTGATAGGGAATAAATTTAGGGTGGGTATCACAAGATGATTTCTAATGTTCACAGCAGGGAGATTCAGGAATAGATGAGGAGAGGATCAGAAAATCAGCTGTTTCAGTTTATGAAAGGAGCTATGACACAGTTGCCAGCAACAGCTGGGGATCATACTTACTGACCCAATAAGGGTTTTGTAGGCCCTCACAAATACCAAGGTTCCAGGTCAGAAGGACCTTCTGCTACTCTGCAGGGAGTCACATGCCAATAGAGGCAGCACTGTCACACACACATGGGGACAAACACGACGCTCATGAGCTGTGGAGTCTCCTTGTGTGTGCACAGCACATTCCCAAAGTCTCCATGCTCTAAGATTGGCCTCTCCAAGCCCACATTCCTGTGTCAGACCTATGTGGTTTGTGTTTCAGACTCTTCTCTCCTTTTTACTCATTGTCTAAGACAGGAATGCTTCAGAGAACTGAAAAGGCCACAGAGACTGTATTTCAACTGCAGTGAAGTCTGGTAGATAGAGAATGGGATTTAATAGTCCCTCCAGGGATTTGAAGGAGCTTTAGAATGAAGCAGGAAAGCTACAGAAAACATGTAACCTGTTATTAGAAGTCAGCCTAGATGGCTGCAAGCGGTCAATACAGTAGTTAAGGATTAATAATGGGCTTTAACTTGGTGGTTATAAAAATAATCAAGAGCAAGAGATAAGTACAAAACAGCACTGCTGCCGTGTTGAGCTCACAGAGTCATTTTAGATTCCTGAAAAGTGAAAACAAAAACCAACTAAGCAAAAGAGTCCCCAAGTACAATATATTTAAATATCTTAAATAATTTTTGTAAAGCTTTTTGAAAATAAGAAAGCAGCAAAGCAAACTTTCGTGGAAAGCTACCTCATGACAGAATGCAAACAATGCACTTAAATTGCCATTTTCTGTGTGCTGACAGATTTATGTTGCTGCTGCACAGATTGCAGAAACATAATATTGGAACAGCTTTTTCAGGAACAGCTAGTATTGGTTCAATGCATTTCTTAAGAAGCTGCAGCCAAGTGGGGATTAGAGAAGCAGAAACAGCACACAGGCGTGCACTGGTTTAGATTTTTTTTTTTAAATTCTTAATTAAAATAGGGATTATTCAGTTGTTTCCCAGAGAGGACCTGAAGAGGGAGCAAACTACCATTGTATTTTTCATTGAGTGTTTTTTCATTGCAGTCTTCTAAGCTGTCCCATCAAGATATCAGATATATTTCTCTCTCCCTTCAAGCAAATCACTAGAGTTCAGGAGACTGGCAGGATCATACTCTGAGTACACACCCCAAACAGAACCTTGCTTCCAGCTAGTTCTTATCCACAGAAGTTTTCCTTACAAAAAAAGATACTAGCAAAGAATCATGGCATAATCCCCTATTACTTTATTCATCTGTGAGATCTTCAGGAGGTCAGTCAGGACACAGTGCCCCAGCAGTACACTATTTTCTGTGCAAGTATTCAGAGTAAAAAGGGCTCTGTGGCTACCAAAATAACTAAATGATAACAGAAGTCAGAGACCCTACTTTCTATTAGGAGAGGATACTCACTTTCTATCCCACCTTTACACATTTCAGAAACAATGAGACTTTTAGTTCTTAAAACAGAGAATAACTGAGCAGCATAACAGCAGATTAAATTTAAAAGCAACATATGAAGAAACTTACTGCAAGGAACTGTTGAAGACAACTCAGCCACAAATGAGTTTTAAAACAGTTGATACCTCCCGAACAAATTATTTTAAAATAAATGCAGATCCCTGCCTTTTGCACTCCTTCTAGTACAATTCAGGACAGATTAACATTTAGCAGCAGAGAAGACAGAATATTATGTTGTTTGTGTATCTTGCATTTAGTTTTGTTCAGCACATTTCCTAAGTAACAAAAATCAAAAATGTCTGGGAATATGATGAAGGCGAAAAGATTGATATCATTTTTTAAAAAGGCTTCGAGACATGTCCGAACAGCATAAGAAAAACATCTTCAACCCTAGTAGTTTGGATTAAGTGTCCTCAGGGCTCCAAAACTTCATGCCTTATTATTATAAACTCATCCTGAGCAGCTTTTTTGTGTCTGAAAAATGTCCAGCATTCATCATTGTCAGACACAGTGCTAAACCCCTAATCTGGTCTGATATAACACCTGACATGTACCAAGTCAGACATTGTGGCAGACACTACAATAGCACAAGACTAGTTTTAAAGTTAAAAAATAATGGACTTAATAAAAGAATACCCTTTCATTTGCCTTTCAGTTCCTGGATCCTCAGAAGTTAATTTTGAAGTTCTTTTCCAAAAGAAACACGATTATGTTTTTAAGAAAAGCTGAATTTCTGAAAAATTGCTGGTCCTGAATCTTTCAAATGTGAATGTCCTTGTGGGTTAACTTAATTAACTTTGTCCTTGAACTAAAAAAGTTCTTTTTATTTTTTCAAATTACTATCTTGAATCACCTCTCTTCTTAGCCTACTTTTACTATGGAAATTGGTTTATAAGGATTCAGAATGATTTTTCTGGTAGTAAAACAAAAGTTGATGCAGTCCCATTCTAGGACAAGTATTGCAATTCAGTCCTTTTTTGCTATTCCATGCTTCATTGCAAATTACTCCAACTTCATGCACTTATGTTTTGTACTCAATACTCCTCTGTACTCATCCAAACAAGATGCCTCTCTTGTGTTACTTGTCTCAAACCATCAACTCATTACACAGAAGTTGTATCCCACACACCTTATTGTGAGGTCCAAGGTTGCTCATCTGTGAGCCCACAGATAACAAGACATCCATCAGTCTGCAGGCAGCTACTGGGACAAGTGCTTGAGCAGGACAACCCCGTCCCTCAACAAAGTGAGGGCAGTCATTGAGGAGATGTTCTCAGCTTGAGATCTGTGTTTAAGTTGACAAAGAGTGGCTCTGAACCCTGGATTTTCTTATCTACCCAGCTCCCACAGGTCAGATGAATGACAGAGAGCTGTATCAAGCCCAGTCTTGGGGACACTTCATCATGCAATAAATGGCTGCTGAATAAATCTCCACGTCTGAGTCATAAAACTACAGCATCAAAGAATGGTCAAAGTACTTTGCTATTTTCACACCTGTAAACTCATCAGTAAATGTACCACTCAGTAAGCCATGGCATTATAATGGTTGTGCAACTGATTCAGCTACGGAAGGCTGGCAATCTCCCAGCTGCCCACTCTGTTTTGTGCTCTGGCTGGCTTGGCTGCTGTCTCTACCTGTGCCTCCTGTCATTTTTTTGACAGCTGACTGTGAAGCTGAGCAGCATTGCCTCTCCCCGTGCCTAATTGGAATCTACAACACCCTGCCCAGGCAATTCTCATTACTTGGCACTTCAGGGGCATTCTTATTCTGCTTTCACAGCTCGATAAAACTCACTCTCCAAAAGCACAGGAATAGCAGACACAGAAACAATTCTAAGTTCTGCTTTCATCTGCTAAGATCATATCCTTCAACTGCCACTCTATACATCGGCTGTGGAAAATATCTCTATGTCCCACTCCCAAAGAATTTGCCTTTATAACATAGGCACGGGACAACACAGCAGCAGTTCTTTTAAATTTGGGAACAGTTTTTACCTTTTCAGTAATGGCAAATAGCATTGAATGCACATACTCAAATCAACATAACACTTGTCATCAAAAAACAAAAAAAACCCCACAATGTTGTCAGAGACAACTGCACAAAGAATAAATACACTGCCACAAGAAAATACAAAAAGCAGCCCTTAAAATAAAATCAATAGTTGTTTGATAAAATATTACACAAGAGTAGATACTATGCCCATATTTAGCTTTGTCTTAAGAAGGAGCCTAATATGTAATGACCCTTAGGAACTGCAGCATCTCAGAGACCACCCTTGCAGCTCTTCAAAGCAGTAGGAAATTGACTTCTTTGTCTTAGACTGTGTAAAACACAACATCAGCAAGGATTAGAGGCACACCGTTCATCAGGCATTTTTATTTCCTTTTCAGTCTCTAAAACTTTTCAAGTTTGTTCCTTAACTGTTTCAGTGAACAGGTTCCTGTCTTCTCCCAAAATGTCCTGTAAAAGACATATTAAACATAAGACCATCAGTATATTCCAAATGACAGGACTTGGACTATAAAAGTGTCAAAAAATAACCCTAAAATCATATGTTTGCCACTGTGGAATATTCCTTTCTGAAGAATAGTAGCATAAAAAAAATTTTCAGCCCAGAATTACTCTTTCGTGTTTATAAACCAGGGTTTGAAAAACCCATGGAGAGGTACACCTTTCTCCCAAACAATTTCAAAGGCAAAGATAAAATCAGAAGGGGGAAAAAAAAAAAAAAAAGGCTTTCTGAACGACTTCAGTACTAATCAGAAATCATAATGTCACAATGATCCAAATTAGTCAGTACTGGTTTGTGATGAAATAAGATTTATGAATCCGGTCATAACTCAAACTGTTTCTTAAAAGCAGCAAGCAGCTCACACCACCATGACTACAGCACACTGGAGTCAGACCCCCCAACACTGGCACAGTACGCTCAAAACCAGCAACAGCTCAGGCTTGTCCCACTTCCACATGAGGAGATGAAAAGAGGCCAAGGTACTCAAGCACCTCAGGGATGAGGTGATGATTTCCATGAGAAATGGGTTCTAAGTTACTTGTCAAAGACCAAAGCAGAAATTCAGCACAGAGTTGAGGGAAAAAAAAAAAATCACATCTTCTCCTGAGTTCCAGTCTAGGCCCATAATGCAAGGCTAACTTTTTTCTTTTATCTCAAGTGTACCTCTTAAAGAGAGCTGAACGGCTCTTTTGACATGTTTTCTTTACTTGGACTTGACACATCTGGTTTATTTTTCCTGCTTTTGGGACAGAATTACACTGAATTATACTCAGAATTCTGATTAAAAATAAGTATTCTTCCAGTGTGTAATGGCCTGAGCTAGTAAAAAAGCAAAGGTATTCCAGGTGTAACCACACTGAATAGCTGAAAGACTAAAATATGAGCCTTCTAGGCAAACCACACCAAGGCAAACAGTCTAATGAATGTTAATATATGTAGAAAAGTATAGAGCACTGAAAATTCACCCTGAGTCATTTTAATTTACTCCAGCAATTCAAATCCACAAAGCCAGAAGAGCCCTGCCTTTGTCTTCAGTGTTGCCTCTGGAAATCCCACAACATATTGTGTCCTACACAGGAAGCCTCACGACGTGTGCAGGATTCACACACACGCTGCAGATGCCATATTCAGCAGAGAAGGGTAAAATTTCACTATTAGTCTGTCCTATCACAGAATGTTTCAAAAAGTAAACACTGGGCACCTAGAACAACACTCTTTCCTACACCTTCTGCTTTACTTACAGACCAGTTCTTACCACTGACCTGCTCCAGATCCACCCTTAGTAATGCTCAAATGGGCCCAAACAGATAGGAGAAATCCTCTCTATTAAAGGTATCACTTTCTACTGGTACAAACACATTCCCTAAACTACTATCTTGTTATATCAGGCAGAACCTCTGCTTCCACTAATAATACAGTATGAAAACCCAAAAATACTCAATTTGTATCACTTATACCTTCAGGAAAAGGTATTACACCATGACGGCTGGCAGTCAGTCACACTGCAGACATCTGTGTGGTCAGGTGCAAGGCTGAGAAGGTAACAGGTCATTTTATAGACTGATTTTAGTGTACTAATCTTTAGCACTGAAAACCTCACAGGTTCAGTATTTTCCCTGAGAGTATTATTTCCATACTTCAGAAGTTTAACAAAGACCAATTTGGTTGTCTTGAATTAAGCTGCAGTTTCAAAAAACAGCTTCTTGGAAAAAAAAAAAAAACCTAAAAAAACATTGCTACAAGGTCCAGAAGGATTAATTGTGAAGCACAACTTGCAATGCTCAGTATGGAGCATATCTATTTAAAAGGCAAAATGCAACAGAAATTAAGAGAGGTACAGTTGCTTGAAGTTTGCGTTCTGTGAAGAAAGGGAGAACCTTTGAACAGATGTCAGTGGGCATCAGTCCACATAAAGTGCTTAAAGAAGCTTAAGAATTTACACTGCTGTGATTTCTTAGAGCAGCTTAGAAGGTCCCTCCTCCTTTAAAGATAGGAGAGACCCGTGGTTTTATCACGAGTCTTGTGATATTAAGTTACCTCTGGCACTTGGAATCACCCAAGACACAGAAGCCTGACGAAATGAAATTCAGTCCTTACAATCATGGTAAAAAGTCAAAAAACTAGAGTGAAAGGTACCATGAAGGTTCAAACCCAACAGCAAATAAAAGAAACAGAGGATGCCTTTAGTTTTTAAACCAGTATTTTTCCAGTCAACCTCATAATGCTGGGAGTCTGATATGGTTTGATATTTAAGTTGGGCAATAACAGGAGAATTCATGATGTCAGTTTAAAGTGGTTTCTTTGCACATATATCCTCACTCTCCATGAAATACATGAATTTATATCATAAGCAAAACAATTTTACTGTGTCTAGTGAACTGTCAAGAAGATTACAGTGTTAATTGTTAAAAATTTAGGAACATATATTTTGTATATACCTTGTGATGAAGGGTTAGAAACTGCACAAAACCTGTGCTCATGCTCTAGATACCATGAGCATTAGAAGGCAATGCACTGTCTGAACTAGGGAGTGATGATTTCTGAATGTTCTTATGAATTATCTGCAAAATTCTGCCATCAGAGGAACCCTTGATGTATTTTTACAGTCCTGACTCCTTCCTGCTTCATGTTGGCACTTCAGATGGGCATTGTTCCCTGGGCAATTACAGGAGCACACTTGTAACAGTTCCAGCACAGCACAAAAGCACACACAGGAAAAAAAATTCCAAACGCCAGACAGTGGAAAATTCTCACAGTTTGAATGTCCATATTTAAGGCAAACAGTTCACCTCCTCTGAACACTGGGTTTTTCTAACAGCTCTTCCTCCTCCTTGCCAAGGAGAGTGAGATGGCAGTCATGTCTGGGACTCATCATTTACATTCTGCTTGGAAGCCCACAGTGTGTGAATATTGCCACGTCCTCTTTGAGCAGCATCACGCTGCAGTTTGGGACACCTTCATCCCTTCATGGGGTGCTCCCTTCCATAACCCTCTCGCCTTTGTCAGAGCAGTACGGCCTCGGCACGGGACCCCCCGCACACCCGCTCCCCTCCAGCCCTCTGTGGGGCCGCGCCCGCAGCCGCTCCCGGCCGCGCTCTCCAGGGGGGATTTCGCCTCATTTTGGCTACGTGCAACACCTTCACACCGTTACTGCCTTGGCTCCCTTGCAGAAGCTTTTAAAACTCATGGACGAGCTGGCGGAGGGTCTGGAGCACATTCACCATGAGGAAACGCTGATGGAGCTGGGATTGTTCAGCCTGGAGGAGGCTCAGGGGAGCCTTGTCTCTCTCTGTAACTGCCTGGCAGGCGGGTGCAGTGAGGTGAGGGCTGGACTCTTTCCCCACGCAACCAGAGACTGGAGGAGGGGAGACAGCCTTCAGCTGCGCCAGGGGAAGTTCAGGTTGGACATTAGGAAGCATTTCTTTACGGAAAGGGCGATGAGACATTAGAGTGGGATGCCCCAGTGGGAGCTGGTGGAGTCGCTGTCCCTGGAAGTGTTTAAGACTGAGCACGGCACTTAGTGCCACGGTCCAGATGACATGGTGATGTTCATTCCACGGACTCGATGATCACAGCTCTTTTCCACCCTCACCGATCCTGTCACTCCGCCCCAGCCGAGCCGGGTCCCACCACAAAGCTCCCCCGCAGCGCGCGGAGAGGGGCGTGGCTCACCGTACGTCACGGCCCAGGCCCCGCCCACCGCGCCCCTCGGCCGCGTGCCCGCCCGGACGGCCCGCTGCTGAGGGCGCCGCGCGACCCTTGCTTCGACTTGCATTGTGCGCATGCGCCCGCAACACCCGCGCCCCGCTCGTGCGTGCCCCCAACGCACCAGAGTGACGTCTGACGTCATTCCGCCGGGAGCGGGGAGAGGGAAAGGAAGGAAGTCCGGGGGCCCGCCGGGCGCAACCTACCCCGCTAGCTGCCGGCCGCGTGACGTAACCTTGACGGACACCCACTGCAACCAATCATAGCTCCACGTACCGGCACTTGATTGGTTGTCACNTGAGGGCGCAGCGGGGCAGCCGGGCAGGCAGGTGCGGGCGCCTGGGCAGGCTGCGGTTGGGCCCGGCGGGGCGCTGAGGGCTGGGGAACGGCGCGGGCGGGCGGGCGATGCTCTCGGCCGCCCTGAGCGCCATTCCCGCCTCTCGGGGCCGCGGCCTGAGGCGGCAG
>VZRZ01004576.1:952037-992665 GCA_013398175.1 Climacteris rufus | reverse complement strand
GGCCGGGCGGCCCCACCGCGGGTGGGGGCTTGAGGGGGGAAGCTCAAGGTCAGGCTGGGCCCAGGTAGAGCCGGAGCCGGGCGGTGCGGGCGCCCTTGGGCGCTCCCGCTTCCTCAGGCGTGGCTGCCGGCTGGAGCTCCGGGGGCATCCCGGGTCGTGGTGACAGCCCGGTGCCCTTTGCCCTGCGGCCCTGCCCGGGTGTGGGGCTGCTGCACTTTTCCAGTGGCAGAGGAAAAGCCTGCGAGCTGTCCTGTGCTTTTACACGGGATAGTTCATGACTAGGATATTCTCCTGTTAGTGCCGTACATAGGAATTGTGTTAAATTTGCTCTTCAGAAGTGATCGCCGTACCCTTTAAATGCTGTGGGGCAATTAATTTGTCTGAGGGAAGGTTTTTCCTGCCTTTCAAGCATGTTTATCACCTTGATGCCTTTTAGGTAGTCTGGTGATTCCATACTAATTTTCAAGCCCAGGAGCTATAACTTGTGGATAGACAACGTGCTGGAGAGTTGCCAGATTCACGGGCTGCAGATATTGGTTTTGTAAACCAGCGGGGCACTTTTTAAAGTTTCAGCTCAATCGGTGACCTTGAGGTTGCGTTCCTGACCTCTGTGTGTTCTTGGTCTAGGACTGACAATGGGAGATATTGAGAAAGGCAAGAAGATCTTTGTCCAGAAATGCTCCCAATGCCACACAGTTGAAAAGGGAGGCAAGCATAAGACTGGACCCAACCTGCATGGCCTGTTCGGGCGCAAGACCGGACAAGCTGAGGGCTTCTCTTACACGGATGCTAATAAGAACAAAGGTAAACTTAAAGCTGTCCTTAGGGAACAAAAATATTCAGTTCTTGGTGATAGTTCTAGAAATCTGCCAAAAATTAAAATAATATGGAGCACAAGAATATAAATGTGTTCGCTATTTTGAATTTATGAACTTTTTTTTTTTCTTTCTAGGTATCACCTGGGGTGAGGATACTCTGATGGAGTATTTGGAAAATCCAAAGAAGTATATTCCTGGAACAAAGATGATTTTTGCGGGTATTAAGAAGAAGAATGAGAGAGCAGACTTAATAGCATACCTCAAAGTTGCCACTGCAAAGTAAAAGTTAACTGCTGCCTTATTTATTTCACAAAGGAGATGGCAATGGAAATGTCTGTGATGAGATTGGTTTTTAAACTTTCTATTTTTACATGTACTGTGTCTAACTTTAAAATCTGTGTCACCCATCAGATAACTTTTCTCACGGTGGGTCACTGGAGTACACGCTTGTTTGGCAGCCACTAACTTAACAGAAACTATGTAATTGGGTTCCTTTAAATGGCTATAATGTTCAGTCATCCGTGATCATAAAAATTAAAAAAAATAAATAAACATTTCCTGCCTCTTCATTGTTTAAAAAATATATGTAAATAATCAAATGAGTGATTGTCAGCAGCATAATAGCTTTGGCAGCCCAACTCTTTCAGATCAAAAAGCAGGGTGGTTTTTGAAATCTTCCACCATACATCTTCTGTTATGTTAACAACTTCAAAAAACCCGAACAAAACCCAACCCCAATATAATATTTTTCTAAATTTAATCAGTGCTAGGTGTTGCAGTATACATTAATCTGTCTAAAGCTTGTGATAAAAATGCATTTCATCTGATTTAAGTACTGTTTGTGAACTGGCGATTGTGCCCAGCCACTTTTATCTGGGGGAAGCATGTTACCTAATTGATCCAGACTGTGACAGCTGCATGCACCCATAGAGTATAACTCCCCTTCAGAAACATCTCCAGCTTTGAAGTGTTACTGCTGCCCTTTGTTCAGTAAATCTTCTGAGAACAGAGTTCTTAGTGTAACAGAAAACATCCTGTTCTGGGAATACAGGTGCTAGAGGCCAAGCTGAGAGTTATTTAATCTTCTTAGCTCAGCAGAAACATTCACCTAAAATCTATTGCTACAGGCATTGTTTTAGATGAAGGGGTACAGGAATGAATGTGCTGGTAGACTAAAACACAAGACAAAACCAGTCTTCCTCTGTGCCTGGCTGTAGCCAATGTCATTACTTCTGAAGGTTCTGTTTCGCACATGGTAAAGCAGTATTTTTAATGTTTTAACTGCATTTTTTTCATACTAAGTTGTTCAGAAGAATGTATTTACTGTGTACCAACAGTAAGGCATAATTTGGAGCAATCAATACTGTAAATTAAAAAGAATTAAAAGTCTTGCTTGCTGTATGTGCGTGAAATTAAGTGAAGAACAGTGGGAATGCAGAGCAAAGTTGGGTGTCCAGATTTACATCATTTGGAAACAAACAAAAGCTCCACATGAAAAAAAAGTAAATGCTAATAGAGTTGGTGGGGGAAGTGTAGCAGAGTTAGCATTTTGGACCAGAACCAGCAAAGGTCCTTCGCCACTGTGCTGTTTAACTACCACTGCTGTGCTCCCCAAGTGATGTGGGAGAAGACTCAAGGTAACTCAAAAGCTGTAGCTGTGCTGTAGGATGGGCTGAGTTTGAGTTGTATGAAGTAGCATAGTGTACTTAATGATGGGCTTGCAAAGGGCTGTTACTGAGAATGGATGAGTGAGAAAAACTAAGATTACTAACAGTGGTCTCAGTGATTGCTACCCTATGTGTTGGGATTATTTTTTCCTTCCAGACTAATCTGCAAACAGGGTCTCTTGCCAATAGGGATACACACAATATTAACCAACAGCAGCATAGTACTTCTATGGTTATGCAAAACTTAATTTTTTCCCTGCTAAAATCCTGATAGAGCAGTTGTAGATGCAGAATGTAGCTGTATCCAGTTCTGCAGTGTTCTGAAGTGGTGGTGCAGACAGAGAGAGTTGTGCATGGAGAGATTTGTGACACTTTCTGTTCTGTCAGCACCCTTATGAGATGAAAAAAGACTTTGTGATCTCCAGGCTGCTCTTGTCTACAACTTGTTTCTTCTCCAGATCAATTAGGGAAGAATATTTTTCAGTAATGTGGCATTTAATTCTACCCAGGTAACAATTTACAACAAGTAAGCTACCTGTCATCAGAGGAACTTCAGGAGGAAGCAGAGTGATCCTTTGCCCAAAGTAAGCAGGGGACACGATTTAGCTTGGCTCTTCCATCTGTGTCCCTCAGAGACCTTGGTACAAAGACAAGTGTTGCTTCTACGTACCACTGAAGATTGAGAAAATTTAAGTTTTTCACTCTAGACTGAGCATGCATCCTTGTTTACATTTTAGGGGGAGGACCATTCTGACCTTTAAAATTTCATCTTTTTATGTATACAGACCTAGACAGCAGTGGCTTATAAAAATTGTTGTAGTAGGTAAGTAGCAGCCATTTGCCACTGGAGAAACACAATACTGTGGTGTTTCTGCTAATGGATAAGCAAAGAATATTGAAATGGAAGAAGGTTAGATTATCACTTCTTGAGGTAAGTGTTAATGCAAGGGCTTGGGTGGGTTCTTTGCAGGGTGGGAGGAGGCATCCAGATCAGTTACGTAATCAAGTTTCCTTGCTTTGTTTCCTTCTTCTGGAGTAGAGAGGTGGGGTTTGCTTTTTTTTTATGAGGTACCAAGTTTTAGTGTTGTTCATTCTGACAGTATTATCAGCCTGGACACTTGGTATTTCAGTAGGTCCTTTACAGTTCCCAATTAGGGAATCTAAGCACCACTGCCAGACATTGCACCATCACACAGAAATTGTTCTTGGCTGCTACTTCACAGCTTTGATGGGACATGCCTTTGAAACTGATCGTGTAATATTTTGACATGTAGTTATGCAAATGAATGAAGATGGTTAATGACTGGAAAAAAGGTAAAATTCAAAATTACACCTTTTCACATACGACTTCAAAATAAGTAGGATACTTATAAAACTACAGAATTGATTGGTTATACCTCCCATTGAAGTTTAGTGATACTGAAGCTCTTGTTTATTTGGAGTTGTAACAATTCAAGTGTAAGTGTTCTACAAACAACTTAACTTGGGAAAGTTTCCTTTGTTGCTGCCTGTACAATTGTAAATAATTGCTTCAGTTAAGGATCTGTTCATTTTGAAAGGTCTAGTCTTGTATGGGATTGTCTAACACTTTCCTTTCTTTGGTATAAAGTACAGCATCAGTTTCCAAAAGGAATGTGATACATTATCCTCCTCCTAAAGGGGAGAACAAAAGTTAAATTTAAAAGTTAAAAGTTAATAGGTAATTATTAGTTGTTCTAGTCTCTCATGTATGTCAAAACCCATTGAAATGTACACATTTACCTCCATAGTGGGCCTTGTCATTTGCCTTTACCCAAAGCATCCTAAAATCTCTTCCAGGGCCAAAACCAACAGAAGTCTCTGTTTTACTACATACAGAATGTGTTGAACCATTTCAAACTGTTGTCCTGAAAACCAGGTTGTTCTGGGAGGTGAGCAGCCCAGAGCTAGCAGTAAGACATGTTTACCCTGGGAAAGGGTATGAGATCCTGTCCCTTTCCAGTGCTGCAATGGCTGAGTCAGGACTCCTGGCAGTTGTTGCTCTGCTCATGATTCAGAGCTTGCATGTAAGTACTTGCATGCTTTTTCCCAGGATCATTCTTTTGATGAGAAAACATGATGGTCACCTTCTGAATGATTGCTTTCTGCTTAGAGGTCAGTGTCACAGGAGGTAAGAGAAGTAAGTGACATATTTCCTTCTGTGTCATGAAACAGGTTGCCATCCTTAGTTTCCAGAAGGCTGCATCAACCACCAAACTAGACGTGTGTGCTGGGAAGAAGATGCTCTATGCCTCTGTTGAAGCTGTCATTATGCAAAAAGAGAGCCAGAAATAAAATTAGCAAAAGAGGAACTAACTATAGCACAGTGTTCAAAACATACCTGCAGGCAGGAGAGGTGTGTTCTCTCCAGGTTATTTATGCATTTAATTTTAAATGGTCTTGGATAAAAATAAACCTGGCAGTGGAGATCAGAAGTCATTACTCTGCTGGTTTTACATCTCATTAAAGCTGTTCAACGCAGCTTGCTTATGCAATGTGAGCTCCTGCCTTGTTCCTTTCAGAATCACCCACTCTCCAGATCCATCTTCCCCTTCCTTCATGTGTTAAAGCATCTGTTTGTGTGTAAGGCTGTGCTGTCCCTGTCTTACCTCACTACTGGTCTTTTGGTCATGAGCACTCAAATGAAAAGCTGTCAGCAGAAACACCGAGCTGCATTCTTGACCCTTGCAATAATCTGCAGAAACTCTCTGCTGATGGCCCCATTCAGTCGTGAGTGTCTGGTGACAATTTCTTTTTAAGGTGTCTGATGGTTCTTAAGCTATAGGACATTGCCTTTTATTGATGTTTTTTGATTCTAAGTTTTTAATAGAGCTAACTAAAGCAGGTAGTTTTATGTGGCTTTTACCAGCACTACGCCTCAGGGTTTTTTTTTAGTATGAGATATAGCATGATTATGTGAGCATTCCCTGATGTATAGTGATTCCAGACAAGTAGGAAAGATACACCACATACACTGCATTTTAAAAATGTCATTGGTGTCACCTAGGTGTCATCAATACCCCCAAGAATGTGGTTCTCTTACTTACCCAGGTGTCATTGCAGGAATGTTCCTGTGCTGGCTGACCAGCCTTTCCCTGGAAGCATGTCTCATATTTCTGCTTCCACTGCTACTTGTTTGGAGAACAGAGAGGAAATCAGACTTCTACATACCCTCCCATGTTTCCTATAAGACTGTCGTTTCATTTCCAATTATTCTGTCAGTTTGTTTCCGATTGATCACAGAATCATTTCTGTTGGAAAAGAGCTCCAAGATCATCGAGTCCAACCTGTGACCAATCACAACCTTGTCAGCTGAACCATGACACTTAGTGCAAACAATGTCCAGTTGTTTCTTGAACACCTCCAGGAATGGTGACTTCACCATCTCTGTGGGTAGTTCCATTCCAATGTTTAGCAACCCTTTCTTGAAGAAATTGTACCTGATATCCAACCTGAACCTCCCCTGGCACAGCTGAAGGCTGTGATCCCCTCTGCCTGATGCTGGTTGCCTGGGAAAAGAGGCTGAACCCCACCTGGCTCCACCCTCCTTTCAGGCAGTTGTAGAGAGCGAGAAGGTCTCCCCTGAGTCTCCTTTTCTCCAGGCTGAACATCCCCAGCTCCCTCAGCTTTTCTTCATGGGACTTGTTCTCCAGACCCTTCACCAGCTTTGTTGCCCTTCTCTGGACTCACTCGGGCACCTCAATGTCTTTCTTGGAGCGAGGGGCCCAGAGCTGGGCACAGGACTTGAGGTGTGACCTTACCTGTGCCAAGTACAGAGGCACAATCATTTCTCTGTTTGAATATTAGAAACTAGATCTGTATTTCTTCCAGTGGTAGTTTTACAGGAAAGGTACCACATTATCCATTCCACAATTTTTTGCCACAGTGAATGATTTTAATTGTAATTCTCATGTACAAATTGTCACTGGTTAGCCTGCCCATCTAGGCTTTCTCTTCTTCATTTTACATGTTATTGTTACAATTTATATTTCTTTTATATTGTCTGCACTGCATGCAGTTTCTTGTACTTTACTATTCAAATGTAGTCTTTGTTTAGACATCTCTTAACTTTGTAGTGGACCCTAAAATGTTATTGGGTAAAGACTTACTTGAAGAATCCTTTTACGTTGTTTCAAATTTTTTTTGTTGTTTTAATTTCACTCTAAAGGGTTCAGTTTCAACTGGATACCTTAGAAAGTCTTTTCTTGTGAGCCTCAGAAACATGCTTCCAAAAAACAATCATGGGAGTGCTGAGAAACATCTTTAACTGGCAGCACTGGATCAGTTTCTTGCTTGCGCTCAATGAACAGGAGAGGGAGCCAATGTACAGAAAAGCTGCAGAAGATTCGTAACACGTTCTTGAAGGTAATTTTGAGCAAACCTCGGACAGTTTGAAAGACGAATTTCATTTGTACAAAAAGCAGTTTTAATGCAAGTGCTTGGCAAAAAGCGCTAGAGGTGATTAGTACAGCTGAATGGAGTGATATGTCTGCAATAAGTTTGGCGTATTCTGAAGTCTTAAACCAATTCATGTTTTATATTTCATCAGGCTAACTTGAGTTTGAAATAGCCTGTATTAAAATTCAGCCTACTGAAATGCTAAAAGATTCATCTGGAAAGTAAGATGTTTCTGACTGCTCAAAAGAATCTTAAATCAAAAGTGGCAATCTCTAATGTGTACTCTGGCTTTGTTCCTCCTGTAGAGCTCACTTTGATGTAATCAGTTGAAGCATGAAGCTTGAAGTGGATGTACAGGTTATAATATAGTTTCTCCACAAGCAGTTAAGCAGAAACATAATTATTTTTATTAGCAAAAGTGCACTTTTAAATCTGTTTTAATATTCTTTATGCATGGTGCTTGATGCTAGTCTCAAATTACTCTGAAAACCATGATGTTTTACAATATGTGTAACTAAATAGTAGCACTGATACTATTTAAGGTCCTAGGAAAACTAACATTTGTAACATTGAGTCAGAATTTTACTTAGCTGGGATATTTCTGATGAGAATATCAATGTTAGTTTAACTATCAGTATGGATTTTCTGGCACATGACTGACCACGAAGTCTTTGCAACTCTTCAAAGGACCATGTTGCCTTTTGTTCTATCAATTCATGGTCAATGTGTGTATTACAAGTTAAGCTTGTTCTGCAGTGCCTAACTCTACCAGGAGCAGTCTGATCAGACATTAAAAATTTAGCTCATATTTGCTGTCATTCTGAATTCTCAGAAAGATGACATCTCTCTCTGTACCAGCATCCAGTGACACATCAGAAAAAACTGCCCACAGAGAGATGCAATCAAAGGGAGAGCTTTGCAGTTGAAAGATATTTCCACATCAGAAAATCTATCAAAAACATAGGGTAGTCTTCTACAAATGAACAGGATCATAGGATAGAAATCAAGATGATACAAATGAAGCAAAGAACGGGGAAGCAAAGTGGAAATTAAACAAGGTTAGTACAAGGTGACATATTACATGTTCAGCAGGGACAAAGAATGCATCTGTGCTTTCAGCTATTGAGCTAGGTGTTGCAGTACAAAGGGAAAAGCAGTGGAAACCCAGAAGCAACAAAAACCAAACTGGTCTATCTTCAGTTGAAGGTTTAGAAGGGATGTGTGTGTGTGTTCAGTGAATATCTCTTCGGTTGGATGCCTTTAATTTTGCTTCAGCTAATTGAAGTTATCCAATTGAGGCTACCTGGCTCCAGCAGTCTGCACTTCACTTCCACTGGTTTTACTGACATATATTCTACGTTAGCAAATCAGTCAGCTGAGAAATGGTGTGATGTTTCCTCAGTGCACATATCAGATTATGTTTTGCAGGGCTGTGAGCTCTGATTCTTCAGTATCACCAAAGCCTCATGTCCCCACTTACACAACCTGCTTGAGTTACACTGCAGTTGATGGCACAGCTTTAAATTTTACTCCAGCATCAGATCTTACCTGAAAAGTACAGGTCAGTAATCTTCAGTAGATGCAGTAAACATAATGTAGATAAAAGGGTAACAAGAAGTGCTCTAGCACAGGAGAGAGTAGTCATACAATAGAGTCAGCATGAAAAAGAGCCTTTGTTCCTTAGCCAGAATATATAAAAAGTATTGATAGGGAGCTTGGCCTAAATTACATTTACATTGCCAATATATTTTATTTTAAATTTAAGGATGCTAGTTCTCTGAGCTGCTCTGTGCCAATCCAGCATGTGGTTGAAAGTCATCCTTAAAGCCTCCAGAAGTGAAGATAAAAAGCCCAGTGAATCCACATCTACTACAGTGCCATCTGTCTGGCTCTTTGCCTGTCTGGGTCTTTAACACCAGTTTTCAGTTTCTAGGTGTTGCAGCCTGATGCTCTGACTGATCAGGTTAGCCAAAGTTATGTTTTTCTCTCAGAAAATGGTTTCCAATAACCTTTTTCTATCATCTCAAGATTTCAAGAAAACTATTCCTTTGCTAAAGCAGTTGGTTTTATTTTTCTCATACAATCAAATCAATGCTGGTGCATTCCAGGAAGCAGGAGAGGGAAAGGTTTCTGTGAAGGCTTCTCCCTCTGCCTGAGTGAGCCAGGATAATCATCCATGACCCAAAGACAGCACCGTCCTGAGCTGTGCACCCACAACAGTTTGGTGTCTGGCAGCTGCAGTGTTTTTGCTGTAGCTCTAGGAAACCTTTCTGGGTCCCATGTCCACTGCTACTGTGGCTATAAATGGGGATGGAGAAAGAGATAGAAACTGTTGGGGCTTTCTGCACTCTAGTGTACGGTTCAGTCTGAGAGACTTTCCAGTTTGGGATGGTGTGTCGAGATCCTTTTCCACACAGAGTTTTCTTAAATCTTGACCTTCCCATTGTCCATTGCCATGAATGTCTGTTAGCTCTCACCTCCCCTCGGTGCAGCTCCTTTTCCTGCATGGCTGCAGCAGCAGCTTACAGTAACCAGGTCTGAGACAGGTTGGACTCCTTTAAAAAGGGGGACAGCCTCCACGTATCTTCCAGGCTTGCGGGATTTTCTTTTTACTGTGTTAAAATTTCCAAACATCCTTTCTTTCTCACCTTAGGGTTACAGATTTTGGTTCATACTTTAAAGAACAGCACAGGATCTTAGGATCACTAAGAAGAGTGATTCCTTAGCTAGTATTTAGATTTCTCCAGATCTTTGGAGCAATCCAATCACTCATTTACTGAACCGAAAGAGTTGAGATCCTCATTTTCTGTAACGTCTTCTGCGTTTGAGGGAGTGCTTTTGTGGTTTTTTTCCTGGGTGGGTGGTTTGTTTGTTTGTTGTTTGCTTGTTCATTTGTTTTGCAAGAACTACTAATAGGTTTTAATTTAGAGAGTCTTTGAATGGCCCAGTCCATTCCTCATGGGAGAAGAATATAATAACATAAACACAAGAACTTTATTTATTTTTCCCCCGTTTGTCCATCTGCTTGATGTTGACCCTGAGGGACTTCAAATACAAGGTAATTATTGTGTAAGTATTTCTTATTACTTCATCTGCAGAAATTCACTTTATTGGAGCACATCATATGCTCAATTTCTCTTTATGGACCTAATGTAATATGAGAGCTTGTAACTTCACTGAAAATAACTGTAAATATCAAGTGTACATTTTATGACAGCACTCGACATTAAAAGGCTTCAGAGGCAGATATCTTAATTTCCAGTAGCACAGGTGCTTAAGTCTAAACAAAAGCTTTATAGTAGCATGGTAAGAACCTTTAACTTGGAGTTTCATATTAGAACTAGCAAATATTAATGAAATTTGGAAGTGTTTGATCCTCTGGTTACCCATCCTGCTTTCTTTTGCTGTCTACAGCTATTAAAACTACATTTCGCTGGAGAATCAAATATGTAGTTGTAGTGATTGCTAAAACATTCACTTAGCAGATGTTTGGTTTAAGTTTTTTTTAAGAGAATTTCTGCATTCTTGTTCATTTTTCTTTTGTTTTTGTTTAACTGAGGCCCTTCTCTCTCTCTCCCTCTCTCTCTCTCTCTCACACACATGGAGAGTAGAAGAGGAAAGAGGGGTTCGTGAACTCTTGACTGCTGTATAGAGAGAGCTCTTTCCCATACCTGTGGATGTAATCCATATGGGTGGGACTTTCTTTGTGTCCTGTGACACCTTCATGTCTACAGTTTATTTCTAGCCACAGAGGAGAAGACCTTCCCCCTTTTCATGAAGCCACCTTTTAAAGGAAAGCCTGCTATTTGATTACCTAAACCCATCTTTTCCAGTAAATGTAGGTGGAACCAGTCTGAGTTTGTACAATCTTGTGACTGTTTCTGAAACTGTTTCTTTGCAAGTTTTAAGTGGTGCAGGAGTTTTATTTTATAGATAGAAGAAGAGTTTTCACTACTTTCAGGAATGTTATCCACTTATAATTGTAAAATTATGTACTTTGAACCTTCCAACTGGGAAAAAAATATGCGTTTGTTTAAAATTTGCAAGCAGATGGAATTTTTCTGTCTTGCCAAGCTTTGTAGGAATTGCATAGTGCTACAAGCAGTTTCTAAGTATTTAATAGACTTTGCTGAGTTCAGAAATGCTGGGGCTTTTCTCTTATGCATATATGAGTCTGTGAACCTGCCAATACATGCTTAATCCCAGAAAATGCCAGTGCCAAGAAGTCTACACAATGTGTACAATGTATCCTAGAGATGTGAACTTAACTGTTTATTTCTTCTCAGTCCCAGGAAATCCAAGGTCTTTAAAAATTGCAGGTGTTGACTAGAAATCAGTGTGGCCGTGTCTCTCATGTCTGGTTAAATTTTGACGCCTACACCCAGACTTCATTGGAGAGGATTTATACTCCATATTTGCCTTGGTTTTATTTCCCTGCCACCATGACCAAAGTGAAAACCTTATCTGGGGGAAGTTTCATGTGTATACCACTGTATTAAGGCATCTCAATAGGGGCTTGCAAGGCAGGTGTGTGTACATATATACACAGATATAGGTTTGGGCTTTTGTCTTTCAGCTTTGATTGCTTCTATGATTCTATGTCCTCTCCTGAATTGTTTCTCTGTAGCTTTAAAGTTTGTCTCAGAAAAGCTCAGAGGCCAGTATTTGTATTCCTTGTTTGAATTCCATGTAGAGACACAGAGGAGGCAACCCACTAATTACACAGAAGTGAATGTTTTACTGCTGTTGCCTTGAATCTCACACAGCAAAAAACAGCTAATTTACTAACTGAAACAAGAACTTTGGTTAAGAAGACTTCCTATATGTGGAATTCCAGATTTATATCCCAGAGGGATCAACTTTTCATCCTTCATTTATCCAGCATTAAATAGGCCATTCAGGATGAGCTTGTCTACCATGAATGGATGATGAACCTTCTATCACCCCCAGCCCAGCTCCTTCTGAAAAAGTTTTGTTTTCTCTATTCTCCTTGAATGAAGTCTTGTCTTGGTTTTGCTCTGCTGTTTGCTCATTGATCACTATCTCAAATACATACATATATATATATATATATGTTCTGCAATCTCTTGTTTCTAAACAGTTTGTGTACAGATAATAAGAAATTAAAAGTCTGCAGCATGTAAGTTGCTTCAATAATAATTGCATCAGTGCATCAGATTTAGTGCACTGAGTGATTATTTTTTTAAGTAATGATCCCTGGTAATTCAGAACTTATAAATAGGATGTGGGATAAAGATATGTAGCCCAGGACAGTGTTTTCAGCAATTCTGGTTTTGCAGCTCCTTTCCTTCTATTCAGATCCATTTTCTTGATTTGTGTCTGAAGCTCAGGAGGAAAATAATCAGCTTTTGTGGGATTTAGGCATTACAGTGCTTCTCTGTTTCTAAGCACTCAAGTAATAAAGACTTTGTGAATTATCTCCAGCATACAGTATCACTATCTTTCCAAAACTGTCATTGCAGTTGAGTTTAATGGCTACTCTACAATTTAGAAGCAGCTATAAAAATCAAAAAGGATGGCAGCACAACTACAGACTGAAATCCAGAAAGCTGTGGTTCTCGCTCCAAGAAAAATATCAAATGCATTAGCAGAACATGACTTCATTAACAGCATTAAAAGTTATCATTTGCAGGAAGACAAACCCTACTTTGGCACATACTGCAGTGAATGACAACAACTTATTGAATATTTCAACTAACATGCATTGACAGCTGGTTTAGGGCAGCAGGTCTAAAAGCACTTAAGATTAAAGCAGTGTTCCTTAAAATAATATAAAGAATTATAACTGCACTGATTTTCTTAATTTTAAAAAGACATTTTGCAGAATGTTTAGAATATACTAATGTTTACATGTAATTAAAACTACAGTTATGTCTCCTAGCTAATTATATTGCCCAGTATCTTTCTAAAAATATAGTCTTTTAGACTCTTCTTTATTTATCTCAGTAGGAAAAGAAACATATTCTAAATTTTGCCACTTTTTGACTGTTTTAATTTTGCTTGGGGTTGATTCAGTTTTGGGACTGGGGAGGGTTGGATTTTTTCTGTCTGCTTCTCCTCCATCCTCACCTCAATACATAAAACCTACATAATTCTCATCAGTTCTTTCTTCAGTCCTGGCAGGATTTGCTGATGATCTCTTATTTCTATCTAGCCTGCAGTGAGGCCTCTCCTAGGCTGCTGCCACTGCTACTGACATGATGAGGTTTAGCTTTTTTGACATTATCCTTCTGGGAACAGCAGGATAGATTTCTTGGATTTCTGCAAGCCACCTATCTAAATAAGAATATACCACCCTGCAGTTCAAAGGCTGGTGTTGTTTCCTGAGCCAGCAAACCAATATTGATAATATTTCTCAGCTGCTCTGACATTTATTTTCTTCTCTTCAATCTCATGATTCTAAAAGAATAGCTGCAATAATTTTGATTTAGGACAGCATCATTCCGTGTTTTTGAAAATCAAGATCAATTTCAATTAGGCTTTTCAAATTATATTTTACTTACATGAAAAGAAAATCAAAGTGGGTAGGAATGCTATTGTGTCTCTGAGGATTTCTTGTTTACAATTGCAAGGCTTGATTCTCTTTTGTTTTACAGTGACACAAATGAGGCATAAATGTTAGGCACAATGTAAATGTACACTGGTGTAAAAGCAGAGGGGAGAGGAAAGAATTTGGGCCTACTATGGGCAAGATAGAGAATATTCAGATGCAGTAGAGAGCACGATCTTCAAAGCAGGGAAGGCAAAGACAGAAGGTCCATGAATGCAAAGTGGACAGGAATCTGAACTCAAGTCCTGTAAGAAAGCACAAGAGGTGGCTGGTTTGACGTCTCTTCCCAGTCTTCCAACAGTTACTTTTTTCCAGATATGCCTCTTCAGATAGGAAGGTATGCAGGTAAAACATTTGACAGAAGGGGAACATACCCATATCATGCAAGCCTTCCCTGCACCTCCAGGAACAGGGAAGGGGAAAGGAAAAGGAAAAGGAAAAGGAAAAGGAAAAGGAAAAGGAAAAGGAAAAGGAAAAGGAAAAGGAAAAGGAAAAGGAAAAGGCAGATATGCTGTTCCCATGTCCTGATTGGTTCTGTCTGGCTGCAGAGACCAAACACACCTTGCCATACTTAAGAGTACTCTGGGAGTTTCTGGAAAACAGGAGAGCATCTCAGCAGCTGCAATGGCTGAGGTGCTGCAGATCCACCAGGACCTGCTTTTACTGTGCCCAGGTCTGGGAGCAACTGGCATAAAGCAGACTTCTTTTCCAGACAGTTCTAGAAGTCATGCAAGCCTCATTTGCTGTCACCACATCTCAACAGAGCCAAGAGCCTTTCCTGTAACTGAGCTGGACACTCTGGCTGTCATATTAAAAGGGATAAAAAATGAAGCTTAAAGAAATGTGAGAAGGAAAAAGGAAAGTAAGCAAAGTCAAGGTGAAATCAAGCCTGCTCTTCAGTGCATTACAGTGAGAAGAGTGGGGCAAGAAATCAGCAAGTCCTGGAGGGGAAGAGAAAGGGTACTACATCACTTAACAGTGGGAACTGGAAGTACATGGAATATTCACCTTGTTGCTCACATCTAAATTTCTACTAATGTAGAACAGAAACAGAAATGCTCTTTAAGCAGCAGCACCTATGTATGCAAAATCTTATGTTGTGGAAATGGTCACGACAGACCACCCTGTGGCACTAAAGAACTGCCTGTGCCATACCAGGAGCTGCTCCCTCTGGCCACCTACTGGCACTGGATGTGTGTATCTGTCCTTGTGCAACTTACTAACAGGGGCTTTGGCATCCCGACCGAGCTGCAATGTCACCAAAAAGGCAAAGTTTCCTCGAGTCATAGAAAAATCAGCTAGATAATTCTCACTTGGCAAGTGTGTGGAGAAGAAAGAACAAATCGTAAAGGTGTTTGGTGTGCTCCATATTCAGCACCTAGATGGAGAAATGCACAGGCACTGAAATAAAAGGATGAAAATTCAGTTGCAGGAAGGAGTAAGGGAAACATGGAAAGGACTGAAGGGAGGGTGAAGAGGCTTCCTGGGAGAAAGAAAGTCCCTAAGACTCCCATTTCTTGGGAAGAAGAGCACAAAAGGACTGGAGGTAGTCAGGTGAAAGGAAAGCTGGTGAAGTGCTCACAAAAAAATTAGGGAAGCAGGCCTGATGACATTTATCAGGGAGACAGCCCTGAAGTGAGACAGTCATGGGAAAAGCAGGCTTTAGGAAGGAGCAAAGCAAATGCAATTTTAAAGGATCAAAGAATTTCCATGAGTGAGGGGAGTGAGACATGAAACAGACTACAGAAGGTTCACCCAGACATAAAAGAACAGTGATGGAAAAACAGAAAGTAAGAACCAGAGCATGACTAGGATGTTATTGACTCTGTATTATTGAGTGTTTGGCCCATCAAGCATTCTACCCTGTGAGTGACTAATAGCTTGCTTCCCTCCCTAGATTCTACTTCCTTCAATACATTTTACACCATCCTCTTTTTTTTTTCCTTCTGAAAAGCTGCCTGATCTTACACTCATATAGCTGAAAGTCCGTAAAAATTAAAAAAAAAATCTTACAGCAGAAAGCAACATTACAATAGGGAATCACTGTGCCTCCACATTCCTGCAGCTGCAGGAATGGGGTCTAATTTTCACTCTGATCAGCTCTCCAGCTGAGCATTTTCACATGCCTATGGTCTCATTCTGTGCAGTAACTGAGAGGTAACTGAAAACTATGAAGAAGCTTCATATTATTAATTATGTCATTATTTCATTAGTAAGTAGAACATACATAACAGGGCTACATATACACTGAAACAATTATAAATTATTCAGCTGAAAGCACACTTACCAAAATGCCTAGGCAAACGATGTTCTTTTATATGGTTTTGAGCTTTATATCTTATTTATCCATAAAGATATTAACCCTCTAATTTTTTTCATTTGTTCTTATATACAAGAAAAAGAACACCCATTATTCCACTTTCTTCGGAGGAATTTTGGAGCATAGAATAGCACTGGTAGCACTAAAAACTCATCAAGCTAAGCCTTATTTGCAAACTGATAAAATAATAGCAATGTGTGGAAGCATCTTTCATTGCTGAAATTGACAGTCCTGTAGTGTCATCTTCTGATTAAAGTTATTTTGGAAATATGGAGGAAAATTACTACCCAAGTTGCATTTGTGTTCCTTTTAATAATATTGACCTACAGTTTAGTAATAACCAAAATGTTGCTTATATGTAAATATATGAAAAGTTTCTATTCTCTGATAATAAGTAAAAGTCTAGGAACATCTGAAGCATAGGCTTGATTTCAACTAGACATGTAGTTTTAAACAGGTTTTCATGCCTCACAGACCAAGAGCATTACTGTATTTTTGACTATAATATTTTCATTTCTGATAAGCTTCCTCTATTCTTAAATTTGTGCTTAGGAAAAGGCCTGGTTAAAAGGATGTTTAGCAGTCGAGTAACAACTCCTTTAGGAAGCAATGTTTCTGTACTCCAAGGTGTCAGCAGAAATGGATGCTTCTGCTTTTCTCTTCTGCTCTAGGCTTGCTCTGTCTTCACTCTCAGGGGTAGGTACACCTGTCCTGCACAATGCAGCATGATGTAAAGATTTTCAGGCTAATTCTTACTGAGCTGTCGGTGGTAGCAATGAGAGCAGAGCTGCATTAGCAGAGCACTGTATCAGAGCCAAGTCTTCCTGCTGAGAAACTACCCTGGATGCCTCTACTCATTTAACACTAGCTCAGGTATCACAGGCAGGTACCATGTCCTGGCATGGAAACTCAGGCGGTGTTTTTGAGGGGGAGAGCACTGACCACTTCCCCAGGTGATTCACCAGTCCAGCTGCCTGTTAGCAATCCATGTGTGGTGTCCCGTGGCCTTCCAAAGGACGTGTTCCGTCGTGGGTGACACACTGAGGCCAAGAGCCCTTTGCATCTTTGGCCCCTGACCAAACTCCTCCAAGAGAGGAGAGGCAGTGGCTGTCTGGGTGCATCGATCTGGGTATTGATTGGTTTCTTTCTCTAACCTCAGCAGAGCAGGATCCCTCCTTTCAGAGGGAATTGGCTGTGCAGGGTCCTGAAGCAGCAGCATGTATCGAGTGCCAGTGGGAACACCTGGGGAGGCTCTGAAGTAATTACAGCCAGTGTTTTGCCCAGCACCAGGAACAATGCTATTGATTTTGCTCTGTTCTCTTGTCATCAAGCTGAGTCTGTTCTTCTAAAAACTGTGTTAGAAAAATATCAGCAGAGGATCTGCTGCACCACCACATACTGTTCAGGGATGTTCACAGGTTTAGCTAAGCCTGATGTGGTAGGACAGTACATCGTCTTCTTGACTGATTGCTGGAAATCCGTTGTTATGCCAGGCTCTGCCTGTCCTGGGAGAGGAGCATTGTGCCAAATTTCAAACTGAGTGAATGTGGTTCTATAAATCAGCTTTAGTGCTTGGCTTATTAGAACCAGAGGCAAATGAGAGGCTAAATGAGCAATAGTGGTATTTAACTATGCATGAGATATGATTCAAGCAGCACAAGGCCTGCGTGTTGGATGTACTGTCGGTGGACTCTGTAATGAAGCTGTTTACTGGGCAACATTCACTTTCCTTTAGCCAAATGACAAGAAATGCTTTTTGGCATCATATGACTGTGCTACTTACTGCAAGTTTTGCAGTGCAGAAATAAACTTGAAAATCTAATTTAATGCTGAGCAATAACTTGCTGATCACAGGCTGTAACATTTATCTTAGGTAAATCACCTTCCTCTAGACAACAGCAACTGATGTTTGGCCATAGTGAAGTAATGGGCAGTTCAAAAAAAAGAGTAATGTCTTCATCCTCGTGTCTCATAAACTCATTGTCCAAAATACACATAGTTCTGCTTAACCTTCACCAATATCCTCTGCAGGACTTACTCCCTTGTGTTGCAGACATTTGCTGGTTAAAGAATGATCAAAAATATGAGCCAAGAATGGCTGTGATTTATTCGTGAAGCTGTTTGTTGCAAGACTTGGACCCAGATCCAGCCCTCCTTAGGACAGTTTTGTGCTGCATCCTGGGTGGAGTGCCCTTGGAACGGGCAGAGGTGGTGTTGTGTTTGTGGACTACACACCAAGGTGTATTAAGCAACAAAGGTCAAATTCTGCTTCCTCTGTAAACTCTTTTTTTAAGTCAGAAAAAGCTAAAGGCAAAAAAAGAAAAGTACTTAGTCTGTAAATAATATGCTGGCTAAAACCTGTGTTGAGATCATGTTTGGTAAACAGTGCATTAACAAGAAATCAAAGTGTCCTCCCGTAAATCTGAAATCTAACCTTATTGTTGAAAAAAAAATAAAAGAGGCAATAAGCCATTCTAGCTATATTTGCACTTTGGTACTGATGCCAGAAGTGCCAAGTTGTCACTCAGAGTCCAGCTTTATAAATATGACTCTCTACCTTTTACCTTTTGTTGAAGTGATCTGTTACATAACAGGACTCTCATTTATTTTGATGGAGATGGAGTTTTGTCATCGTAGTTCTGCTAAGAAAAAGAAAGACTCTTAAGAAACACCATTATCTCCACTGGCTTTAGCTCATACCTGAAACTTATTTTCCTTCCACCACCCTGTCCTATCTGCATTCTCCTTCCTCCCATGCCATTTTAATTTGTCTTCTTCACCCTTCTCCTTCTCCTTGAGCAGGTAAGACTGTACACCTCCATGACAGCTGGATTAGAAAGATGTGTTTTAAAGAGGCTGAATGCTAATGCCAGGTCACCAGATTTCACAGGCTGTGGATTTAACCTAGCTGCAAGGGTGCAAGGAGTGCTGCAGCAGCACCAGCCTTGTCTGTTTCTGCTGAATTTTCACGCTGCTGTGTCCACATTGTTTTGTTTATGCAGAAACACAGCCAATTTCTCAACAATTCTTTGTCACTTCTTCTGTTCTGGAGACTCTTTTCAGATGTGCTTCAACCATTGGGATGATCAGATAAGTGCATCAATAAGGATTTCTGTCTCACTGCTGCTAGACCAGACAAATTCACCTTGATATATAGAAAATCAAGTCTTCTTTGCTTGTATGTGTCTCACACACACAGGCATGTATAGCTTCCTACCTGATGTTTCTCATCCCTTTAGGCCTCCTTGTCACACCAGCAGACTATAGCATGATGGAAGGAAGTTTCCATTCCTGTATGATTACATTGGCCCAGTAACATCCCACACCATGAAAGAGACAGGATCCAGAGCATCCCTCAATGTGGAGTTTGTGGCTGAGAAGATATTCCCACTGTTCAATGGGAATATCAGCAAATGATGTATTCCCCTGTCTGTAACAAACCTGTTCTACAGTGTTTGGCCCGAATTGTCTCACTGTCTGTCTTAAGGACTGAGGAGACAGTGGTTGTTGAACTCAGCACTCCAAGGTGTGTACAACTATCTACTGTCATTCAGAGATATGATTATGCTCATTCACTTGGCCTGTTTCACCACCAAAATTTGCCCAGCACTTGCCAAACAAGTATCTTTCACTTAGAAATCATTTTATAGCATTATAAGAGCACTGACAGGACTCTTTTGCACGTCTAATAGAGGCGACCAGCCCAGCTGATCTGCAGCGCCTGGGGCCTAATTCTTCAACAGGAGTAAAGCTGAGATGCAAATTGTCTTCCCACACTTCAGCTCATGCAGAAATCAGAATGCAAAAAACCCTTGCTGTGACTGATAGCAGAAGTAGACTGTAGACCATCCCAAACTGCAGTAAATGCATGTTATAGGATTAGGTAAGCATGTCAAAAGACTCAAAGACTAATGAAATCTATATGGTTTCTATCAGAGCTTTGACTTTCCTCATTAGAAAATAAAGGCTTTTATATCTTCCTCAATGGAAGATTTTAAAACAAGAGTGAAGCAGGTGTGCAAGTGTAAGCAATAATCCCCATATTCTCCTTGCTGCCAGTGTCCTTGGGAGCTGAGCAATCTGAGGAGATTTTCCTCCCTTAATTGTGTCAATTTTAATTTGCTGGCTGTTCATAAGAAGCCACTAGCCTGGAACAGCTGCTGGGGCCGTGTAAAATTAACCTGAGCCATGTCCAGGCTCTAGCAGAAGGGTGCTGCTCTGCACAAGCTGACGCATTTGGTGCTGACATCCCATCTTGAAGCTGAATGCAGAAGGCTGAAAGCTGGATATGCCCTGGAGATCAGTATGTCCTGCCTTCCTCTGGGTTTATCTTCTTAGGGCTTGCAGAGATGGATTTGTGGGGGGAAATCAGGAGGAATGTAATTCTCCCTATCTATAAGTACCACAGAGTGTTTTGTATCAGGAGATGGGGAAGGGCCCATAGCAGGGAATGCTTGCTCCCTCAAAGAGTCACTGCAACTCTTATAATTAACCTTGAGCTATGAAAGATCTTTGGAAAACCCTAACTCCCTTCTTTCCACCCTAAAGGACACAATTTCTTGAACTAAGGCAAATCTGCCCTGGATGGTTTACTGCAGCTAAAGCACAAGGTGATTCCTGGGTAGTAAAGGTGGTTTACCCTGGGATCAGCATCTTGTGTGCTGTTGGCCTAGGGCAGCTACCTCTTTGCCTATCAATTTTTTTCTCAGGGCAAATGGGGTTAGTGTTTTTGCCCTGGTTTTACCTGTTCTCTGAATGATATTATTCAGCCTCCAGTGCTCCCAATACAGTGCTTGGCTGCAAGACTTTGCCCAAGACTGGTTCTGTCTTGTCACTCTAAATGTTCGTATTTCAAATTAAGGCTGTATTTCATGGGGAAAATCAGTAACATTATGGTGAGTCAAGGAGAAGTATGAAGTCAGTTGGCATAACTTGAAAAGGGAGAAACCTGCACGCTGAAGATTTTATTCTACAAAATGCCTCTGAATCAATTCAGAACACTCTTTCATCAAGGACTAAATCCCCAAGGATTAAGGACCACTTTAGTCACATTAGGACCACTTTAATCCTAAATGAAGACAACCATTTGGGGCTTTAATGCATGTTGATTTTCCATGGTCAGATAAATTGGCTTAACTTGTTAAAGTGTGTCCCTTTGCTTACAAACTCGAAGTCTCCTTTGTTTTGCACTTTTGCTGTGTCCTACAGGAAAGGACTGCTGCGTCACGCCTGCTACCCCACGTGTGCACAATTCTCTTTCCTTCTCTAAGCCACTGACTCATCCCTTCCATCAACTCTCGACTCTCTTTGCAAAGTTTTGTGTGCTGCAAGCTATATAAAGAAACAAATTTCATTCAACTGTATTAGCAAGCAGCCTGGAGGAGTTTTTATTTTGTGGGGGTTTTTTTTTTGTACAGAAACCAATTTTCCCAAATGCTCAAACTTTCTGAAATGCTTGACTCACATTCCTGAGTTGTCAAGATTCACATTCCTGAGTTGTCAGGACTACTTCATGGTTGTGTTTTACTCCTTCATTCACTGTGCTTTTTATTCAGAGCTGGTAATTTTTCCAAAAGTATTTAGATGATGACACAATTAGCATATTCCACATAGAAATAGTGAGTCCGTCTATTCTCCCACTGTAATTAGAGAGTAACATAACACATTTGAAAATAAATAGCCCAGGCATGAGGTGGTTTTATGGAACAATACAGAACAAGTGGGTGGACAGGAATGTGGAAATAAAGCCAGGATTTGAGTGGTAAAAATTGGCTTATCTCCATTAGCTTTCCAGAGCTACAATAGCTTGAACTCTTGCATTTGGCGATGAGCAGGAAAATTATAAAAATACATAGTATTAGGAGAAACATGTCCTTTTAAGCTTTTTTTTTTCAGTGAATTTTTGCTGGCAGCAGCACAGCTTCAGAAACAAATGATCTAAAGTTAGATTTTTGTAGTTACACTCTTGGCTATAACCCATGTGGAGTTACAGCAGAGAAGCTGTGTAGAATGGGGGGTGTCTCTGTGATAGCTGGAATAATGGTAAAATGAGATTGCTCCATATTTTTGTGAACTGAATGACCAGGAAATACAATGGCACAGACCAACACTTTATGATTTGTAATTTTATGCCATCGAGCAATGGAGAGTAAGGAACATTGAAAAATTTCTTTGATTTTCTTGCCCTTCTTGCTAGCATAGCTTCTTCTTTCCTGGAGTGCTGTTTTTGGAAAAAAAAAAAAAAAAAGGACAGCATACCTTTAGAAAAAATCAGGATGCAATCAGGATACAGGTTCCAAATTCAAGGTGTTGTTGGAAGTTGTATTCCCATCCTGCCAGTCATCCCTAACTTCATATCACGAGTCTCCTACACCACAGCTTCTGTTTATGGTTTCTTACAGGCAGACTTCTGGTTTGTGTAAATTGGTTGGGCTCCCTTGGCATCTTTCAGGAGATCATAGCCAATGCTCAAAAAAGAACAAAGCACCTAAAATCTGCTTCAGCCATCATTTTGTTAGCATTAAGAGGAGAAAATCAGGTCTTTGTGGCCCAGCTTTCTGGTGCAGTATTTATGGATAGAAATGTGTGTTACAACAAGAACATTTTTATTCGTTTGTTGCTGTTTAAGAAAGTCAGGTAATTAAATACAGTTATTCATATCAATCTTTACTTGAGAATTTTGTTTGTCTATTCTATTTTTCTGTAAGTCAAAATATCTTATGACAGCTTAGAAATATCTCATCATAGCTGTGCTATATTTACTAGTTAGGAGTCTTGATAAGATGTGGCCTTATGACTCTCCAAATATATTTTTCCACTCTCATTTATTTGCTGCTTCTGGCTGACAGCATCTCATCAAATGGCTTAACATAGCACATAAATATCATGAATTTGCAAAATATGGAGCATCAAAGAAGAGAATTACATCAGACTCTGTCCTCCCTTATTTCTCAGGCTAATAAAAAATGTCATATGCTTCTGTTATTGAACTGGAAACAAGTTGTTGCTTTTCTTAAAATTTAGGTTGTGGTAAAAGGCTAGACTCCCACACACTTCCATGGGAAATATCATGTATATGAATCAACATCACTGCATTTTCCTCCTCCCTGATGCTCGCTGTAGGGCTAGCGATCTCTCCCAGCAATGAGGTTGTGCGTGCTGTCCCATGCCAGGTCTGATGGCTGGGATAGTGACCAGCATGTGGTTTTCACAGTCGTTGGCTGAGTTTCACACTTACATTACTCCTATCCTGAAATTAGCAGAAGTATTTGTGCAGAGCTCTACTGAGCTGTTAGATTGTTTTGTGTAGCCATCTCAGGCTCCCTACAATGCCTGATCCAACACTCACGTGGATTGCTACCCACCACGCTGAGATAGACCACAGGAGTATTGGAGAACCAGAAGTTTCTCCGAATTATTAATGTTGATCAGAGTTGAGATGTCTGTGGCCTTTCAGATGACATCTGAGGCTCTGGGAAGGCTGGGTAGGTAGAAGTCAGAATTAAGAGTCTGAGAACTTGCACGATGCCTCCCCCCTCGATAGCTGCCAGGGACTGCCATCATCACTTATCTGCAGACAGAAGGACATGAGTAATGCTTTGGATGTCACCCCACACCTCCCCCGCTGCAGAGTGCTGGTGCTGCTGCAGCAGAGCCACAATCGCCCCCTGGAATCCAGGGTGGCAGCAGGAATGCTGTCCCACTCACACTTTATATCCCAGACAAACCTCTGGGCATAAGTGACACTTTGGCCTTGGCTAAAAAGAAATACAGAGCTGAATCTGAGTTTTCTTCTCTAGATTTTCGGTAGTTCTTCTCTTACTGGGAGTACCACACACCTCCAATCCTTCACCAGGTTCTCCCTTCTGTAAGTTCTTACTGTCCAGTGTGTAAGGATGCCAAGTGTGCACGTTCTTCTTAGCGGGTTGTTTTGCTTAGAAAGAGAAAGAAACAGCAGGCTGATTTGTAGTTTTTACCATCACATCTTAAGGAAATAAAGTGTGTGTCAAAAAGTTTCGAACATGTTGGCCAGCTTCAGCAAAAGGAATGGCTAAGCAGAGATCTCTGAGATGTGAAGATCTGACAGATGACTGGATGGGAGCAGGAAAGAGGGAGCAGCAGGGGGAACTCAGCTGAGATTTCTCTCTGACAGCAGCTGGTTAACCGGTGACTGTGCCTGCAGCTCTTCATACCGTGTGTTCACTTGTGCTCAGCAGAAAGCCCAAAGGCTGTAAACAAGGGACATTAGGTCTTTAGATAGTGTATGAACAGGACAAGGAACTTGAAAGAGGAGCTTGAGGTGAGAATTTAGGAGAGACAAAGATAGGGGACATGGTGATGGCAGCACTGCATGAAACACAGGTGAGAGATGGATTACAAATACAGGTTAGGACTCAGAATATATAATATGCATTTGTAGCTTCTCAGGCTTAATTTGCTTTTTTGCTAATGGAATAAGTTATTTCCCTCTTTAGTCCCAGTTGCTATAGCTTTGTTTTTGTATCAGCATCCCTGTCAGCAATGACTAGGAAGGCAGACACAAACTTCCACAGCAGCTTGACATTTTAGCATGGCAAAAAATAGTGTTTCATAGCCAGAGAACAGCTCCCCAATAATTGCAGTCAGCAGATGGAAGAGCCACAGCCCTAAAGTGCATGTGTGCTTGTGTCAGCAGTGGTTCTCTCTTTCAGTGCAGAGATCTCTTCAAATTAGAGGCAGAAGTCACTACAGAGCCAGCTCATATAAGTAGAGCTTACCCAAAGTGTAGTGTTTAGCACCTTCTCCTACTCTCGGATTTCTGATGTGTTTAGTGTGGGTGTTCTGCAAATATGAATAGGACTTATCAAGCTGTGACCTTGAAAGAGCTGCTGCTATGCCAGAAACCAGATTCTGCTGTACAATGCTTGGGTAAAAGTCACTAGCAGTCCACAACAGAGTGATCTGCCACTTCCTTGGTGACTGGAGGTTTTTTCACTTGGCAGCATGCCTAGTTCAGAGTTAGTACCAAAGAGAGACTAAGTCTAGATGTGTTACCTACTTCCAAGAATAGCATTTGCAATAGATCTGATCGCTGTTCCCTTTGTCAAGGTAACTGTGTCACCCTTTTGCAGGTCAGTGTTATATTCTTATATGACTTGAGTTTTACTGAAGCCCTAAGGCAAAACATAACAGCAATAATATTTCTGTGAGCCTCCAAGAAAGCAGTGGAATACAACAAAGTGAAAAGACTTGGGATAATTATCCCCAAATTTCCAGCATCCATGTTACTCATCATGTATGTGGTCTGATGTAACGAATTGTGGAACTTTACAGGACCTGTAAAAGAAAGTGTTGTGCCTTGTCAGGGAACAAATGGCCACTGGAACGCCTGGGTTTAGAAAACAAACCAGAGGCTTTGCATTATATTTGTTTCACCAAGCTGAAAAATGCTGCAACAATATTCTTTGTAGATGGAAGATGGGAACAATCTGCAAAAAAAAAGATCCAAAACATTAAAAACCCACAAGTTTACTCTGCAGAAAATAAGAAGGTCATCATTTATTTTTGTCCTAATCTAGGATTGTGAAAATCTAGCAGTAAAAAGTGAAATGGAAAGTGAAATACCAATCTAGTGACACTGTCTGTTTCCTTCCAAGAGTTCTATCACAGTCAGAGTTCTCACTTCTTTGTCTTGTTGCCTTCACTAGTAAGTTTCAGAAACTCTCAGAGAAGATAATTGTTTGCAGCTTTTATGATTACATCACTGGAATACTGTCAGAAGAAAATGCCTGTCGTGAGATACTGCAAGGCATTGAGCTGCCAAAGAAGGTGGCTTTTTGTAATCAAGGAACTAGAGATCTCTAACTTTTCTCAGCTCTGCTTACAAGACTTTGTTGAAAACAGTGAAAAAAAACTACATCCACCTGGACAGCTTAACATGCCCATGAAGCAAATATCTGACCTTCAGAAAGTGTTGTCAAGAATTTGTTATGGAGACAGAGGAGAGAAGAAAGGCAGATTGCTAATACAAGGCTAGTGCTTATTAACTAGATGAGCTTAAAACACAGTAAGATGTACAATGAAATTGCAAATCTCCAGTTCTTCACCCCACATCAAAAAGGACTTGGGCTTAGTCACTCAAAAACATGTCACTGTTAGATGTGAGCAATTCCTTTGGAAAATAAATATTACTATGACTCAGCAAAACACCAGCCAATTTTATTGCATGGTAAATGAATTGTATTCCTGATAAATTGATTTTATTTGCACACATTTTAACAGTTTACAGACTTCTTAATATTGATGAGTTTCCATATTAGGCTTTTTTTATTACATTTGGAAAAGGCCTTTCACATGCACACATATTTAAAATACCAACTTTTTTTGTATCAGACCAGTGTCTACATTTCATACTGCATTACTCTGGTTCAGGTACTTACTTTGAAGGTTAAAAGTGTCAGTGTTCCTTTCCCACTGAGAGGTGTTCTTTGGAGTGCTTTTGTATCAGCTGAGAAATCTTTGGAGGAAAACAGTAATTATATGACAATGTTCTTTTTTTATCTTTTGCATTACAATAGCAAAAAAATGCACAAAAGTCACACGATCTGACATCATCGCTACTCCAGGAAATTCAGACTGCTTTAAATAAGACAGTGCCATGGATGAGACAGAGCTAATGACAACCCACCACCGATCTGGAAACTGAATGTTACTTAACAACCAACAAGATTCGAATTTTTAGCCTTCCTAATTATTTCACACACTCCTCAGTCCTGCCACCACCCCAGTGTTATGTCTGTTAAGTCTCAATTTCCCTTCCCAGCAGGAACATCATCCAGCAAGGCCATCCCCCAGCTTTCACCTACACACAGCCCCCAGGTGTCTAGGGGTCTGTGTTCAGGACCTTTCCTCTAGCCAAGATCTCCACCTTCCTTTTTCCAGGCCACCTTCTTTTTACTGACACCACTTATTTTTGGGAACCTTTCACTTTATCACCAGCTCTTCTTTACAGAATTCAAGAAGCCCATTTTCCCCAGTCTCAGTAGTCTGAAGCACAATGCATATGGTCAGCCTTGTGGCTCTTTCTCATGTCTTTTTATTAATTGCAGGATTCAGGATGCACCACTTCTGTTTAGTCCAGGTGTTACCAAAATTTACTACCAGCCTGCACCAGTTGCAGTTAATAAGTAGCTGACTTCTAGGCTGAGCTTGATGGTCCAGAAGTTCAGCTTCAGACATTCTCCCCCATACACATACACCCAAATATCTTTAAGTCCCATGTAGCTTTCACAGTTTAATTCATTTTTTCACTGAGGGCAGACAGGGCAGAAATTTTCTGTCTTACTCACCCAGTGTTAGTTCAGACTAGGATTAAAGGACTTGGGGCAAATGCTTGAGGACAAATAGATACTAAAGTGTATTCTGGCTGGAGAAACACTGCTGAATCTTACCTGGGTTCTACTGGAAGAAAGAGATTAGTTGGGAACAACTTGTACATTTCTATCTTCCCTGGCAGAGTTCATGAAGGCCGCCCTCAGGTTGCTGAGCCAGATTCAGCAGCACAATCCTGCAAAGTTAGTCATGAGGGAGGTGTTAGGATAAGCTAGACTAGATAATAACAGAGTTAATAAAAACACTGGTAAAACTTGACATCAGCACACGCAAAGAGTAGGCAACTCTGCGTTACAAGGCTCTTCAAACTGGCATAAGCTCGGTGCAGTAAGTCCTAGAGTGCATCCTCATGAGAGCATGACTGCATTGCTTCCAGATTCAACCTGGCTCACATGGAACCCGTGGGGACATCTCCACACCGTGAGAGGAGTTACCATGACACCTAATTAATTCTCCACCAGCTAACTAGAAGGAGACTATCATTATTTTGGTGTTGCATGGGTTAATAGAAACAAAAACCCATTTGCTTGTATTTCATATGAGCTTAAAAAGACAAGAATGACTGCATCTGGTGGCTAGGATGATATTATTTTACCAGAAATCTTGCAGTATTTCAATGCAGGTTTTATTAGAGACTCTTTTGCCCTTTTCTTCTTTTGTATTTCTAGGAGCTAATTTCCATTTGCAAAGTTATTTCAGCTGGATCAGATAGCTAAGCTTCACTTCATTTAAAATGGCTGAAAATTATTTAAGTCTGTTCATTGTGAAAAGAGGCCCAGGGTGTTGGACATTTGCAACAGAAAACTATTTTTAGTTTGTTTTCTTAAGGAAGCAATGCCTGCTCAGCCAAGTTTGTTCCCCCATCTATCAATTTAAATCGAATAACTATGAACCTCAGACTGATTTCAGGCAAATTTGGCAAATTGCAAAATTCCTGCAAATTGTATAAAAACCCTGTGGTTAGGTAGAAAAAGCCTATTATTTTCTTCATGATGCAGGAAAAGGAGAAAATACCCAGCCACTGTTCTTTTGGGTGAGAGCAGGCTGACCTGTTCATCTGTGTTACTGACTGACCAGGTGCAGAGCTTGAATTCAGCTACAGCACATCTGGCCTCTTTTCTGCCTGGTAATTGGAGGACCTGGGGTGAGATGAGACTATTGTAGGAGAGCTGAGGGACATGTAGATAAATTTGGCAAGAAGGGGCAAAATCCATGGTTATTGAGTTGAGCTTTGTGAGAAACATGTAGGGAAGCACATCTGCAGGACATCAAACTTCATTAGTTCTGCTGCCCATGTCTTCTTTTTCCCTCTGAACTTTCTTACTCTGAATTTTTTCCTTCCTTTTATATTCGCAAGTCTCACCTGAGTGACTCAGGTCTTTTCAGCTGGCAGTTTGAAGATATCTGTCATTGCCATTCAGCTTACATTTGCTGAATAAAAAGACAGTCACCTTTCTGGGCACCTCATCCCTGAGCTGCTCAGGCTCACAGAGCCCAAGAAGCACATCCATTCTTCGCCAAACACATTGTGTCACTTTCCTTCCTTTTATTCTTTTTGCGAGCGGATACTGAATACACAACTCACGCTGACTCTGGGGACCTTTTACTATGACAGTCATGGTTTGTCATGCTGGTTATGTCTGGATAATTTTCTTTTAGGTGGGAGATTTCAAGAATTGAAAGCATGGAGATTTTTAGCAAAAAGGTGCTTTTCAAATTCAAGTTATTCTCAATCTGAAATACAGAATTGATAGGATGGCCACCTGAGGAGGTGAGAGTGGGGAGAAAAGGGAAAAAAAGCAGAGGAAATGTTTGGGTCTGCACTTAAGGTACATATGAGTCTGGTGAAGGAACAAAAGAGACAAGAGAGAGGTGAAATGAGGGAGTGGAAATGCAAAAAGTGCACAAAAAAGCAATGTGAGATGTCTTTGAAAAATGCCTTTAAGTTTCCAGGGCTCTGGCACAGCCTGTTGTTAACTGACAAAGTGAAGAGCAGAACTCTGCATGGTATCATATTGTTTTGTTTATTACCTTTCATTTTCTTCTTAAAAATGTTAATACTTTACTCACTTCTTGACAATTGCTGAGGAGTCAGCAGATGTCTTGGATGAACTGACAACATGCATTTGCATCCTGAGTACCACAAATCGATTTGACAGCTAAACTGGACAATTTAAACAAAAATTGGTTACAATCAAGACTACAGTCTAGCTTCTCCTTGTCAAAATAAACCCTGAAAAACACTGGTTCATTTGACACAAATATTCCCTTCAACCTCAGAGAAATACTTTGCTTAGAAGAAAAGTAGAAGAAAATGTAGTCTAACCCTCCAATTTTACTGTTCCTGCTTCTTCAGTGAGTAAGCATGAAGTGGGAGCCCTAACTTCCTATGTAAAGCATTTTCTGGGAATCAAGCATTTCCTGACAGGAATGAAGTTTTTTTGGGGGATACAACTCACGAAACACACTAGATAGGTAAAGACATTAATGCACTGAATTTCTTGGGAATAGTTTCATCACTGCCAAAATCAGTGATTCATTCTTTTCCTTTTTTTCCTCCAAGTAAATGAAACCACTCAATCTGCATCCTTTGGCACAGCTTTTGCTCTGGTAGCCCTGTGGCATTCCCCCATGAGATATGGACTTCCCTCACAGGAAGGAAGGGGAGCCGGTTCTCATGCATCTTTTCCAAGTGCTCCAGTTATTACTTCACTTTTTTTAATCTATCCTTTGACATTTTTTGGGTCTTTACTTGCTGAAACTGTTTGGCTAATCAGTTCAATATTTGCAAACAGGCTCGAGATGACAGCAACCACACTGGCAGCTTTACTGGTGCTTTTTTAATGGTCTTCTTGCCAGTTGTGCTTAGAGCTGTCCTTGGAGATTGCAGTTCAACCAGAGCCCACTGTACACAAGTGTGCCACAGCCTACATTGCTTCATACAAGCCTTATCTTGAACTTCCTCTGTGGCTGTCCTGATTTTGACTGGGACAGGGTTAATTTTCTTCCCAGTGGCTGGTGCAGTGCTGTGTTTTGGATTAAATATGAGAATAATGTTGACAACACACTGATGATTAGTTATTGCTAAGTAGTGCTTACTCTAGACCATGGACTTTTCAGTTTTCCACACTCTGCTGGTGAGGAGGTGTACAACAAGCATGGCCAGGACAGATGATCTGAACTCACCAAAGGGATATTCCACACCATAGAACATCATGTTCTATATAAGTAAATAAACTGGAGGGGTTTGGCTGAGAGGGGCAATTGCTGCTCAAGGATGGGCTGGGCATCATTCAGTGGGCGGTAAGTGACGATTTTCATCACTGGTCTTTTTTTCCCTTGAGTTTTATTTCTCTCTCTGTCTTGGTTACCTCCCTTTTCATTACTATTATTAATAGTAGTATTAGTATTATATTTGACTTTATTTCAATTATGAAACTCTTATTATCTCAGCCCAGGAGTTTTACCTTTTTCCAATTCTCCTCCCCGTCCCACTGGGATGAGGGAGGGTGTGAGCAGCAGGAAGGTACTTAGTAGCTGCTAGGGTTAAACCATGACAGTTGGTATTTCATTTACAATTATATTGCTTCCAAACGTTTACAGTAGCTTTATTAGATCCATCTGGTGTTCTTCATAATCCTCCCAAACTGTGCCAAACACAAATAATCTGTATCACAAGCAAATTTTACTACCAGACCATTCATCCTTCCAGACTTTGAATAATATACAGAACAGTGGCTCCAGCCAGGGTCCTTGGGGCATCCTGCTATTAACCTTTTTCCATTTTAGGAGGCAGTAATATATTCTAGCTCTTGATAGTCTCTGTCTCAGCTAGTTTTTAACTCATGATATGACTTTACCTTTTGCTTCAGATTCTCAAGTTCCTTTATAGTCTCTTTGAAGTGCTTATTGACAGCGTTTCAAGGCTCTGAATTAATTTCATCCCTTCATCCTTCATTAGCCAGTACTTTAATATTGAAATAAATAATGTTTACATCTTAGAAAAGAAATGCTCTTCCCACCATTAGTAAGTGACTTCATTTTAGCTGATCAGTCAGTGCATAGGAGGCATATTTGCTGGTTTTTCTCCCCCTATTGTTATGACTGTTTGCTTCTGGCCTATAATAGTCCCCCAACTGCCTCAGAAATATACCTTTAATTCTTTACCTCAACACTGACTAAAACTCTATAACCTGTATGATTCCTAAAATCAGCATGAGTTCCACTTTAAAGAGTGAATATTATGTTTTTTCGTTTTCCCCTCGCAAAGTAAATGTTTGCCATAACACATTGCCTTAGCTCTTTCAGGTCAGTTAAACAGCCCATTTAATTCAAAGGCCATTTTTCATTTTGTGGGATGGATTTTTTGAATGCAGCTGCTTCTTATTTTAGTTCTCACTAGACATTCTTATATCACCTGCTCCCAGTTACGTAATGTGATTTAACTTCACCTTTTCAAAGATGTCTTCAGGAGACTTTTGCCTTTATTACTTGTAAAATCCAAGATAACCCTGAATTCCCCACAGGCACTTATTTCCTGCCATTCCATTATACCAATTACTGTGATAATACAGAATCTTTAGATTGGAGAAGACCTTTAAGACCAACCATTAACCCAGCACTTAAAGGTTCACCTTTAAACCATGCCCCAAAGTGCCACATCTACATGTTTTTTAAATACCTCTGGGGATGGTGATTCCACGACCTCCCTGAGCAGCCTGTTCCAATGCCTCACAACCCTTTTGGTGAAGAAGTTTTTCCTAATATTCGATCTAAACCATCCCTGGCACAACTGGAGGCTGTTTCCTCTCATTCTATAGTTCATTACTTGAGATAAGAGGCTGACCCCCCTCTGGCCTCCTTTCAGGCAGTTGTAGAGAGTGATAAGGTCACCCTTGAGCCTCCTTTTCTCCAGATTAAACTCCCTCATTTCCCTCAGCCACTCCTCATAGGACTTGTGCTCCAGACCCTTCTCCAACTCCATTGCCCTTCTCTGGACATGCTCCAGCACCTCAATGTCTTTCTTGTAAAGAGGAGTCCAACACTGAACTCAGGATTCGAGGTGTGGCCTCACCAGTGCTGAGTACAGAGGGACAATCACTGCCCTGGTCCTGCTGGCCACACTATTGCTGGTACAAGCCAGGATGCCATTGGCCTTCTTGGCCACCTGGGCACACTCTGGATCATGCTCAGCTTCTAGCTGTCACCAGCACTTCCAGGTCTTTCTCCCCTGGGCCCCTTTCCAGCCTTCCTGGGGTTGTTGCGACCCAAGTGGAGGACTCAGCACTTCACCCTGTTGCATGCCAAACTATTGGCCTTGGCCCATGGATCCAGCCTGTCCAGACCCCTCTGCAGAGCCTTCCTACCCTCCAGCAGATCGACACTCCTGCTCAGCCTGGTGTTGTCTGCGAAGTGACTGAGGGGGCAGTTGATCTCGTCCAGGTCATTGATAAAGATATTGACCAGGACTGGCCCCAATACTGAGACCTGAGGGATAATGAATGTACATAAACAGCTCTGTGTCTCTGCCAAAAACTTCCCTTTTTCAGTTATGAATGGAGGATTTTCTGTTTTTAAAGATCATAAAATAATCTTGTTCACTCTTGGTTCCTTCAAATGTGCATAGACCAATGACCTCAACATTTTTGGTGTAATATTTACTGAACTTTTTAACAGGTTTGTTTTTATTTGTTTGGGAGCTTTTAATTCCATTTAAAAATAGCACCTTTTTAAAATAAAAATCTTAACAGCTGGTAAATCTCTATTTGTATGCAAAAGGAGATTTTAAACGTGATTGGCTTTAAAATGTTATACTGACATCTCTTTCCCACACCTCTTCTGGAGGCAGAAGAGTGGAAAGGCAGCTGCACATCTTTGTTATGGCTGAGGGCACTGTTCATTGAACCTGTGTCAAGTGACTGATCAGCAACTGAGTGGATTGAGGCGACCATGATGAACTGGCTATACCTGGTCTGCAGGTGAATAAACTTCCTTTCATACCTTTTGCTCGTGACCTCTATATTTGTGTTTGCCCAAGGCAGGCTGTGTGGGAGGTTTGCTTTTCCTCTATTTTACTTTGTCAGCCAGTTGTGTCAAACTGTGGCACTAATGCCATAAATACTCTACTTCTTCTCCTTCTCAGCAATCACCTTGGAGTTCAATTAAATGCTCTCATTGCTCTATTGTTGTCAAAACTTTCCTAACCACAGAGACCCATTCCTCAGCAGTAAACCCTTAGAAAAACAGCATGGATGAAAGGATGCATTGAGCAATAGACTGTGTGGCCCATCTTGACTCAATTATCATGAGGCAATCGTAGGGGGGAGGTGGTTATCTTCCAAGGGCTGCCTGGATTCTCATCAATATCTTGAGATGCAAGGGCAAACACAGCCACTCAACGTTTTGATCCATTAGGTGAGGCATCTGACACAAAACTTGTTGAACTTGAAGAATTATTTTTCCATTGATTTCAACAGCTCTAGATGTGATCTGATACTGCTGCCTGGAACAGTAAAGTTACTTCAAATAAAGTAGAAGATTTCATTTCTTGGATGTTCCTTCTGCCCGGAACCATTGCTGGCCTCAGACCAAAAACAAAAAAAATCTGTCTGGACTTATTGACTTGTTTTGTGTGGAGCCAGGGTTGTGATGTCTGAGAAGACGTACTTTTTCTGTCAGCACTGAAAATGGGAAATAAGCTTACTAGCATGCATGTGAACTGTTTTAAAACTCAGGGCATGACACTAATGACTGTACAGAAAGACAAGAGGCTATGACTGTACCCCAGCAGAACTCAACCCACCTAGCTTAGTTTTTGACCCAACTAATGGCAACTTGGCAGTCAGACTGAACAGTTTTCCTGATGGAAATCTCCTGATGCAAAATGAGCAGTTAATTCACAGCAGCAACAGGCATACTTTTTACAGTCGTCTGGTGAAATTCTTACCTACATCCACGTATCTAACAGCTGTGACAGTGGAGAAGTCTGCTACATTAAGAGTTGCTGAGGTGCACGTTGTGGGGATGTGCTGGTTTCAGCTGGGATAGAGTTAATTTTTTTTCACAGTAGCTAGACTGGGGCTGTCTTTTGGATTTGTGCTGAACACAGTGTTGATAATATAGAAGTGTTTTTTGCTATTGCTGAGCAGGGCTTGCACAGAGCCAAAGCCTTTTTGTACTGCCATGCTGGTGAGGGGGCTGGGGGTGCACAGGAGGCTGGGAGGAGACACAGCCAGGAGAGGTGACCCCAGCTGAGCACAGGGATATTCCAGACCAGATGGCATCATGGTCAGCATAGAAAGTGGGGGGAAAAAGGAGGAAGAGGGAGACATTTGGAGTCTGTCTTCCCAAGTACCCGTTAGATATGATGGGGCCCTGCTCTTCTGGAGATGGCTGAACACCTGCCTGCCCTTGGGAAGCAGTGAATTAATTCCTTGTTTTGCTTTGCTTGTGTGCACAGGTTTTGCCTTCCCTATTAAACTTCCTTTATCTCAACCCATGAGTTTTCTGGGTTTTATTCTTCTGTTTCTCTCCCTGATCCCTGATTCCCTGGTGGGGGAATCAGGGAGTGACTGCATGGGGTTTGGCTGCTGGCTGGGGTGAAACCCCAACTGGGTGCAAAGCATCAACAGGCACAAACTGGATGTAACCATGCCCAGTCTGAGAACTACAAGACTGTCTGATCACTGGAGCAGGAAGGCTCTGGAAAAGCTCTTTGGTTGGAGTCCAGAAGCCTGACTTTCAAGTGAGTATGAGGAGAGCTGGTTCTCTGTTCTTTCATTCTGACGCCAGTGAGGAATAACTGTTTGCTCAGTTAAATGTTTGTAGCTGGACTTGCACACACTGTTGGGGTCATGCTTGTTACTGCCATTATTGACACTTGCTGAGTATCACGTGCAGTCAAATGAAGTACCAGCAACTTCAAGGAGTTCACACAATGGAAAACTTTGTTCATGCTGGCAGGAAATGTACCTTGTAGGTCCAATTTACAAGGTTTGAACAATGTAATTTATTTTTACTTTGAAGTGAAATGCAAAGATACCTATCCCATGGTGTTCAGTGTCTTATCTTACCATCTGCGTTCATGGTCCCAAAAGAATGAAATAAATTGGCATCAGCAGTTTTTGTGCACTAGTATTTCCACATTTTTTCCTGTGATGTGTATTCAAAGGAAAAGTACAGCAAAGCTAGTACTAATAAGAGAAACTGGGATCCTACTCTCACTGCAGAAAGCATGACAGTCATCAAAGATTAAAGAATCTGTGTGCAGATCCTCTGGGAAAAGAAGAGCAGAGACTAGCCTCTGGATTTGAAGTGCCCCATGCTGTGTGCAATAGTTAAGGAGAAAAAATAACACAAGAGGTATGCCTGGCCTCACTCAGAGCCCAGTGAAGTAAGTAGAAACTTTGCTTGCAATGGACATTATATTAAGTGTTCCATCTGTGTCTAGGTGAGACTCCAGAAAGCCAAAGGACCCCTGGGTGTGGAGTCAGTGCCCCACAGGAGGTTTCTGTCTCTCCTATTCCAGACAGAACCCCACACAAGCAATCCAGATAACCAGGCCTGCATCAGTAGGGAGGGATAGTCTGGCCCACAGTGCATTGAGCTCCAGTGTTGCTTAGTAGCTGCAATGCCCTCTGCCAGCTGAATGGCATCTGGTTGCCAGATCCTGCAGAGACCTGTATCACGTATCTGTAAACATGCTTTCTGAATATGGCCAACCTCCATGGACTCTGATGTTTTCTGCCTTAAATAATATGGGGAAAAAAAAAAAAAAAGAAAGGACTAATTTTTTTCCATCTGACTGCCTTTTAGATAAATACTAAAATCCCAGAACACTTGGATGAATGAGTAATAGTCACCAATGAGGGGGAGGAGGACAAATGTTATAAAACAGCATCTGGTATGTATGAAACCATCACAAGACTAAAGAATCCAGAATCTTCAATTGCCAGTTTGTTTAGCTTTGCTTCTTAAAGGAAAATGCTACTATAAAAGAAAATCAGAATAACTTTCTCTTGAATACCTTGAAGTTGCCTCTCATTTCCAAGGCAGTATTAAAGTTACTGCTTGAAAAATGGCCTTGTCTGAGTGAAGAAGAAACTCACTGATTCTTAATTCCCTGTTTCTCTAGAGGTCTGGGTGTTAGGTTTGCTCATCCACCACACACAGTGACCACTTGACATTCAAAAGTTGGCCCTCAAATGCAGTAAGCCCGGGAGCCAGACAGAATACAACTGGGCCCTAACAGTTTCCCTGGAGATGTAAAACAGACAAATAAAACTCAAATCAACAGCAAGAGAAGTACTTTTAGTACTCGTGATGAACATTACTATTTGGAATTGAGCGATTTCCAAGTCCACAGATCCTACTGTGGCAGGTAATGCACAAACACACACATGTGCACGAAAGACAGGGTTCTCCAGAGTCTGCAGTTTTGACTTTTGAGTCTTTTTAAAGCAACCTATGTTGCATGCCTTTTCTGTTTCTGTGCTGTGCACTGATGCCTTCTGGGATGGATCAGCAGTGCTGTGGAAAGAGGCTGTGAAGCCATCAAATTATGTTATCATGTCATGTTACATATGACATGGCGTGTGTATCATGTCAAATTACACAGGTATACACTGTGCATGGTCATGGCAGCCACAGGAAATCTGTGCATCTTTTTAATGTTTCCTGCCCAGTTCATCCTACTCCAGCTTTGTAAGTTTTGGACCAGATAAACTTCTTTTGACTATTCAGCACAGCAACCCTCTTGCTGAGTGTCCAGCTGGTGGATATTCATTCCTTTTCAGTTTTTCATCTTCCCATTTTGACTTACTTCTGTCCACACACCTACTTTGACAACATGGGAAGACTGAAAGCCTTCCTGCTTTCTCTCTGCCCTCATCTGAATAAGTAAACAACAATCAGTTTAGCAGTTTGTAAGAAGAAAAAGAGTAAAGGGTGCCGTGACAGCAGGTCTGCTTTCCCCCACAGTTGCAGAGCTCTGATCACCACACAAATGGTATGGCACAATCAAGATTGCTAAAAACGTATTAGTTTTACAATACATATGAGATGCTTTTACCTCTGAGGTATCCAGGTGGGTTTCACAGGGAATTTAGCAAGGCTAATTCTAGCTGGGAAGCCAGACAAGTCATGGAAGAAGACCCAGTAACTATGGTCATGTGAAAAGAGGCCTGGGCAGCCTAGGGAGATAGGCAAGCATTTAGAAGTACCAGCAAGAAAGACACAGAAAAAGTAGTGCTGATAGCTTCCAAAATATGAGCCATTAAGTGCAACAGGACAACAGCAACATTTGCCAAAGCACTGTCAATGGGATAGAGGCTTCTCAGTGGTGAGCAAGAATAACATAGAATATACTGGCATAAGGACAGAAATTACATCATGGGGAGGGCTGGTGGAAAGAAGAAAGCTCCCAAGGACAGATTTATTTTGTGCACGAGGAAAGACGTTTCTGAATTTCAAGATAGAAAACTCCTGCCCAGGACTGAAGATACGTGTGCATAGTCATCAGAAGGGTTAGACAGATGAATCCAGTAACTGTGCAATGTGGACAACTCTCCTGCTGCTCACACCTTCTCAGCCACATGAATACTGATAAATATATCCATCTGCTGTAAATGTAGAAGCTCTTCACAAGGCTTATTTGTCAGTTGTTCAGCTCAAACCACAGGACATAACTTGTGTCTCATAATGAGCCTTTCTCTTTGCAGTCCATATACATGGTAGCTTGCTCACTCATGAGACTTAAGATTGCTTAAACATGAAACATCATTGCATGCCTTTGAGTTCAATGGAAATGCAGTAATTATTTTCACCTAATAATTAAAGGGGAAAAAATCAAGTTGGAAATCAAAAGACAATTCCTTTCATTGCACCACTGGAAACATTTGTCTTCACAAAACCACAGGAAACAGCAAGCTAAAAGGACACACATATTGGTCAAGTTTTAATTCAGACCATGTCATTTAGTTCTAAATTATAATAGATCAAAGGGAAACTGAATTAAAGAAAAATACCTGTTGGATTATGCAGAATGGAGTTCCTCTTGACATTAATAGGTCTGAAAAAATTACTGTGTCATGAGGCTCCATCAATAAGAACAGAAAACCCATAGAGCAAGGATAAATTGAAGGTTAAGTGCATGGTTCCGAGGAACACCCTAACCACCTTCCTTTTACGATTATGAACCGGATGAGTTTGTGTTGATGGATCTATTAAGAAGGAAAAACAATCTATATTCACAGAGGCTTTCTGCCCATACATTTCCCCCTTTGTGTATAACCACCTTGTATTTCACCATCTCAGTTAATGGACTGTCAGTATTTCTCTGTGTGCTGCTTTTCTAACAGAAAGAACGATCTTATTCTGAAAAGACTGATTTTTAATTTATTTCTAAACTTTTCTTTAGCATAGGAAAAGAGAGTACTCCAGTATTTTTTCATTGTTTCTATTCAACAGAAGGGAAGAACAAAGGGAAAGGAAACAAAGGCCTAAATCTGTAGGAAGATCAAACTCCTTCCTGATGTAACTCTAGTGAAATAACTTAATACAGCCCATAGATGTGCTTAGACCATGTTTTTCACACAGGAACAGTAAAAGTCTACAGGAACCTCAAATGGGACAATGTCTGTACAGCAGGACTCAAGATGGAGATTTTGGTCTGGAAGAGAATTTTATTTTTGCATTGTTTGTGTTTTTTTATTGTAGGGCCTGGAGACTGTACATCTTCAGGGAGACACACACTTCCTAAATCAAGAGGTGGTCTGAGTTTGGTTTCAGTGAAAGTTGGAACAGACCACACACGCATAGGCAACATGCTGTTACCTAACAGTGTGCTATTACATCATGTGAACACTAGAAAGGTGTACCATCAACATATTCCAGTTGTCTAATTATTCCTTAACTGATTTGCTGCAGGCTGTTTGGTGCCTTCAGTTCAACAATGGTGCTTTTTAAAATGACAATGACTGCTGATTTTGTCCTAAAACCTTGGTTTATAAAACCAAACCTATATGAAATCTGAAACCTAAAGGAACTGCTATATGCCATCATTAAACTCCACTTGTTTGCAAGCTGATACATACCCTCCAGCAATGCCTGAATTCCCATACAACAGCGACTTGGAGCTACATTAAACATTGTAATGAAAACTAAAACTACTTCAGTTGCTTTTCATTGACTTTGATGCTTGATGCTGACTAAAAAGCCATTGCTTGAGTTTTCACTGCGTGGGCAGCACCTCCTTAAGCTATCATCAGGCTGTACAGCTACAGACAACAGCAGAGGCATCAGAAGCCCTCTCTGCTGTAGTATCACACAGGCCAGCTCTGAAAGCAGCTTTCATGGTGTTTGGGTCACTCTGGTGCTGATGGTTTGGGAACCCCCCACTGCACAGTGTTCTTAATAAAAGTGATACTCTGTGGCATCTCCCATGCCCTTACAAGATTTCATTCAAGGTACTACTCTGTCCTGGGTTTTGCTACCACGAGTCCCTATCCCTGAATTCCATCCCTACCTTTTGCAATATCATTCGAGCTTGCTTTTCCAAATGCTTCTGCTCTTTTTTAATGCTGTATGAATGGTATACATGAAGAAAAGGGTTTCTGTTTCCCTCCAGTTGAGAAAAGCAGCGAGTTCTGAATGGAACTGAGAAGCAGCTGATCAGTTTTGGGCACATGAGTCTGAGTAAAGAAACGGGGGTGGTTCTTCCCGCCCCCCTTCCTTTCTCCTAAGTGTAGATTAAATCGCACTTTATAAGTAAAAACGGTGTGAATGGTGTGCCAGGTCACATCCCGTCTACCTCCTCGCAAGCGGTAACAATTTCTGAAAGATTCAGCGCACACATTCAGGGTTCATGGAAGCCGTCCAGCGCGCTTCTAACGGCTTGGATCTAATTAGTCATTCGAGTTGTTTCTTTTCAAATAAGGTGCTGAGGAGCGCGGTAATTTTAGGATGCCGGGGCGGGTCGGAGGGAGCGGGGGAAGGCGGGGACGGGTGGTTCCCTCGCCCGGAGGAGCTCTTCCCGAGGCGGCGGGCAAGGACGGGCACGGGAAGCGCTCCCCGTGAGCGGCAAGGGATGCTCTCAGGCTGCTGCGGATGCGGCGATCCCCCGACAAACCCTCTCCTCCCCTCCGCGCCCGCTCGTACTTCGCCCCTGCGGCGCGGGGAGCCGCGCCCTCGGGCGAGGCGGCTCAGGGAGCCATCGCTCCCGGGTCTCCCTCAGGGCCGCGGCGGGATTAGCTCCGCGCCTGCCGTGCCGTGCCCGCAGCCCGCCCTGCCCCGCCGCTCAAGGCCGGCTGTGGGCTCAGCTCCGGCTTAGCCCGGGGCTGCTGTCCCCGCGTCCCCCCGGGCAGCGCTGCCCACCTGTCCGCGGGCGCCGCCCGTGACGTCATGGAAACACCGGGAGGCGGGCGGGAAGGCGGGCGGGAGCGGCGGCTCCGGGCGGCGGGGCGGGGCGG
>VZRZ01004576.1:861384-951645 GCA_013398175.1 Climacteris rufus | reverse complement strand
GCAGCCGGCGAGCTCGGCAGGCGAGAAAAGTGGCGCTTTGGCGCCCAGACAGCGCCTTGCTCGCCCGGGGCAGCGAGCGCGCCCGAGGCTGCTGGCCGGGGAGCGGGCGGGCGGCTGCAGCGCCTCATCCCGCCTGCCCCGCCGAGCCCCCTCCTGCGGCCCTCGGGCTCCCCGGGAGCGCTGTCACAGCCCCACGCGGCTGTTCCGGAGCGACAGCCAACTTAGACACCTTTCTTGCTGTGGGAGGGTGCCGCCGAGGGTTTGATTTGGCTCCCGGTGCGCTGCATGTGGCACCGAGACGGAGCGAATTCCAGATGAGCCGTGACACACCGGGCAGCCGCTGCCCCGGGGCTGGGCTGGAGCGGCTCTCCGCGCCTGCTGCGGGCTCTGGGGAATCGCTGTGAAATGGAACTTCAGAAATCTTGGGCGTGTTTGCATACCCGTCGATCCCCGCTCACTCTATGGTACTCTGTGCTCTTGTCAAATAAAGAAGGAAGAATAACCGCCACCGTTATTATTATTTTGATTTCTTGCCTATATGGTAAAGAAAATAGGTTAATTAAATCCGGCTAGCTTCCAGGTTGATTTAATTTCCATTTAATTTCCATTGCGCTCAATTAGGCAGTATGAGCTTTTAAATACTCTATTCGTTGTAAACTGTTTGGTGTAAAGTTCAGTGACAGTGAAGTACTCTTCACTGAGACTGTTTTCTTTTTACTAGGAGAATATCTGGAATGGCTAGAGAAAAGGGCATTTAATAAATGTAATTTGTCTGCCTTATGTTTTTGTTCTAGGCCTCTAATGATGGTAAGAGTGTTCTCTCTGTTTTCTTGAGAAGGGACAAAGGGAGCAGTTGCTTCATCCCTTGACTTTCATCGATTAATCATAGTCTTCACAGTGTTTCACTCATAGAGTTCAGAGTGTTTCACTCTACTTAATTTCAACAGAGCTTGTAAGTCCGGTTTGGGTATTTAAAGCGTGTGTTTTCATGGACATTTTCTATAAAGCTATGGATAGTAACAGGTTTAATTTCCATGAGTTTGCTTTTTATTGTTGAAAATGTTTTCTGAAAGGTATCTTTAAATAATACTCCCTCATCTGCCCTCCCAGTAGATTAAACTAACTAGTTTTGCCCTATGGCACCTATCCATTTTGAAAGCAATAGCATTCACAAGTCTTGATTCTCTTTACTCTTATATTGCCTTCCCCACACATTGCATTAGGCCCACTTATGCCCTCTCTTTTATAATTTTGTATAATATCTGGATCTGCATGCGGGAAAGGTGGGAGGGGACTTTTAGGTTTTGGAGATGTTCTCTGTTGTGCACTGAACAGCGGTGGTTGTGCTGAAATTGTTAGTGTGCTCACCAAGGACAGGAAATGCTGGTGAGACTCAGCTGGAGTCTGTCTGTTGCAACACTGTGTGGCTAGCTCATTCACTGTTGCAAATGTAAGTATGCTGTATTTTATACAAAACCTTACTTTTTTTTTTTTTAAGTAGATGTGTGTACATTGTTGTAACGAGTTGGGTCTTGATCCAGCCACAGATGTTCTAAACAGATGCGTGTCAGCTGAATTCCTGCATTTGTTGCATTCTCTAGGTCTTGTACTGTGGAGAAAGTAGAGTGAGACAGGGCATTTCCTGGGCCTTATGGTTTCTACTTGTAAAACTGAGTTTTCAGTTCCTACAAATGGCTCTTTTAGCTACAAAAATGAGAAAAAACCTTCTATTTAAAAGTTAATTCATATCTAAAATGCTAATATGTTTTAGGTTTAAATTGGATTTGCTGCAAAGTGCATTTCAAGACCATGCAGTGATGAAGGAGGTAGCACAATGAATATGTGACTGCAGTCATGGGGTACTTTTACATGTCAGAAGCAGTGTAGTGTCTGTATCAGCATATTTTGATCTCACTGAATTCAATCTACTTTAGTTCAGTTATGTTGAGATTTGACTTACCAAAGTAGCAAAGTTTTGCTGGGAAAGGCTAGGGGATAGGTACTGTGATACACTGCTATGAAGGTAGCCAAAGAAACTTCTAGGAGAATCTAATTGCTCTTTTCTGTATCAAGTTTCAGATAATAGGATGCAGATATAGTGAGATCTGACAAACAGCTCTCTGGACCGGGACTAATGTGTTACCAATTTTACCCTGCTCTGCACTTTGAGATGCTGGATTTGCATGTCTGTCTTCTGCATTAGTGATCATGTCCAAACATTATACTTTGGGGGGCAGACACTGCTTTTAGGCTCCTGCAGCCATCACTTGTGCTAAGTACTTGATTACTGTGCCTTGAAATACATATTTAATTGCTTTAGTTTCTCACTTATCTGAAGAACAAGGAGATCTTCCGTATGTAACGTTCTGTCCTGTTGTGGGTACTTGTCTTTATTCTGCTAACATAAAATATGTGTCCTCCATGTTAATTTCTAATTACCTTAGAGCAAAGTTTTCTGTCTGCCTTCAAGGATGAGTGCTGTGGGTGTTGATGCTAATGACTATGATAGCCTAGGTAAAGTTGAAGGTGTAATAGCTAAGAAAAGCACAGCTCTGGGTCTGACCCTGGGAGGCAGGATGTCTCTAACTCTTTCTCCTTTCAATCTGTTTTCGCTTGTTGCTCATGCAAAGTTCTTGAAGATGCTTGTGGCTTTCACATAGTGCATATGTTCAGAAATAGATTCCATTATACATGAATTACGACTTGAATGAACAACGTTGGGGCTTTGGGGCTCTGTCAGCATGAAGCTTGTGGCACATTGTTGCAGGTTCCTTGAAACATTTTAAAAACAAAGTTGAGGCCAGCCTCAGCTGGGGAAGAAAACAGAGAACTTGAACGAATTCCTTCTGATTTTCTGTATTCAGCTAATGCAACTGAGATAGTTGTTAAATGTGTGGCTGTTGGGGTTGGTTTTTTTTTTTTTTTTTTTTTTTGGTTGGTTGGTTGGTTGGGGGTTTTTTTGTTTTGTTGGTTGGAGGTTTTTTTTTCTAAAATACTAATTAAATGGCAGTTCTGGTCCCTGCCTTGTTAGCAAAAGCAGTGAGGACTCCAGGAATGCTAGCTGAAATTAAGAAATGTAGTCAGCCATTGCAGCTCAGCCTGTACTGTCCTGCCTGCCTGGTGTGCCAGAGCAGCCCTGACTCAGTGCAAGCTCCTTAGGGTAGAAGTCACGTGCTGGTGTGAGGCACTGAGCACAGCAGGGCCTAATCCTATTTCAGTGTCTGGGCACTCCATGATGTTAACCATGAAAGTAAAGAAATAGAGTCGAGCTGCTTTCAGTGTGGCAGGTGCTGACCAGTTTTTGCAATTTTTGCAAAAAATTTACCTGTTTGCTATTTCCTAATGATTTGCAGGCTTTGGATGCAGGCTGTTCTAGACATGCCTCTTGGACTGTTTTCTCTGGAAAATACCTACTGATAAGCAAGACTTGACAGGAATCTCTGTTATGTGCAACAGGAGGAAGGAATAAGAGAGAGAACTGACTTTCACTGACCTCTAAGCCCTAAGCTGATGTAGTGCATTGAGAATTGCTATGTGGATCTAGCTCTTAGAGATATCTGTAAACTGAATAATTGTGTATCTGGCTGTGAGACAGAAATCCTGACATAAAGATAGTGGCTGCCTAAGAGCATCTGGTACGTCACAGGAGGAAGACTGCAGATATGATGCTTTATGTGCCTACGTTATTTTTCGATTTTGTAACAGTTTAGAACTGAATGTGAAAATTCTTCCTTTGAAGTAATTGAAAAACATATTAGGCAAGCTCTGCATTCCTTGTCCAGCCATGAGGTGTGTATACACCTGTGTTTTCAGATTTCTCACTTTCAAGTCCAGTTGGTAAACTACAAGTACTTGAACAGAACATTTCCTGTCTAGTCTTCGAGTTGTGGGGGTTTGATGCCTGAATCATATTTAGGTTGGCAAACACAGCTGCTGCCATGTCAACACTTAATTATTTCCTTCTGAACATTTTCTTTGGCACTTACATTAACATGGGTGTGCAAACAAATCTCCCTTTCTGCTGCTTTCCAATGTGATGCATGGATTGAGAATTAAGGAGATTTTTCTTTTGATTCATCTTTACATATTAGCAACTTTTTAAGTCATCTTCAGATTCTGCCGGCATGCTTGTTGAACTGAAACCTTAAAAAAAAAAATCACAGCAAAACCATGGTAGCATGTGGCGCTACAGTTGTCATGCAGCACTTGTATGTAGTTGCTGCTGTTAGAAGAAAGACAGTAACTATTCAAAGTAGTAAAGGTGAGAAACTCATCTGTTTGTAACAGTGTTTCTAACTATTCTGTGTTTACTGTAGTAGTATCTTTTGAATTTCAGCAATGACTTAATCATTAGAAAAAAAAAATTAAGTATTGGGCTTTCTGGCCATTCTGTGTATCCTCTGATGAATGTTTTCAGGGTAGAAATTTGAAATATTTCCCTTAGCTAGTCATAATTTTCCCTCATCTTAATTTCAGCCAATTCTGTTAATATTGCTCAAGATGATACTGCAAAGAGTCTGTTATCACAACTGTAATCTCCTATCTGTTGTGCCAGTAGTTTAGGTCACTTCTAGGTCACTTCTCTCTTATCTGATGCCACTTATTCTCATGATTCTGGAGGCTTTTCCTAGTCACAGTGTACACATTTTTGCTGTTCCAATTTGAGTCTGTTCCACTTTCATATAGTTGCTGGTGAAAATGAATGAAGCTCCTGGTGTTAATGGTTCTGCTAAGGAGCAGCTGTGTGGATGTACTCTATTTGCCTCGTGTGTATACTTTTCTCTGCCCAGAGAGGAGCTGAAACCTCTGAAGAGACCATTTCTGAACAGCCTGGCAATCAGCAAAAGAACCATGTGTGCAGGAGAGTTTATCCTTCTCAGTGCACAAGCCCATCTGTGTCACTGTTAATTCTGCTTGTTACAGAAGGTTAAGTCCTGCCCTTCAAGTTTGCATGTGAGCAGAGTGGGATATAGGTCTCTAGTACTACTTTCTTCCATCTTGCCAGTCACACATGTTAAAAACATTTTGTTGCAATGTCTCCCTCTTCTCCAAGATAATTGCTTTGTCAGTGTGCCTAGAAAAATAGCCTTGAGGAGGGATAGAGTTACTTCATGCTCATAGTTGCTGAAGTGAAATGTACAGTTCTTATTTTTACAGAACTTTTTCTGCCCTGTCTGCAGTGACAACATATGACTTTGAGACCAGTCTTGGTAAGTTTTATTGTCAAAATGGTTCTGGTGCTGCCTCAGGCTGTGAGGCATAACCATGGCATCTGCCCTGAATAAGATGTGGAACACATCTTGCTCATACTGGCACCTGAGACTACACTGGCTGTACCAGTACTGCCAGAAAAGAAGTTTGTTTAATAGTCTGATGAAATAGTGTATTCTGAAGGAGAGTGAATGATTCTGTCATTTCTTTCAGTATCTCTTGCTTGTGACAAATACAAGTGCTGAGATCCCCTACACAAAGCTTTGACAGCATAAACTCTGAATTTTAAGTGCAACTTATGATGGGAGGAAGGGAGGAAGTTTCACTATGAACACGATTCAGTCACTGAGTCTCATATACCTTAAAAAAAGAAACAGCAAGTGTCTGTTAATTTTCTGTGATACTGCTTGACTGATTTAAAATAACAATGTGTAAATCATCAGTAGCAACAGCGATGCTGAAGACAGGCAAGTGATTATTGTCTGTGTGCTTGGGAGCAGATGAAGTGAGCTCCAAAGGATGTGGGGTTACAGAACCTCTGCTAGTTTAAGATTATTGTGGTTAGCTGTTTGTGGTGGCTTTCTCAGGTTCACTCCCTGATACCTCAGTGCTTGCTCAAGGAAGGCAGGCTGGTACTTGCTGAGAGATGCCTTCCTACAAGTTGGTAGCTGTGTGGGGTTTTCCCCCTCAACTGGATATTTCTGCATCTGTGTGGCATAGAGGCATGTGAGCTCTTAGTTCATGGGAACTGTGCAGCCTTTTAGGTAGCAAGTCCATCTTTTTAGCAATGTCTTTGTCACCTTGAAAGAAGGTAGGACACCTAGAATGCATCAGGCTATTTGGAGCTGGCATTACTGCTTAAAGATTGCTGGTGTTTGCTTTTTAAATAAGCAATATTGGAATAAAGAAACAAAAAAAAATAGCAAGGAACAGCTGTTAAGATTGTGCCTGACTTCTCCCTAGCTTTGTTTGTTTTAGTAAGAGTAATTAATAGTACTGTATGGTCTACCCTGGAAACTTACCAGAACTTCATCTTGCTTGTTGTTGCTGTTAAATAGTGTTAGCTGAATCACTTGGACCAGCCATGTTTGGTTTCCTTAAAAGATAACTTTCTGATAATGGTTTTATCATTTGTTAAGCTAGGTGACAGGACCAGAGACAATGGGCATTGAAACAGGGGAGGTTCCATTGAACAACAGGAAGTTTTTCCTTCACTGGGAGGGTCAATGAGCACTGGCACAGGTTGGCCAGAAAAGATGGAGTCTCCCTCCTTGGAGATATTCAGGAGCTGTCTGGATGTGGTGCTGGGTAACCTGTTCCAGGTGACCCTGCTTGAGCAGGGCAGGGAATTGGACCAGATGCCCTCCAGGGGTCCCTTCCAACTCAGCCATTGTGTGATGATTTTACGAGGGTATCTTGAAGCTTAGTGTAGCGCACCTCTGCTCTTCAAACTCTTAGATATACAAATTGTTTTTGAAAAGCCAGCCAGAGTCCTGGTGGGTTTTTCTGATCTTTCCTAGGCCTTAACTAAATCAATAAGCAACCTTGTGGTTTGGGATACAGGTCATCTCTCACTCAGCAGGGTGCAACCATTGCTAGAGTAGGCTTCCTGTGGAGGATTGGTGGTGTCTGAGAGAATTTGACTTTTAGAAAGAAGAGAACTAGAACTACTGGGGTTTTCTAATTTGCCTGATACTTAAGTCAAATAACAGCAATATGTATACAAAGAGAGGAGAGTCTAGGCTAGATCTTGTCCTGTTACTGAAGTCCAGTAACAACCATGTTAGGAAATAAGAGTTAATATTTCTTGTTTGCTTTCTGATTAAGACCAAACAATGGAAGAAAAAGAGTTTAGGTGTTGGTCTACAGGACTTTGTCATGTCTTGGCAAGAAAGATACGGGTTTTTAAGATATGGATTCAGTAGGTGTGCTCTTACTAGTATCAGCAAATACAATTTAGTGAATAAAATGGTGGACAACAAAGATGTATCATGGACCCTCAGTTGCCTACAACGGTGGTATCTGTACCACTTCTAGGTTGAGAAGGCAGCCAGCTGGGTTTAGATTCCAGGAAAATTCATGTGCCAAGAATATCAAGCCAAAGTATTATGCTTGATTCTTGTCTTCCCTAACAGAATGGTATTGGTATTGTTTTATCAAGTGACCTAGCCAGGAAGCTAACAATTCATAGTTCTTACACTACTGCCTCAGCTGTTGAAATTCAGGAAGTATAAAAACTATTCATTCTTTCCTGTTGTTAAAAAAAAAAAGTTATATCAGTCAGTTCATTTGCAGATTTCTTATTGTCTTTCAAATCCAGTTGCACAGTTTCAACTGTAAGACAGTAAACCTGGAAGCTCTCAAAATTATGATAACTTTATAAAGCTTATAAAACTAAGGCTCACTTAATATATCGCAGTGCTTAGAGAATATCAAATTGTTGAGGAAGGAGAACTTGCTGAGGTAGGGAAGTGCTATTGTGGATAAAACAAGTTCTTGCCTTTTAGCTGATATCCAGTTTGTTTTGTTGAAACAAGCTTTTTTAACATCCTATTTCTTAGAATGAGAATACAAATGCACTGCTGAAATCATGTTTTTTCACTCGCTGAATAAATGTGGAACTTCATTTCAGATTCGGAGATAAGAGGTTAGAATTTTCCACAGGATGGCTGAATCATAGTCTTCACTCCACACACATGCATCCAATTTTACATCTTATTTTCCTGTATATAATACTGCATTGTACTTCTTGAAGTTCAGCAGGATCAACACTTGCACTTAGAAACCAAAAGCAGAGCCATTGCCAGGATAACACTTTTGCTAATGAGACTTTCACTGTTTACTTGTTTTTAAAAGAAGAAAAAAAAAAGTAATGGCAAGATTTGACAAGATGGTATATTTGATAAGGGAGACTTGTAAATTCTTTTTTTCCTTTATTTGCCAGATTCTTAAATATACAAGATCACTTCTGTCTGCCATGTCATGTTCAACTGTTGGTGTACTGAAGATCCCTCATGGGTGATGATAGTACGTTTTGAAAGATCAATTTCAAGTTATGGGACACCAATGAGTACTTTTTTATACAAAGTAATTGTTTGCACCAGAAAAGTTTAATAATCTGCTTTTAGTCCTGGTTGATGACTTTGATAAGCTGAGCAGGGAAAATGCAACTTCCCATTTATTTCTGTCTGTATTGTCAGCCATCTCTATTTTTCAATAAGTGGTTTCCTTCATTTCAAAGTAGCTCGGTGGTAGAACAGTGGCTGTATCTCAGTGTCATCAAGTGGCTGTTCTCACTTCGGGAGAGGTTGGTGGTGGTAATGGCTTCCTACTTGAAGAGGCTTAGGAGATCTTGGTTTCTGGGGCACAGCTCAGCATTTGAAAACATCAGTGTTTTCCTAACTGTGGATGCCATTTCACTCTTGGCATTCCAGACACGACAGTTCGCATTGAATTACCAAACGCTCCTCCTCCAGTGAGCTTGCGTTATTTCCTTTGATATGACTAGAATGCATGGTTACCATAAACACACCCTTCTATTCAGTGCAGGACGAGAGTTGTTTGTTTCTGGTTTTCTCAGATTTAGATAGTAGTTCAAACTTCAGAGCCCTTCTACAAAAGGATCATCTTTGTTTGCTGTTATTATGTTCTAAGCTAAAAAAATAGTCTCTTGACTATTAGAAGGATGTATTACCTTTCTCACTATGGCCCGTCTCCCAGCACTCACATCTTGCAGAACTAGAATTCTTGAGGGATTTTCTTTCTTAATATCATTGCTCAATAGTCTGCAAGTGCATTGCTACTGGATCTACCTTGTGATGGCTTACATAAGAAGAGAGAAGGTATAGGCTGTGTATCAATTTATTGATAAAATCATATCTTCTCCATTAGCCTAGCATAATGCACTTACAGCTGAGAGGAAGGGTGGTATTTGGTAAGGGAACTAGGGATGAAGGGCAGGAAAACAAATTTTTTTTAATATGTATATATATTAATATACATAGCTTTAATTCTCACTTTTTATTCTCATTTACCAAACCACTTTTTTATTTCCTTGTGGATTTTCTTGGCCCTCGAAAATTGTGAGGGTGTTTTGACTGAATACAGCCAAGTCATCTTATGAAGCTGCTTTGCCCAGCCTGTGAATGCCACTGGAACATCTGCATGCAAAAATGCTTTGTGAAATGTAGGAGGAGTGCAAACAAAATTGTGAGGCATGGATGGGTGAGATTTGTGCTTGGATTGCCTTTGAAGAAGGGAGTTGTTCTGATCTACTTCTGCTGTGTGCTGGGATTCTGAAGTGTTTGTTTCTCTGTGTCTGAGTCTCAGAACTCTGGGGACTGCAGTTGTCTTTGGAAAGGCAAGGACATGCAAAGCATTGACATCTAATCAAGAAGGAAATATGCATAACTTGCATTGTCAGAATTGACATAGTTGAAGCTACTACCTATAATAGTAGGTAGCCTAAACATAAGGTTCTAAAAAGTACCATTTCCTTGATATGCTGCTTTAAAAATTATAGTCCTTAAAAAACCCCACAAAAAGACACTAAAATTTTGCACAGAAGAAATACATGCAAGCGAGTAAAGCTGAAGTAATTTCTTTTTATTAATGGAAACCTAAGACTATTAAGGCAAGGTCAGTTTGCAGCCCAGATTAAATCAGCCATAATAACATTGGCAAGTGGTATATAAAGACTTCCTTGCTGAAGGTGGCTGTGCTGACACATCACAGGACTGCAAGAGAGTTCCTGGATTCTCATGTTCAGTATTTGTTGCCCGTGTATATTCCCTTTTGCAAAGTGACCCATCATCATCTTAAAATAGTCAGAGCTGTGTCTCATTAAGAAATTATTTCAAAGCTTCTGTGTTTGGACTAAAACTTCATTCCAGGATTCTGACTATATGTACCCACAACCAGTTTGTATGCCTGACTGGATACAATTGGTATTTTCTCTCAGTGTTTATAAGGACATTTTCACCCTTTGTAAAGTGGTAGTTTTTGTTCTGTTCACGTGAGGGGGATTTTCCTCTGGTCAGCCTCAAGAGACTTACATTTAGACTTGAATAGATACAGGGAATCTCATGATGTGACTGACTAGATGTGTTCATGGTATTCATTTCAGAACAATAGTCTGCTCTCAGTCTTGCTCACATTATCCCTTACATTTCTTTCATGTGTCTCGGGTGCTATTTTTTCTCCTGAACAGATTAGATACTGGTAGTGCCTTTTTTTGATGCTTCCCTATATGGCTCTGTAGGAAATACCTTAATTTATGTAATGGATAGCTTTTTTTCTCTTTTCATACCTTTACCAATTTGGTGAAGAGTTGATCAGACATTCATTGTACCTTCCTCTCCTTGGTCACTTCCCACTGTCATAGCAGAACTCCTTGTCTTGCTCCTTGGATCCTGACCTTGCCTCCAGGGCTGAGGAATTGCATTCCCTGACACTGCTTCTGTTCATGTGGTGTCCTAGTTGTTCAGTGCATCAGATGCCTCTATACTCTGTACTCTGTCACTTAGTCACTTTGCAAATTTTCTACCAAATAAGATCATTACCAACTTTTTTAATGCAGCTGTTGTCAGGTCCAGATGAGAACTAAGATTTCTCTTGCCTGTTTTTAATTTTTTGGGAAAAGTTACTCTGATACTATTGGCTGGATGGTACTGATTGTAGTAGGGCTGTTTTCTTTTTGCTTTTCTCCCTTCACCTGCAAGTCTAAAGACAGGTATTATGTTTGCTTTCCTGCCATCATAGAGTATCTCCAACTGTTGTGGGGTTTTTTTTTGTCTGCTTTAAAAGCATAGATTATAGTTTTAAAATGTTTATATTGGCTGGAGGTGAAGTAGACACAATAACTTAAGAGTGCATGAAAGTTTTATTTGCAACTGTATGTACAATTTAATCTGCCTTTTCTTGCAGAAATCTGTAGTGGTTTCATCCACGTTTCTTCACGTGTGCTCAGGAAGAGACTACTTTTAATTCTATGCTGATTTGGATGGTTTCCATGTCTGTTTCATAGTAGACATCCTCTCTTTGTTTCTTTACTAAGAAATTTTCACTTCCAGGTTACTACTTCGCATAGTTTCTATGAGTTGTTGAAGAACTTTGTTTTTAATATCTTTTAAATCAAATTTTTTGAAAGCTATAACTTTATTCCTTACTTTAATATGTAAGGAGCAAGTTCTTTAATCAACTTCTACCTTGCCTTTTGGGAGGTGTGGGGAAGCACTTATCTAGTTGAGCCTATTTCATATTTCAAGTTATCTACTGCACATTGCAACCCATGAGGCATTTCCAGATTTGTTTATGCACATTTAATGAAGGAGCAGCTCAGCATTTTCAATTTAGAGAGCCTGAACTCCTCAGTCTACCTGACTGCTTAAACTTCTCCTGAGTCAGAGAAGCTAATCTCTTGTAATGCCCAACTTGCTGTGATATTATTCACTGTAATAAAATAAAGTCTGTACCAGGGCTGGTTTCTTTGAATCTACTGCAGACTCTGAGAAAATCTGTCCTTTTTAAGTGTGCTTGGTTTTGGCTTGGTTGTTTTTGGTTTGCTTGTTTTTTTGACTTAGTCATACTCTATTAGTTCTTTTGCAGTGGTGTTTTTGGGGTATATTTTAAACATCACAATTTTAAGTGGTGTAGATTTGAGCTCCCTACCTCTACAGGCTGTTTTGAATAGCGTCTGCATTTCATTCTGTGTTTTGGCCACTAAGATGCTGTTGTCCCTGTGATATTTAATCTTGTATTTAGTTCAAGTTCATCAGTTTTGTAGTGGAGGCCTCTTTTCTGTAAGTACACAAGTACTTTAGAATGTTTTATCTCGTCATGCCTGTTCACCAGGGCAGACTCCTTGTCTGCCTGAACCCTGTTCTCATCTGTTAGGACTTTCAGCTCTTTATCAAACAATCAGAGATAAGAGTGGTTCTTGGGCCCATTCTCATTTTCCTTTGCTTGTACATCGAGGTTAGATGTGGAGGTTGTGTGGGTGCCCAACAACTCTCACTTCTCACTTTCATCTGTCAGTCCCTCCCTGGGTGTGTCACCTTGTCCTTGATGGTCAGTGTCCTTCTCTCACAACTGAGTCCTTGAGCAGGAGAGTCCTGCTGAGTGACTCTGAATGCTGTAGTGTTTCACTTAGCTTTATCTCTCCTCATTATTTTAATGCCTCTTTATCAAGTCACTTGAGATATAGCTGGATCAATTGTTTGAAGTACTGCCATATAAATAATCTCTAGAGTCTGTCCCCCCTTCTTGAGTAACCTTGAACACTCAGAATATAGCTTCAAATCAGCAGGGAAATACATAAAGTGTAAGGGAAAAGGGGAAAGCCAATATATGTGAAACTATTCACTTAAATGTGACTATGTTTAGAAGATATTGATATCTTCAGTTAAATATGTATATTCACTTATATACAACTTGAGGGGGTTTTTATTTATATGTAACTTCCTTTCCCCATGAAGTCACAGATACAGTAGTAGCTGTTGCCAAGGTTTATCAGCAGCTGTTGCTACAGCTGAGGCAAATTTGCAGGTCACCAGAAATCATCTGGTAAATAAATAGATTCTGGAATCTGTAGACAACTTTACTGGTCACATCTATTTGTTCTGGTTTTTTTTTTTTTTTTGTGCAGGAGTATTTCTCTGAATAAACTTACTATGATTAGGTTATTTTTTCTTGTGGATGTTATACATTTACTCTGATGGATCTTGTGGTTTTAGCATAATTGCTTTTGAGTTAATGCTTCCATGACAGTTTTGTGAATATTGAGGCCAACTTTATCCTGACCTGAGGCTGATAATGTTTTTGGGGGGGTTTTTTTGGTGTATTTCTGTGTATACATGTGACTCTTAAGAGGGGAAGGAGTTACACTGTAAATGTTCTAATTTTGAAGAGGAGAGCAAAATCTCTTCAATATTACAGATGACAAGAAAATAAATTACATTTTTCTGGTATCTTATCTCTCCTGCTAATCCCCAGATGCAGATTTAGTAGCATTATGTGACTGTCCACTGTAGCTGTGTGCTTTCTCTTCTGTCTGATGCTGTGGTTGCATTGGCTGATCTCCACTGTTCTTCCACCCTTTGGCTTGTGTGGGTTTTTCTACTGATTTCTTAAAAGGCAGCATGTGCTGTGTGTCTGCTTGCTGCACCTTAGCTGGTGATTTCAGATGTGGGGAGAGGGTGAGAGGCTGTTTGGTGCTCAGGACTTGTGCAGCCCTGGCTGACAGGCTGCCTGCCCTGCCTCTGCCTGGTTCCTGCTGAGAGTGGAACAGCTCAGCTTGGGAGAGCCCTGTGGAGTTCTGGGGCACTGAACTCTGATTCATGAGAGCTAACACATAGCTCTAAGATTATATTTATCCTTACTACATGCATGATGTTTTGTACATTTGGGGTTTCTTTTTTAACGTTCATTTGCTCTAAGTAGCCTGTAGTGATTGGCAGAGTTTTAAAATAAAAATGCATTCTGTAAGAGTAACAGAACCTAGTATACAAAGTGCCTCCAGCACTCATCCCTATTTTTGATGCTATTTTTATCCACACTTTGATTTGGTACTTCAGAAAGAAAAATCTTAATGGGAATGAGTGTCATGATTCTGTGCTTTATCAGATGTTGGTAAATGAAGTCTGCACCTGCATTGGCAGGAGGGAGCCTTTCTGGTCTGGGGCAGCTCAGCTAACAGTAGAATATGGGTGTCCCTATGCAGAACAGTGCATTTCAAGAGGCTCACTTTAAAATCTCTTAAGCAGCAAACAGACATAGTTCCTTTAACCTGTTTTATCCAGCCTGGTCTGCACCTCAAAAATCATAGGTCAGAGGGCAGAGAAAGCTGTGGCATACTACCTTTGGTCTTGTTCAGTGTAGTTGGTGCTTCTTGGCAGCCATCCAGCTGGTGTTCCTACAGTGCTTGCACAGCTCTAACACAGGCAAACCTGGAATTTTATAGCTGAAACAAAGGGCCAGGTAACGTGGCATTTGGTGATTCATATGGTCTGATAAATATTTTCTTTCCCATAAGTAGCATGAGTCTTCTTCCCTCCACTCAGTAAAGAAGAGAATGGATGAGACCAGAGAGAAAATAGTTAAATGGTCAGATGAGGGCTTGGAGGGGAGAGAAGAAAGTTTGGAGTTATGGCCTGAGGGAAAGTGGAAAGACTTTTTCTTTTAATTTAAGCCCATGAATTGTAGAGAACTGTGAGCACTTTAATTACATAATGACCTCTAAAATGAAGGTGAACAGAAATGCTGAATTTGTAGAACACATTTCTAGCTGTCAGCCAAATTTTGTGCCTGAAACCCGTTATCAGCTCAGAGCTGAAAATGAAGCGTGCTATGTAGAATTCTTCTTTACATATTTTGAAATCTTTACTGGATATTAGAAGGCAGAAGAGAGAACTTGTTTCATGCCTTTATCAGAGTGCTGCAGTCTCAGCTGCCATAGCAGATTTTGGACCCCCTTGTGTAAGTTTTGCCAATACAGTGGCTGCAGGGAAGGGTCAGGCTGTGTGTGTGTGCAGCCTTTCCCTTTCTTCCTTCCCTGTGGTGCTCAGGAAGAAGTGTGTAGGGCAGCTTGCTGGCCAAGGCAACATCTTCACTGGAAGCACAGGACAAGCAAGATTTACAGTCTGCTAATAAAGCAGCAAAATGGCTTAGCTTGAAAAGGCACAGGTATGCATGAATCCATCACCTGCTGTAACTGGAACCAGAGAGGTGGAATAGGGAAACATTTGGTCTCTTGAAAAACAGGAGTACTGAATTAATGTTGGAGTCTAATGTAATCATCTTAATGGTTTGCTTCCTGCTTTGCTGTGGTAGCATGCCTCTGTGTATGCCTGTGTGCTTTTTCTAACGAGAAGATTTTTCCCTCCTTGAAAGACAGAAAAGCTGAGGGGGAGCTATTAAATTCTGAAAGCTATATTTAGCTGGGAGCAATTAAAGCTAGCACTGTATAATGACACTTGAGACTAGCTTATCCATCAGGCAAACTGCAAGATTTTAATGTTTGGTTTCAGTCAGACTTGGCATTACTGTTAACTTTTGCTTACATTCATTGAGCTCTGCATTTTAGAAGGTGTGACTGTTGCAGGTTGTTTTGGAGTGGTTACTTGCTTTCTTACTGTTCTTGTTTCGTTCCTACTTCCATTTTCAGTGTAAACCACCACAGTCCCATGTTGCTTTTGAAAGGGGTAGTTCTGCTCTACCCTCCTGTTGGCAGCTGCCTGGTTTGCTCTTTTCATCATCTTTATGCTTGCAGCATGTTGGTGCAGTGGAATGACTCTGCAAACACTATGGCTAAAAATTTGTCTTTTTCCTCTTTGGTTATTAATTGGATTCATTTTTCACTCTCACTCTGGAGTCATGTTGCTGCTAGCTCTAGTAGAAGTTGCTGTGGGAATAAGTGGCTAACTTTGAGAAGGGAGAGAATTGGCTGGTTCCTCCCCAGAGGCCCAGTTCTGCTTGATGCAGACTCGCACCAAATCACACTCTATTGCCAGATTAAGTCTTTGTTACACTCCTGGTAGGCTCTTCTGGAAATACTTAAAAATGTGTAGCTTCCTTAGGACTAATACAGCACAAAACAGCTTAATTAATTGCTGTAGAGTTGTTGAAAGGTCAATTATTGCATGTTCATTCTTTTTCTTCCTTGGGTACCAAATAATTAATTTTCTCAGTTAAATGAACATCCCTCTATGACACTCACATGAGTTGTAGTCATCCACTGTGAGATATGTTTATTGCTTAGGTTATCCTTCTATGCCAGTGCATCAGGCTCTAGAATTTTTTCTGATGTCTAATGTTTGTGAGAATGTCTGTACAACTGCAGATTACTTTTTTATTAAACAGAAACAAAAAAGAATTCTAAATCAATCAAAAGTGCCGTTAAGCTGATCTGGATTTCCCAGATGATTTTAGAAATTGTGTACCTGTGTTGCAAAATATTCAGAAAAAAATCATATGAGCACTTCTTTATGCTTACTGATCAGAAGAGATCACTTCATTACAGAGGTCTGGGGAGCAATGGGGAACGTGGAACCTTTTTGGACCAGCAAATTGTGGGGGAAATTTCATTTTGGGAGGAGGAAAAAAGTCTGTGCAAAAATGAGGAAAGATTGTGGAACAACCATGAGTTGGCTTTATGGGGTGACTAAGTGGTTGATACAAGGCTCAGCTTCCTGAACTGCTGATGGCCTAAGGTGCCCAGTGAAGGATGCTTAGGTTGTGTCTCCTTACATCTGTCACTTTCTTTTAGGGTCCTTCTTGTTACTTCAATATGATATGTCATATACTCCCAATAACTCACACAATTGTTTGTAACCTATATCAGATTTTTTCCTGTTTCTCTTGTGTTGTTCATGCAAATAGCACAGAGAATTGAAGGCACTACTTTTTCAGATCTAGTTTGTTGGTTTTTTTCAAAGACTTTTTATAGGGTTATTCTATTGCCTTAACCATGAGAAGTTTTTAATATATGATTAGTTGGAAGTTTCAAATGTAGAACAGCTTAATTTTTGAGTTACTGGGAAAAACGCCAGCCATAGATTTGGGAAAGTCTGAGTAATAAAATCATAAAGCTGGTTCATCACTCAAATATGTTGTTATTTCAGCTGCCTCTGCCCACTGCGTGTTCCTACAGGCTAAAAATGTCAATAGGCTTTTATATTAATAGCTATTTTAGGACTCTAATCTTAAAAGGCAGTACAAGAACTTCAGATTAATCAAAAATATCAAAGTTAACTTATCAAGTATTCTTTTTTATTCTAGTTTAAAAAAACTTCCACCCTTAATATTTAGATTATTAAAAATGCACAAGTTCACATGTTGAATTATCCTAAAATTAAATCACAGATGTTTAAAATACAAACCAGATGGGGACAGTGGGATTTTTAGGAATCTGTATAGAAGAAGCAAAAAATTGAGTGTAAATTTGAAATTAGGAGATGTTAAATGTCAGCTGATAGGAGAAAGCAAAAGTTTAGCTCAAAACTGAGTTGAAAACAGGGAAAAAGAATTTCCTTTTTCATTGGAAAATATGCTAACATTGTAAGAATAATATTAAATAAGGGCAGTAATGTAATTCAAGAAATGCAGAAGAATTTAATTTCGTTACTGAAATAAAGCTCTAGTCTATGACAGAATGTAAAATAACAGCCAAGAAGAAAAGCTTAATTGTAACAGTACTCTGGATTCAAAACTTATCACAAATAATTTGAGAAATTCTCTGTTTCTCATATTGATTTTGAAGAAAGATCAGGAAAGCCTCAGAGCATCAGAAAAAGCTTAATGATGTGCTAATTTGTATAAACAGTGTGTGGTACCCAGACACTGGTTTGTCTGGGGCTGATTGATTGCAGACTTTTGGAAAGTTGGCATCGAGCTGATGTGGGAACTGACTTGGTACAATAGAAACTCCAATCTAATAGTTGGAATGAAGAACCACGCAGTCCATGAATATAAAGCCAGGCTAAACCATTGCTCCTTTTTAGCTCAAACTGAGCATGTTAAACTTTGTCATAAGCAATTTCTGTGTGGTGGTGTTCACGTTTTATAGAGAAGTCCTTCAGGCTGTTAATCCTGTCTTAGTGGCTTCAAAGCAACAGTTGAATAATGACACAAGTTTGTCAGAGTGGTACCCTGGCATCTATTTCTGTGCAGGATTCTTCCTTCTTGTTTTGTGCTGACAAGGTGTTGGTGTGGGTTCCCCACAGCCTCAGGAGAGTTACACACTTGTGCAGAGTTCTGGGTCCTTGGGGCAAGAAAGGTTTCTGTTACAAAATACATTGCTGTTAGTGTGTTAGTAGACTAAAACCCTACTTAATTATATAGGAGAACGTTACTAACCTAAACTTTTAATGCATATCTTTCAGAAAAATATGTCAGCTGTAGATGTTGTATTTTAGGGAAGTATTTCAGGAGGGGGAAATGTACAAAAAACAATTTTCAGATATTCATATATTGTACTTCTTACCTCCCTTGTGCTTCCCAGGTATGAAAGGACAATGCAGCAGGAAATTTTATTTCTGATCTGATTTTTTTGGTTGTTTTTCAGATCCAACACAAAACTCATGTGAGCTTGCCACATCTTGCCTAATGGAATTGCTCATACTTTCACTTCTGTAAAAGAAGAGATTTGGATTCCTCCTAGCTGGCACTGATCCTACCCACTTACTGTAAGTCAGTGTTCCTTCTATCATGTCTGTATTGCCCTCCCTATAGGAAAGCAGAGGTTAAATTAGTATAGAGCCTCTTTTAGCCTAGAGAGAACATGATCAAGGCAGCTGTGTAAGAAGCTGCTTAGTATGAAGAATCACTCAATGGGGAATGGGAGAGGACAATAGTATAGCTGGCAAAGAGCAGCACTTCAGTCCCCTTTTGAGACAATACATTGTGCTTAATTATGTCTAGAAGAATTGCAGAAAGTAGCAAGGAAATAGAATAGGTAAACCTGAAGTCATGCTGATGTAACCTTTTATTCTGCTGAGATAAGGGTAATTGTTCAAAAATACCTCAAATCTGTGTTACTTTTGAGGGAACTGGGGAAAAAATACCATTTGTTGGGTTTTACTGTGTTTGGGTTCCCTTCAGTCTTAAGCTTTGGGATTTCCACTGATCACCCACCAGGTCAGGAAGGGGGACTCTCACCCTTTGCACCTGAAATGCTCTCTGGAGACTGCAGCCAAAGACAGGACTTTGGCAAGGTTGAGATCATTATCAGTGACACTGAAAAGCTTCTTGTCTTGCTGGTGGGTCTTTTGCCTGAGGGTTCACTAATTGTGAAGTTTAGCATTAGGAAGAAATTCTGTCTTGAATCATATTTTGAGTCGTGGCATGTGTGGCATTTTATCTTCTCTAATGGTATGTAAATGTAGTCATAGTGCATTCTGAATACTTAACAATTTCTCTTTTGGTGTAGGGACATTGATAATGTATTTGAACTTTCTGGCTAACTGCTGGTGCTGCATTTCAACTTTGTTTGTATATGCGTGTATAAATATATATATTGTTGTCCTTTTAAACCTGTAGACATTAGATTAGTATTTTAGAGCACATGGGACAGGTAGGATGTTGTAGGCTTTTATATGCATGTAGTTGACATATCTGATTGCAGTTTTGGAAGGCTGGATGTTCTGCACTGTGCAGTTCTTACAGTCCTGTATATAAATTAATGTTTGTAAAATCTGTCTTGGTAGACTTACATGAATCTTATACTTATAAACCACAATATAGCACTGCTGTTCTGCACTAATTTCATACTGTACTTGCATCTGTGTTTGTGTAGGCTTAATCAAGCTTGGTGTTTTAGGCTAAATTTCTGTTTCTCTTGTGAGCATGTAAAAGGTATCACTGCCACACTGCTCCAATGGGAGGTGCCCAGTTGTTATAGGATCCTTTTACCTATGAAGATAGCAGAGTTTTATCAACACTATTACAGAACAGTTCACTGATAAAGGTGCGAAGTTTTATGTTTAAGTAGCCAACCAATGTTTTGTGATTGCCTCACGACTTTCAAAAACTTTCTGTACGTGGCAGAAATGAACATAGACCTGCCCCACCCCAGTGTGCAACACGTGGCAATTTCATTTACAGAGGGGGTTCCTGTGGAACAGGTATGTGTTTGTGCCTTCACATGGAATCATGCAGGAAACCTGTGAAAAACTCTGGGAAAGACCTTACTCTGGTTATCCTGATCTTTCTAGTGTTCCCCATGGAAAGGCAACTTTGATAGTTGCTTGAAAGGAAAGGTGGTAGTTTTACAGGGATACAAACTGACAGTGTTTGAACAGTTACAAAAAGGAAATTTTTCATTGCTCCTCTAATAGTGGTAGCAGAAGACTGAAATGAGAATTAGGATTTATCTTAATCACACTTCCATTTTCATACTAACATAGTACTATCCTGTTGATATATGTTCTTGGAATGCATTCATACTTTGTAACACTCTGTTTTTTGAGGTACATTAAATCTCACATTAGCACATGGTATAATTTCACTGAATTGCTCTATATCTTTGAAAAAGGAAAGAAACAGTACCTGGTGCTCAAAGTGAATTCACCTTTAAGTGGCTATATTAAATTCATTTTCACAAGCTTGAAAACTGAATCAATAGCTTTTATAAAAGCAGCTTCCATATGTTACTGAGCCTTCAGAATAATTCTTTACTGCTCTCTTGAATGCAGGAAAATATTATGAGAGAAGTGAACCTCTTTCCTCAGTCCTGATAAATTTTTTTTTTGAGAAACTTCGTGGAACCCTGTGTATTCTGGTCTTTGGTATTTAGTCTTAGTTTTGCCAGCTCAAAATTACAAGCTGAGTTCTTTGGTACAAATATTATGTGTGTTGACTATTTGGTTTTATCACACTTGTGAAAGGTAGTTAGTTTTACTTTTTAAGCTGAATATTGGCAGCTCAATGTTGTCTACTGGCTCTTTACTAATAGTCTTATATGAAAAACTCTTCATACAGAATTAACTTGTGTTAAAATATGTCATTTATTACTTCCTGTGAAGGAAAAAGAGGCCAAATCTTAGCATGCATGCTTGTAAATGCAAAAATAACTAATGTTCACAGCCCTAGCTTTTCTTTGTGTACAAGTTCATGACTGTGAATTTAAGCCACTTCTTTCAGATGTGTTTCTTTTGGAATTAGCTATGAATATTTGTACTAACTTGTTCAATGAATAGTAGCATAGGTAAATATCCTGCAAAAAAAAAAAAGCAGAGAAGGGAAGAAAAAGGCTATTTACTAACTTGTTGTTTTACTAGTTGCTATTTAAACAACTCAGTTTTGTGCTTGTTTAAGACCAAAACACATTATTACATCTGAGTATTATGGATGGCATCTGTGTATGGGAGGGGTGAATAAGCAGGTTACCTACCTCATTCATGGAAGCATAATTTGTATTCTTTAGTTTTAGTCATAGATACTTTGATCTGGAACAGAAAACACCTGCTTAGACAGAAGAGCTGTTTGAAATAAGTGGACTGCTGATTCAATATGACTTAAGAATAATGTTATTTTTAGGATTTGTTTCAGTACAAAGTGTTTGTGAAATTATGAAAAGGTGGATTGAATGCACAGGCACAGTTTCATTAAGACAGCACTATAAATCAGTCATAGTTTAAATGCATCTTTTAGGGCCAGTTGTTGCTTGTATATGCCAAATGTGTCAGGCTGATGTTTGGCTTGAGGAGGTGTGACAAGGCTGGGAACTCCTCGGACCATTCCCCCTGCATTAGGGACAGAGTATGTCACACACAGGAAAATCCAGGTCTTTTTAGTAGTTACTGCTTCCTGCTTTGGCAAAGACTATGAACTTTAAGTGCATGAAATAGCTAATTAGCATAGCCAAAAGTAACTTAGAAGATCATGAGTCTTGTCTCCTGTTACGGAAACTTTATATTCCTTATGCTTATATGCAGAGAAAAGTAACAACTGCTGTGTGTGTGGTTGTTCCAGAGACAATCAGCTGGGTCACCCTTTCCATTTTAGTCATGGGAACAAGTTGCCTTCTTACTGACATTACAGTGAGGATTTTACAAAGTGAGATTCTGCATTTTGCTTAAAGAAAGTGATACAGATAGTCCATATTCTTACCAGTGAAAGTGTTTGCATCACACCCTCACTGAGCAGAAGCATACACTTTTCATGAACTCAGTTAGTCCTTTGATCTGGAAGTCCTTTGACATAATTTTTTGCTTAAGGAAGCCAAAAGAACTTACCTCTTCTTTTAAGAGTAGCTCTAAGAGACCATCTCTGTCTTTCAGTATATTTGAACACATGCTTCTGCCAGCTTTATCTTTTTTAGAAAAGACAAGGTAACTTTTTCATGTTTTTGGTTACGTAAACTGGTGATTTCTTTATTTGTCCAGATGAAGAATACAAATAATGATTCAGATACATCAGAAGGCAGAAGATTTGTCACATTTCAAAGGTGGCCTTAAAAATTAACTTACAAAGACCAACAGCTGTATAGCTGTGTTGTTTTATAGCTTCAGGGCCCCTCTTTCCAGCTGTGCAACAGCAAAGGTTTTGTGTGCAAGCAAATTCCAGGAGAGTGGAAGAAAGGGTTGCAGTTGTTGGTGGACTCCTCTAGTGTGGTAATGAGGATGTGAGACTGAATCCCCAATCCCCCAACGTGTGATAGTGAATGAAGTGTGGTTTTGGCCTCTAGTGACTCCTTTGCTTATTCATTGACTCCAGGTTCATATGCCACACACTCACATTTCCTTCAGAGAAAAGGTTCTATTCTTGGCATTATTCATATATATTCATAAGGCAGATTCTTGTAGCACCTGGTATTTGAAGGAAAAAATGAAAATTACATTGTTCCTTTAGGTTGGAAGAAGTATTATTATGATAAAGTACTTTTCAAGGAGAAATAAAAATTACTTTTAAGACTGAGTAAAATGTTAACAGTATAACATTATTCAGCCACCTGTGCAAAATTCAGTGCCTTCTTCAGTTTCAATCAGTGGGCTTCTGGTGTATAATGTGTTTTAATCTAATTTTAGCATATGCTTGTCCAAGAATGTAATCTATTGTAGATTTTTTCGTTGCAATTCTTATCAAAGAATGTATGAGGGATGAAAAATGGTCAAACCTAACAGTGATAAATAAACAGATTGTATTTATGAAGATGTAGTGTTTGCAATATTTGTTTATTGAGTTTTTTAATCTTGACCAACTTTATGCGCCTCACACACAAAGCAAGATGTCTGTTGTGGAGACAAATGCTTTTTAGTTACAAAATCATAGCAAGAACTTTTCAGAATAGAAATATGTTCTCACATCAACTTGAGTTATGTCTCAGGAGCATTAAGGTTCTGACAGAAGACCGGGTAAGGTGTTATCTGATAGAGAGTAAAACACGTTGCGTGGTAACTTGTAGGCACAATAGTGAGCATCAGAGTAATGATGAAAATAAATTTATGATAAAATAAAATGATGAAAAAGCTATAAGAAGCCATCAATGCAGCAGCATATTTTACTGTAACTTTCACTGCTCTTCCCCTCTGTCCAGGTGACTTCTGTGCTCTCAGATCTCCTGGAGGAGTCCTGGGCTCTGCTGGTGTATTTTTGGAGGATGGCAAGTTATTAAAAAAACAAAAAGTTTTTGTTCCAAGACCAGATTTCATGTGATGCCTTACCTTAAAAAGTAGCAAAACTTGTCCTAGACTTTTCCCCTGAAGTTTTGCCCACAAATATGTTTGTCCCCTGGAGTTTTTTACTTCCAGTACTTAAATAACTGAACCATTTGACAGCCATCCACAGGTGTGTTTGAATGTACTTCAAGCAGTACCTTGTTTTAAACAGCAGGAATTATGCTTTCAGAAAAATCAAAGAAACATAAGTTATTACTGTTCTACTTTAGAAGTTGAATAATGATTAATCAAAATGTTGACACTAAAAAATTGACTTTTTGTAGCAGAGCATTTGTTTGGAACTTCTGAGAAGCTGTGAAGTACTACAAGAAAAAAAAATAAGTTGAGTTCTTAGGGGCTCTTACATTAGCTAAAAGGTAGACACTGTCAGCTACATGAATAGTCCAGAGGCAGCAGTACTGACTGTGGTGACAGTGAAAAAATTAGTGTTTCTGGTTGAGAGACACCAATAGAATTTGGTGTTGATGATCAGAAGGATAAGGACTGGAGAATTGACCTGTCACTTTGTGTGTGATTTTTTTTTTTTAATGCCAACTTTGGGCAACAACTGTTTGCTTCTAAAGGTTTAAACTGTTAAGGTTGTTTTTAACACATTGTGATGAGTAATGTGCCACTCCCTGCCTGCTTTTATTTTTGTCATCACTGGACAAAATTATATTCACAAGCAGTTAGCAAAGTAAAATGTACACTAAGAAAAGCTAGTTTCTAGTCTTACCCTTAATGCCACCCAATATCTGGCCAGCAGCTTTTGAGAGAAAACCTTTGCTTCAGGAGAAACAGAAAAAGCATTCATCGTTTAGCTCAAGCTTTGGGATTCCAAAGGAAATTGGATTTTCCACCGTGTGGAGTGAGACAGGCTGCAAAGTAAAGAACTTGAAAATTCAGTAGATTTTGATTTGTCATGAGGGTAGTATAAATTAAAAATTTTCTATGCCTGTAGTTGACTCTTTGTTCTTTTTGGTGAAATGATAGTTCGTACTTCACCTTTAACATTTTTACATATGGTTTATGTTTTGAGCTTAAATTGTCTGTATTGGTTGTTTGGGTTTTTTTTTTCCTTTTTGTTGTCTTGTGTTTTTTTCAGTGCCATATAGTTATTGAGGAAATATAAAAGATATCACTAATTAAGAGGTGGTGACAGCTAAGTAACAGCTGTTAAGGGTGTGATTCAGCATCTCCCTCTGCAACTACCTTCCCCTGCAAGTTGTGAAATTTCAATCTATCCTGTATTTGCAAAGTCCTTTGTGAAGACATGCAGCTAATCAGGGTGCAGGGATTGCCATGGTGGTGGTGGGTTGACCCTGGTTGGACACCAGGTGCACAGCAAAGCCACTCTATCCCTCCCCTCAGCTGGATGGGGCTGAGAAAATAACATGAAAGGCTCATGGGTCAAGGTGAGGACACAGAGATCACTCAGCAATTGCTGTTATGGGCAAAACAGGCTTGACTTGGGGAAATTAATTTAATTTACTACCAGTCAAATATAGGGTAATGAGAAATAAAACCAAATCTTAAAACACCTTCCCTCTACCCCTCCCTTCTTCCTGGGCTCAACATCCAAATCTGTTTCCTTGCTCCCAGTGGCTCAGGGGTTGGGGAATGAGGGCTGTGGTCCCGTCACCACACGTTGTCTCTGCTGCTCTTTTCTCCTCAGGAGAAGGACCCCTCACACTCTTGCCCTGCTCCAGTGTGGGGTCCCTCCCATGGGAGACTCCTCCATGAATTCCTTCACATGGGCCACAGTTTTTTGTGAACTGCTCCAGCGTGGGTCCCCAGGGGCGTCACAGAGTTTGAGAAATACTTCTGAAGTAGGATTTTGGCTTTAAGCTGGAGGCCCTTTTAGCAGTATCTTGTAAGAAATAAGGAACCACTAATACCATCTTTTGCCTGGGATGTCTGGCTTTGTGTGGGATGTAGAGCTGTGCTCTACAAGCTGAAGAGTTGGACTTGATGATCCTTTTGGGTCCCTTCCAACTCAGAATATTCTGTGATTCAATTGTCACCTGTGGGAAGATGAATTCATCCTTTTTCAGTTACATAACTATGGATCACATTTTATTGAACTTATAGCCCTATATTGAACTTGATATGATGCATGCATTTAAAACACAAAGGCATTGTCATAGAAAAAAAGTGCTTATTAAGACTTGATTAAAAAAGGATCATTAACACTTGAGCAAGGTGCTAGTATCAGCTAGTATCAGATGCATATCTAGAGAGCATGTATATCAATATGCATATACTTTGCATAGGTGTTGCCCTGAGTTTTGCAGTTCTTCCATGTTTTCATTCTTCTGTAACAGTTTCTCACACATTCTCTGTAAACATAGCCATGTTTTCCTAACTGTGTTCTATTGTTTGCATTCCTTTCTCCTGGGTGGAGATGTTTGATGGATATTTCCTTTGACCAGTGTGATGGAGAGGTGGCAGTTTCTCCCTCCAATCCCTGTGGTTTCTAGAGGATATATAAAATAAAGTGCAGGGTCTGGGAGGGGCAGTCCTGCCCAGTGTTTGGCCCGCAGTTTGGCTCTCTCTCTTCAACGCGTGTCTGCGTCTTTCTTTGGTGTCTAAAGTGCGACACATGGGTATTGGAAATAAAGCATCTTTATGGCCAGCAAGAATTCCAGCTTTGCTGTGGAACGTGCTGCAGAAGTTCTTAGCCTGATGAATGGCACAGAGGTGCTGAAGGTGTATTTGGTAGAGAGGAAGGCTGCAGGCCCCCTGAGTGTCCCGCTGAGGCGGGTGGCAGACTGGCTCTGAGTACAGGGCCAGCTCAGCCAGCCCAGCCGTGCAGGTGCTGAGTGAAATGTCCAGGTCTCTGAGACTGCAGTGAGTCAGGGCTGCTGCCTTGGCTTCCAAATGTGCCGTCGTGAGTCTGGTGTAATCGAATAGGCAGTGACCTTTAATTGCCTTTCGGCCCTGCGGCATCAAGCTGCTACTGCCACAAATGACAATTAGTCAAATTCCTCTCATTAGAGTTCAGTGAACAAGGGATAACATGATAGAAAGTGCAGGGTAAGGAAGAAGTACTTTCCTTTATAAAGAATGTTATTGCTGTCATGAAAGCATTCATATGACTGCATGTGCTTGTATTTCAGAGTGCTCTGCAATGATTATGAAAACTAGCATTGCTGCTATTTATTTATTTAAGTGGGCAGTGGCAAGGAAGTTCTGGTTCAATATGTTACAGGGAAGATCAAATGGAAGATTGTTGAGTGGTTTTGGATAAATTGTGGCAACTTAATTTGAACTGTTTTCTTTCACCTGGTTTATTTAATTTGATACCTGTGAAATACCCTGTTTCTGTCCATGTGAACATGAAGGCTCATTAAGTGGATATTGTTGAAATAATCTCTCTGCTTGCTCAGCTGCAGAAAAGTCAGGCCTGCAGCATCCCTGAAAGTGGTTCTGAATCTAAAAAAACAGTGGTTGTTTATGTACAAAATGTTAATTGTCACTCTGCTCTATTCAGACATAACTAATGTGTGACTTAATTTAGACACATTAGCTGGGAATCATTACATTCACATGGGAAGTAATGCATTTGTCACATGTATTTACTTTCTCATGCTTAATGCATAACATCCAACTTGACAATTCCTGCACTTGTTGGTGAGTTTAAGCATCTTAAATTTGCTGTGTAAGGTGGTTAAGCTGCTGGTTTTAACTCCCAAGTGCCTCATGCTTTTTCCATGTCCTCACCTAGCTCTAGAAAAGTATCACAGGCATGGGGAATGGGGCAGGGAGGAAGATGGAGAGAAATTGAGCTGTGAGTGTTCAAACTGGCAAAAAGAGATGTGAACTCTGAGCAATTAGTGAAGTCCCTAGGTAAAAGTAATATAAACTCATATATATTATATTTATATTTACATATTTATAGAAACACAATATATATATAAATATATATTTATGTATTATTTGTTTTATATAAAAAGATATAAATATAATATTTATATAAGTACAAATATTCCTCTGCACAAGGCAGCAGCTTTTATTGAAATCTTTAATTATTTTAAAGGACTGTATTCTGGATTTGTATGGACAACCTGCAAGAACAAATGGCATACTTTTCAAAATTAGTTGCTGAATGCCATAGGGAGTAAAAACAAATTTACATTTCAATTTTGGGAATAATACTGAAATTCTGAACAGATTGGCTGTTGATAATAGGTAAAAATTTGTATGTCTGGGAATGCTATCATTTATGTGAAAGCAAAATGTGAGGTGTGATGGCTTTTACTGTACCTTTGGTTGAGTCTCGATGAACTTCACTTTAGGGTGGCTGTTTTGGGAAGCACAAAGATGCAAGCAGCTTTCACTGGATGCTGTTCAGAGCCTAGCATGTGACTACCATTTGTCCCATTTTCAAAATGTTTGTTCAAAAACCTAACATGCTAAAAGGAGAAAAACACAAGGAGAGAGATCAGAATCTTCTCCTCCAAGTAATACAATAACTTTTTTGTACTTGACATAAATACAAATTATTTGCATTTTTATGTATGCATTTCAGAAATGAACTGGCATGTGGCTCTAATAATACTAGGTCCTCAAGAAATGTTTTGTGTTGTACTCTATTTTCTTGACTTTCACTTTTCAGTGTGATACCCATTCAGCATGAGAAGCAATCCATTCCTGAAATCACCTCTCACGGGATGCAAATAATACTGGAGTGTGGCAGGAGATCCTGCTTGTTTTGTCACTGTTTTATAGTTTAGTACTGACTTGAAGTACTGACTTGTTCATCAGCCTCACTGTTCATCTGCCTAACTGGTATTGTAAAATCACTCTAGAGAACAATTTTTTTCTGTCTCACTCTGGGAACCATATGGGAATAGTTTCAGCAGCACTTATTTTGTTATTCTCACAGTTAGTGTCCTGCTCTGGAAGATCATTATAGTGAGGGATATCGTGGGGCTGCTGAGCAGTCAGGTGAGTCAGCACGTTTGGGAAGAGTCTGAAATAGGAGCTGGGGCACTGCCAGCTCCCACTGCCACCTTGCTTCTTTGCTCCTAGAACAGACACTGGACTGATTTTCCAATTTTTTGAGTATGGAGGGCTGTAAAACTGCAAATGCTGGTAATATACCTTATCCAAATGTCCTCCTTCCCACTGCCATTGGCTATTCCAAGATTTATTTTTAATGTGATATTCTATATAAGTCCTTGTTACTTTGGTGTAACAATATGAATGGTTTTTTTGTGTTTATGACATATTTTATGATGTGATCTCAAAACCAGTATAAAATCATGTTTGGGGAAATAATTCGGTGCATTTTATATGTAAGTCTTATTTTTTTTTACTTAAATTACCATTCACAGTAAATTTTTTCACATTTCTCCTCCAGCTCCTCATCTTTTCATGCATTTAATTTCTCTACCTTTAAATGCATTTCTCTACAATTAAATGCATAGAACAAAATAATGAAATTCAGTTCAATGGTTCTGTTTTATCTGCCTGTATTGCACAGGTGTATTTTTCTCTAGAAGACAGTGTGAGTTAAAACAATGCTTCAATGTCTGCAAATGTCAAGTTTTCTGGTCAAGACTGAATGAAACTGTGCATAGAGTTTCAGTATTGAACAGCCTTTGAAATGACAATTTTATGTCAAAAGTGCAGTTTCATGTCCAGAACATTGTAAAGGTGTTTTCCTCCTTTATGCATTCTATATTTAATAACATTAAAAATATGTTCTTGAATAAGTTTCTCAGACCTTTCGTGCTAAAAGTATCGCCTGGTGGCAAAATTGTAAAAAGCACATTCAATTAAAGATTAATATTAGTGAGAGTTATGGAAAAAATATGTAGGTCAGCATGGGTGAAGTAGGCGTGAGTGCCATCTGCTAAGAAAATAGCTGTCAGTATTATGTTTCCTGCAAATTCATATGTTGTTGTTTTAGGCATTTTTGTTAAAAAAACCCCAAACCTTTTAGTGCCTTCTTCTAAGAAATTGCTTTTTTTCTGTTTTCCTTTCCAGAAATTCATCAAGAGGATTATATATGAAATAAGATTTGTTAAGTATTGTCAGAATTCACTTTGTGCTCTACCCACAATTAACCACAGGTCTGATTTATTTTTGCCTTGTAAGTCCTGTTGGTCCAGCAAAGGCAGTGCCATATGCCAGCATGTTAAACACAAACACAAAACTGATGAGGGAGTGGAAGGAGAGTAGAGAGATACAAGGCAAAGACCAAGAATGGTGGAACTCTTCTAATATTAAGCTGTTTAAGGGGGATCTACATCTCTTGTAAACAGTTCTGTTTATGGCTGGTTTTATAGCTTGTAATTAAAATCCAGCTTGGTAGTTGCTGTTCAAGTATAACCAACCTCAAGAATGCTATGGAGCAACTAAGATGTTGGACTGTACACATTCTAAAGCTCTTCACATTATTGTCTGCCATCTATGTGGCCTGATTGCTGTGACTGGAGCTGAAGTAAAAAATTATATGCTCATTAGAAATAAAAAATATGAATAGTTTTATTGTACCACCCTTTCATTGAGCTCAAACCAAGTTCTTTGTAAGTTACTCATTTCTCATATTGCTAAGGCATCCTAATTAAAACTTTCCATCTTTTAAACCCCAAAAAGCACTTCAGAATGACAGTGTAGCTGAAGCTTTTTTTTAATCATGGGGCATTTAATTTGTTTTTAATTAAATTCAAATATATAGCTCCTAGTATGTACGAACCTGAATCTAAATGAAAAATTAGAGACAGAGTTTACTTTTTCACAACTCTGTGGATCAGTTGAAAATAACACTGCTTCCACTTTCTTGACCACAAGTCGGTCATGACCACCTCTGCCTTTTGTCCAAAGCAAAGTATGTGAACTATTCCCTGTGCTCCACTGAAGTGGATCAGGGAGGACTCCTGTGATTTTTATTTTTTTAAAATTTATTTATTTCTTGGCAGGGCAACCACTGATCTCCAGGAAAGGACAGTAGCAAATTGCTTGGGAGCAAGAATTTCTTTAATTACTTTGGCAGATTTGAAAATGAGTATGAATTTGAGCTCTAAGCTGTCAGTGGAGGCACTGAGCTGCTACTGAGACCCATAAAAGTTCTCAGCAGCTTTGTATTAACTCTGAGCTCTATTTCTGGAGGCAGGCCTTATTTTTACATTGCCATGTCATACTGTAGTAAACTTGTACGAACAAACTTAGTACATGAAAACTCTTCAGGTCTTCCTTGTTCTGGGCTCTCTGTAATAGGGTTACATTATTCACAGCTTTCTTTTTTTGGCCAATCTACCAACTTGCTTTTAGATTCTGTTACCCTTGTAGCTAGGCAGAGGCAGGACAAAATCTGATGTGAAATTGTGCACTCTGAGGTGAACCTTCTGTTCTTCTCAAACATAGGTGCTACTTCTGCAGCTTTGTGTTCAGTTTCTTCCCTTTTCAAGGGCAAATGTTCCCTTACCAGCTCTGTTCAAGTTGAGCCTCTGAGGTAACTCTAGCTGGATTTTTCTTCCTCTCCAGCATTTCGGAACTTGAGGACATGATGGTGTGATTGTATCATTTGAGGTGGGGAGAGGATCCCTTTTATGTTTCTTTCCTGTTCAAGAGCTGCCCTGTTAACTAGTCGGAGGCCCTCACTTCTAGCCCGTGTCTTTTTTGTCTGACCCAGCTATGTGATTGATACTTTCCCATTTCCTGTTAATTAGGCAAAACATCACATGTAGTCACTCAGATTTATAATCTGAATTCCCACATCTTGCATTTCTTTGCTTCTAGGTCTCTTTTAGTTCATCTTTATCCTATGCCTTCAGGATAATGTTGCAGAAAACTCGATCCCTGGAACCGCTTTCCTGGTTCCCATTGTCAAGGTGTTCATTGCAATCATAAATATGAATGGATTTAAGAGCAGCTGTGATGCAGAATCTTCCACGAGTGTGGTTCACTGCATCTGTCACTCATGGTTCCTGTCACCTGCATACATGTATGTGGGGGATACGTGGTTCCAAGCAAAAGGACAGTTGCAGGCATCATCCTGTCTGTCCTTGAAGAGCTCCCACTAAAGCCTTAACACTTTTAATTTGTATTTAAACCAAACATATTTCTGTGAGAGATTTAAGTTAGATGTTAGGAAGAAATTCTTCACTGTGAGGGTGGTCAGGCACTGGCACAGGCTGCCCAGAGAAACTGTGGGTATTCTAACCCTGGAAGTGTTCAATGCCAAATTGGATGGAGCTCTGAGCAACCTGGTCAAGTGGAAGGTGTCCCTGCCTATGGCAGATGGGTTGGAATGAGAGGTCCCTTTCAGCCTAAACCATTTGATGATTCTATGGTTTCCTTCATATTGGTGCTTTTTTTTTAACTTGGAATTAGCAAACTCCTACCTTTGGCATTAATAATAAAAATACTTAACGCTTGTAGTACTAATTGTCCTGAGTATACTTTATATGTAATTGTTTCTTTCAACACATTTCCCCAAGTGTTGATGTTCATTTGCACATTGTGTGTTCAGAAACACAGTGTTGGGAAATTAGTGGCTCCTCACCTAAGGTAGTGTTAGAAAGGGTTAACACTGATCTGCCAACAACTACCTGGCCTTGTTGAGAACACCACACACCCCTTTTGGTGTGTCAAGCTCTCTTAACGTGAAAGACCTTCTGTAAAGAAATAACCTGCGTAATATTTAAAAGAAAGCTGTAGTGCTCCTTTTATAAATACTAAGGTTGTAAAATACACTGGAAAAGTTGTCCTGGAATAGACTTAGAGACAGGAGCCTCTAAAGATACATTAGGTTGATCAAGAAGAAATATGACATTTTTATAACTCGTGGTCATTATACTTTATAAAATGCGTAAACTAATTTCTATGCGTTCTAGGAAGAACTGAATCTTGTTACCACAGTTATTAAAGATAATGAGATTTAAATTTTGAGGTAATAGGCCTGCTTACAAAGGAAAAATACTAAACATTCTGAAAGGGAAGTGCTGTTTCCTTTGTACCTATTTTTCTTTTAGAAATTAAGCAGCATACACAAGACAAATGACAATTCCAGGATATCACGGAAAAACAGATATCTGGGAGGGGGATCAAAATTTGGGGGGTTTTTGGGGGGTGGGGTTTTTTTGTTTGTTTGGTTTTTTTGGTTGTTGTTGTTTTGATTTTTGGGTTTTTTTTAGAAGGTAGACAATGCCAAAGTGTGAAAGGTAAAACAGCACATCAAAGAGGACAAAGCAGGTTTGTTGGATCCTGCCACTGTTTAATGAGCACATCTAGCTCTCCTGCATGAGATAAAGAATCTGTGTTGTTTGCTGTTCCTACCTACCTCATGATATTTTTCTTCAGACTTTGGTGAGGATCATTCCTGGGCCACCAAAACTCTTCCAGTATTTCTATTTGCTGTTCTACCTGAAACCAGAAGTGACTGGGTTTGGGATTCTTTCTCCATAGTTAAACCAATTATGTCAGCTGGTTTAATAAAATATATTGTTTTATGTCAGCCTTGGTAGATTTATGCATCTGACAGCATTATGCAGTTTATCAGGTCACAAAGAGCCAGTCTGACTCAAAGTTACACTGATGCCTTCAACGATTTGACAGAAAAGTGGTGTCTTTTTCTTGATGTGCAGGCAGTGCTGTCTTAAGATCTTGGATTACTACATGCTAGCAGACTGACAGATATTTCCAGAACTAACATTGTGCCTATCAACACCGAATCCAGCAAAACAAACAGTGTGTATTTCAGTAACATTTTAGCAATAATGACTGCAGTTGTGAAAAGGAATAAGCCTCGGGGCAGAATGAAGTATCTTTGTTTCAGTGAACAAAGCAAAGCTTTAAGTAGTAAGAGCAGAAAAATGAAAGACAACCAAGCTCCTGCCAAATGTTTCCCACTCAGGGATGTTATCACTAAGAGATGGGCCTTTCCAGGGTTTTTAGTACAGACTGTAAAGTGATACCATGTGCTTGTTATTTTCCTTACTGAAAATGATAATAAGCTCGTCTCTCTTTTCTCTTGCCTGATCGTCCTTTCTAAGGTTTGCTCTAGATGAACAGCACTTCAAGTGCAAGCAGAGCTGCTGCTGCTTTGTTATTTGAGCTGAGGGAGGGCTGTCTGCCTCGCTAGCGCTGCGGTACTCAGTGTACCTGCTCCCGCTGTGGGATTTCATCCCAGCTCAGTAGCTGTTGTTTTCTGCTCCACCTTCTTGACAGGCAGACTGTGCACCACTCTTTTACTGGGTCACAAACTGTTTCTTGTGGTCCTCCAGCTTCTGGCTTGTCAGTCAAGCGTTCAGTGGTGCCCAGGGAAGGGCATGTGGGGCCCCCTCTGGCTCCAGCAGCCCGTGCTGGTGAGCCCTGGGCTGCCAGGCAGGCCCTAGGCAAGGGAGAGAAGAATATTCATTATTTAGGACCTGACTGTGAGCTACCTTAGTCCTGTTAGTTACGATTCTCAACTGTGATTGGAAGTTGGGTGGAAAAGGTGGTATGACAGCTGACTAATTATTGTCAAAATACTGCCATTACTGTGTGTATTTTCTGTATCACTAGTCACCAGGACTTTTAACATCTCTATCTAGATTATATACTCAGTAAGTTGTTTTTTTCTACACAAGTGCAATCTATTGCAGGTCTCCTGGAGGGATGGAAACAGTGTCAAGAGTATGCATTTAAAATGAATTGTGTCTTGTGCAGTATTGTAGCCAGTTTCTCTGGTGAATGTGAGGAAAAGGTGGTATTTTTATATGTACTTATATTTCAGGATGCTGAATGACCTATTTCTAAATTTATATAAGATTTTTCTAATGTAAAGATTGAATTATCTGCCCCAGGGGTTAGTGAAACAGCAAATATTTGCTTTGCTTCAGGAGAGTCTAACTAGACTTGACATCGAAGCATGTTCTTCTTTGATGTTTTTCTTAGGATGTATTCTACTGGATTGTTTCTGGGGTTTTTTTGTGTTAGTTTTGTGTTTGGTTTTTTTGTTGGTTTTTTTTTGTGTGTGTGTGTACTGGAACATACAGGATTTTCTTTCATCAAATGATGAACATTATACATGATAAGCAATCTGGTGTTAAATGCAGCATGTTTGTTGTTTGTCTAGCTTTTTCCCTTCTCTGTCTGTCTGTCTTGATTAGACAGCTAGGAGGGTTTTCTTTGAACTAAATTTTCCTCTTTTGGGTCACTGACATAGCATGATTTAATTGCTACAATAGCCTCCTTAAGGAGATGGGTTAAATGGAGCTGTTTCTTTGCATCACAGACTACTTCAGAGTAGTATTTGTTCATGGCTGATAACATGGGCTCAAGGGAGGTTGTGATTTGGACGAGCACCTATCTGATGGAAGGCAGTTCTGAAATACTTCCTGTTATTGTCAGTCTCCCTAAGCTGTTTGAACTTTTGCTTTCAAAGATGGGTTATTAAACCTAGCAGTAAGAGTTGTTTTAAACTGCTTTGTTTGTTTTATGCAAGTTTTCTTTTGTAAAGAGAATAGCTAGCAGCAGAACAGGATTTGTGTGCTTTGACCTTCAATAGTATAAATCTTATGGTAATTCAGGAACAGCAAATACCTGCTTTGGAAAGACATCTCCAATAGTTGTACATGGTGTATCTGTAGCCTATAAATAATTCTTTCCTATTTTGAACCAGATGAGACACTGGGATAGATTAAAGCTGGCAAATTGAAGTCTAACAGAGAGAGACATGAAAGCAATATTTGGAAAGGACTATTGCTTTGTTTATCCAGGCAGACGTGAGTGAATGTAATTTAATAATAGCTGCAGAGCAAAGGTTTCAGCACAAAGTCTTTTTTAATTCTGTGAAAGTCACTCAATGTTGCTTGCAACTGATTTGGATTGCTCAGTTTCATGCTTGCTGTATCCACCTGACTCTCATCAGGCTTTCTGTTGTTTCTGTTTTCTATCCACAAAACCTTAATTGATGGCACTTATAGAATGAGATGTACACTTCCAGTTTTGCTTCTTAAAGTCTCTGCAATGTTCCTTCACTGCTGAATCAGCTTTGAAGCAGCTGATAAGGCTTTATTTTTCTTCCAGAACCATAGCAAAAATAATTGCATGTTGATTTTTTTTTTTTCTGAATTTCACTTATTTTTGTTTGTGAGATGTGAAAAATTTTGGATTTTGCTATAAGCTTATTGTTTTGAGAGTTGTGAGAGATGAAACAATTCAGCGAGGCTGCTTTGGACCTGGGCAATTTTAAAGGTTCGAGGACAACCTGGGATAGTACTTTTATTTTTCTTTTTTTACATATTATCCTGTGTTTACATTAGCTTTACTTGATGTAGAATGATAAGGCTCTTAGTAGCAGATGATAAGTAGAGATAAGTGCTATTTATCATCTTAGGATGTAGTAGCTCTGAGTAATATTTGATACTCAAGTATTCTCAATTTTTTAAAATGCACCTGGTGAGGTCATTTGCAGAGGTACTCTTGGCCTACTTTTGCAGCTGTTGACTTTATAGCAGAGAATTAGGCCAATACTTAGCACTTGTGAAAATTACTGTCCTAAATTTATTTGGATTGGGCTCAGGCTCACACCTCTATTTTGTCTTCTTGAACTAGACTGAAGTCAGCAGCACTCCAGAGAAATATGGGAACAAATACAGTTCTGAGGCCATCCTGTGGAATGGAGAGGAGCAAATTGTAATGAACCTGTAGCAATTGGATCATGATGACCTCAAAACATCAGTTTTAGTTGCAATCTGAGCTTAGTTAGCATAACAATGATTTTTATGCCTGCTTCAAAGTTGTAAATGCTCTTATACCTGGTGGCCTTAAGTTCCACAGGTAATGTAAAATAGCAGTTGCCCTAGAGAGGCCCAATCACCACTGCTGGAAGCCAGAATGTGAGTCAACTTGGGATGCAGGATCAGTGTTTTCTCACTTTCCTGGAAGAATAAGTGAGTTATTGTTGAAGTGCAGCCACAGTTTAATTTTTTTCTTTCCTGAACTGGAAGAGAATTTTTAAAAAGGAGCACAGAGTAGTTGTTGGAGTGTGCAGCAGTTTTCACAGAGAAATTGGGCCCATGTTCATTATTTACATACACTTTCATGTTCAAATCTGAAAGTCTCAAGGTAATAACTACCAGTAGAACAAAGCACTTTGGAGAGAGGACACATTTCACTGCTGTATTCTTCAGGGCAGTAACAAAAGCCTTTCCTTCAGCCCATGCAGTAATTAATTTGAAGGCATAAAGGAAAATGCAAAAGCCTAACTTTAGAAGTAGACTGACAAAATACTTCAGGTGTGCTCTGCCAGATTTACCTCACCTGTCTCTTACTGTTCGAGCACCTCTTGTTAGCTAGTGAGTCATCTTCAGCTCATTTGAATTCTGGAAAGGTGCCCATCTCACTCTCTTTTTGATTCCAAAAGAACAAATGACATTGCCCTAGGAGATCTTAAGTACTTTCTTAGGTGGTGTCAGTGTGTGTCTCTCTGACGTAGGTGTCAGCAAGTAGAGCAGTGAATAAAAGTGGACCCTTGTTGTAAGCTAAAGGTGAAGACCAACATCAGCCCCTGGATGAGACTAGCCAGGACTAGCTCTAGTCTGGTGTTGTGGACTCAATGCGAGTGCTGTTTGCAGTCCTGGAGCACATTTAATCCAAAAGGGATTCGTTTGCCATGTTTCAAAATTGCCCTGCAGCGCAAACCTAATTGTTAAAAGGAGATTTGCAGAGGAAGTACCCCTCTGCTCTGTCCTAAAAGGTTAATGTAGCCAAACCTTAAGTTCATTTAGACTCCACACCAGAAACATGATCATAGGAATATTCCTCTGATTGTATGGCTTCTCTTTGTGTTAAATTCCAAGAGACTTCTGGATTTTTTTTTTTTTAGTTACTTGACACTTTCAGGATGTCACAAGTATTGTGCTGTGTGTTCGAATGGGCAAAGGGCACTTTTTATCTGAAGTTTAGTGTGTACTGGAGATATACCCACAAGGTACTGATGGCAGTAATTTTCAGTGCATTTTGCTGCAAATTAGAGCCAAAATGCCAGATAGTCACTGGTGAAAGCTGTGACAAGTTGCTCATTCTGAACATGGAACAGTGGATTATCTGAGCAAAGAGTAAGTCCCAAAAGTAAAGCACCTGCTACCTGGTTTCAAGGGGATATCTGAACGATGGGTTTGCAGGAAGAGTGTTTCTGGTCCTGCTGAGTGTATTTGACCTCTGCTTGCTAATACAGATGTTACCATTAAACTACTTTGCTAAATGGAGCTTGCAAGTAAGGAAGAAAGTTATCTTGTATACTTACTGCATAGTTAAAAACCTGAGATCCTTCTAACCTGTTTTTGGAAAGAATAAAGTGAAATAAATCTAAACATGTTAAAGTGCTAGTCCTTGATGATATGACACACAAATGTTCTACTGTCCTTATCATACCTTCTCAAAAATGCACTACTCCTAATCTCAGTCCTAATTCCAGTCTAAAGTCCATGTGCTAGGCTCAGATCACATAGACCTTGCTACCACATTGCTGTTCTGGTTTCTTTTGGCCTTGCATTGTGAACACTGTCTTTGTAGCTCTCTGATGGTTCCTGGAATATTTGCCAAGCTGACTCACCTTCACTCCTGGACGAAGCCCAGGAGAGCTCCTTTCTCACCTCACTTGTGGAGGCTGGGGCTGTGTCACAGATTTACTCTGGAGGTAACAGAGTATTTCTAACTAGGCAAAGCAAATACTGTACAGAGATATTTTGTTTTGGATGAAAAGAGGGCATGTTGATTGAAATGTTGCAGCAAACTATTGCCAGAAAAGCACCATAGGTTAGAAAAGGTCTCTGTTCAGAAACTGGATGCTTCAGACTACAGAAGCAGGGAGAGAGGTTTTCTGCTGCAGAGTGTTATCTTCATCTTAATTATAGCACCTGGTTTTAATTTTGTGTGTTCTGGTTTGGTTTTTCTTGTCTGTGGCTTTTGATGTGGGTCTTTTTTTTATTTTTTTTTAAGGGAAATTAATTCTTAAAATGCACAAAATGTTTTACTAGGGACCTGAAAATACTGCTTTGCTCGGACTAGGATTTAAGCCTCTTCAAGAAAAAATGAATGGCAAACTTCAATAATCAGTGATCCCAGCTCAGGACTGTGGGGACAGTGCAGGCAAGGGAACTGTGAAGAAGTGCCTCCCTGTTTCAGCAATGAAATTTCTCTCTGTGGAACCTTCCGTACCTTCCTCAGTGGTTGTTCTTGTTCTCTTCCTAATTGTGAATTCTTTACCTGAAGCAATAAAATTCAAAGTGATACACAATTTATACAGCTTCTCCACCAAGTTTTGGAAAGCATCACTCTTTTGTAATGTCCTCTGTTTGTTTTGGTTTTGGTTTTTTTTTAAAGTATGAAGTTACCATGACAACTCTTGCCCATACTGGAAATCAGTTGTTGGGAGTTCCTGGCATGGCTTTTATTTGCACGTGCTGCAAGAAGCACTGTTATTAAACAGACGGTTAATTATTCTTCCACTCACTCACTAAGGCAACTGATGTGACAGTGGTTGCAGCTTTCTGATTCCAGGTAAAAGTGGTCATGCACAACTCTACACAGCTGAGTTTTCATGCTTACTACTTTTAGGTATTGCTCTTTTATGTAGAGCCTTCTTTTTTCCTTATAACCTGAAGCCATGCTTACTTGTTTAAATTATCAAGGAACTGAGTAAAAGAGACCTATTTTTGACTATGCCATCATTTTTGTGAGACATTTTCTTAGACGTTTTCTTCTCACTTTGAGTCTATTTTGGGCCATTTCATATAGATATTTATTGTTTTCTTTGTGTGTCTTTTTTTAACATTAATTTGAATATGTAAAAAGACATTTGACACTGTATTTTGTCCTCTGAATAAACAGCAACAATTAAAATGTTTTTAGGATCCAGTATTCATGTTATTCCTGTTTCAGACTTGCAAATTTATCTTAAGTGATTGTTAAATGTATTTCTTATACAGTAATGTTCTCAGCTTGTGTTACTAAAGGCTTTATTATTTATTATTCATGCTACAGTATGGCAGTAAGAGACAGCATCTGGTAACTTGGCTTTCTGTTTTTCTTTTCCCTTTTAGGAGTTTCCATGGGATACAGATCATGCCACTGGACTGCATTTGGGTAAAGGATGAGCTCAGTGTTTCTCTAAGGAATCTTCCAACACATTTTCCAAATTACCTTTTAATGGTGTTCTAAGTGAGCTTTTGTGAAACAAATAGTATTGGATCATGAGTGAAGAAAAAAACTTCGGCGCATCCCAGAAAATGTTGTCTCCTTCAAGAAGTACCAGCAGCTGCTCCTCCAAGCAGGGAAGTCGACAGGTACTTTTTAAGCCAAACTGAAAGCATTGCTAAGCTTGGCTGTTACTTTTTTTTCTTGAATATCTGCAAAATCTCTTAAACCCTGTTTTCCTGTTGCTTGCTTCTTTTATTTCATCATGTCTTTGTTTTCCTCACTCTCTGTTTTTTTTTTTGTAGCAGCTTCTTGTTTTGAGTCAAATGAAGTAAACACACATTACTGGATAGCAAGCATGTGTAAAACTGGAACCCTAACAGTGAATTTTGATTTCTACCTTATTGTATGTGTGGTGTATTTATAGTGAAATAGAGCTGCTGTAGCATCTTGGTCTCAGTGGTTTGATCCTGAAACCCCAAATCTTTCCTGTTAGGTACTACTTTTGTGGTAGGCTGTTGTGTAACTGCCTCATTTATTTTAAGTTTCCAGGGAAAGGTGTGCATGCATGTGTGAAAGATAATGCATATTTCAGAAACCTGAGGTAGGGCTTCTTTGAGTGCCCATGTGTGCTGGATCTTGTTGTAGAACTGTAGATAGGAAAATGAGTATTCAAGTAACACAATGCATCTGAGTGCCAAAGGCAAAGGTTGCTTCGTTTTCTGCAGAGATAATGCTAATCTTTAAACCTCTCCATTTCAAAAGACATGTGAGTGTTTGTACCTGACAGGTGAGGCTGCTGAACACAGCTTTTGTTTGTAGGCAAGAAACACTGACCTGCAGCTGCACTGAGAATTAAACTTAAACCTGCTCAATCCATGTTTGCAAAGTCACGAGCAAAGTGCTCGACATAAACTTTTATCTGTGCAAGTGCTGGCTTAGTGGAACTCTGGAAGCTGCCTCAGGCTGAGATTTTAATTGGAATTGAGCATCCCAATCCCCCAAAAGATTTGGAGTCCTCAGCTGTGTTTTGAAACAGCACCTGCTTTTCTAGGACTTCTGGCCCTGTGCATACAGTTGGCAAGGCAGACAAATGTCTGAACAATTTATGCCTTTTAAAATGCTGTGCTTGTAAGAAATGCATTTCTAGTATACTGAATAATTAAATCCTTGCTCTCAGGATGCCTTTTTTGTTTTCCTGCAACATTATTTTTCATACCCTCCATATGAGATTACCTTTAAAAAGTGTAATTTACGAGATTTTGTATTGTCTGTTTCAACAGTTCATGTGTTATGTAGTTTTTAAATAATAAGATTTACAAGAGCATGACTAAATCCACTGGCATGTAACACAGCCAGTATAAGCAACCATACTTATGTCATTTATTTGCCCTTTCCATCTGTATGTTAGCTTAAATGACAGCACTTTAGGAGTTCCATTAGGAAAACAGCAACAATCTCAAGTTCTATAAAACTGTTAAAAACACCCTAATCCACAAAGGACCATATGTGCAACAACCTCCAGCAGCTTTTTATTTCTTTGCATTTGTTTTGGTGTTTGTTTTGAAATCCTGGTAGGATAGTGGAATGTAACATTGCTAGTTATACTTTTTTATTAATAATATCCTGAAAATGTAAATGACGTTGCCAGGTGCTGTGCAGGTTAGGGAGTAACATGCTATGATTTTGGTATTTTCCTTCATATGCCAGCTCCAGGGAGAGCTTCATATTCCTCCTTCAAACACTTGTATTTCTTGTGCTCATAGCTTGCAAGTTAGGGGCAGATCTGCCTGACAGGTGCTTTTCTCTGTGCTGCTGCTCTGACACAGCACTTCTTTGAATCTGACTAAATAGAAAGAAATTCTGAAAATTGTAGGGGGAAGGAGAGTTGGAGCAGGGGGAGGTTTGCCCAGAAAATAGCAGGATCTGATTTTGGAGTCTCTGGATTTCCTAGACACAGACTCTGTTGCTGGTGTACCCTAGCAGTGTGTACACCTGCTCAGTGACCTGAGGCTGGGATATGGAAGCACAGTGGTGCAAGCCTGCTGTGTCTGCTCAAGTTTAGCTGTGTGTTGTGTGCTGCTTGTGTTGAGCACGAGTCCTGTGATGCAGAAGATGGGCCACTGGGCTAGAAAGGAGTTGACTTAAGCAGGGCTGCAGGGCTTTGAGGGATCTACTCCCTCTTTTGCTACTCTGGGTGCCCATTTGCTGCCAGATATAACACATTTGCAGTGTGAACTGAACAGGTTGTTAATCCTCTTCCACTGAGTTCACCTTCACCTTGAAGCCCCATGGAGAGCTGGAGGCTGCCACTTCCCACCTCTTTGCTTTTCTCTGCCCCTCTGCTTCAGTTATGGAAAGGGATCTCTTCCACAGAGCCACAACTCAAAGTCAAAGATTTGTGAGGAAAGAAACCCAGTGTTGATCTTCCTTATGTTTAAATTGACCTGTTATCAAAAGAAGGTATACTGTGGTAGTTATTTTAAAGTCTAATATGTTAACTAACTTTTAAAATAGATCCACTTGGGAAAAGCTTTGTGACAGGAGAACCGCTTAAAAAAACCTCATGTTCCATAAGAGAAAATTAAATCATTTCTGCCAATTTTATGAACCATAACAAATGCTTTAGTTGCAGCTGATGCCAACCCTTACCCTCCACAAAGTAGATTTCTATTTTTGGCACTTTAAAATATTTGGTACAACTGAATGCCTTTTGCACTGGAAGAAAGTCTGGCACTGTCATCTGTTTCATTCAGGGAGCTGCAACTGCAAGCTTCGGTCTGAGAGCCATTCAAAATCCTTACTTCATAGTTTCCCCTGCAATAATTTGCCTTGAGGAGCTGTATGGTGCAGAGTATTTCAGAAAATGAGGAGGCTTTTTTTTCAGTGAGCAAAGAAAATTGCTACATTTACCTAATGATGGACTTATCTCTGACAATCAAAGTCTATGGGTTTTTTCCTCAGCCATAGAGCAAGTATGGGTCAAGGAGTGTGTACAGGGTGATTTTTCAGTGCTGATCTGAAATGAGCACCTCTGGACCTGAGAGAAGTAAGGATTTTGTTCCTCCCTTAGCCTTGAGTGAAATTTCTTCCTGTGCAGCAAATGCAGGGTTGATCATTTTGTGCAAATTTTGGCCCATAATGATGCAAAATCTTTTGTAGTGTCATAATCATAAGACACAACCAATCTGGACATCAGGCTTATGCTAGAATGGTTAATGCCATTCATCTGGGAGTTTGGGGGGTTTTTTGGATGGATGTCATTGTTGGATTTTTAAGTGAGTGCCATGTTTTGGACTATCTCTTTCAGTTCCCTATTGTGGGATAAGAATCGGCAAAAGGGAGCGTATTCTGAATGCTTTCAGGAAATCCTGTATCTCCAATTTGCTCCTCTGCTATTTCAGAGGGATGAGTAGAGATGATAATCGACCAGCCTGATTCATTTGCCTTCATTTTAGAGAGTAAGCAGTTTTCTTTCATTTCTGCAGCTGCTCCCAGGAATAGCCAGCTGATGCTTTTTCCTCATTCAGTGAGGTGTCAAATCTCCTGCAAAATGAGATCCCGATCAAGATCTGTGGGGTGTGGGTCGAGCAAATGGAACACAGCAGTTTTTGAAAAATGAGAGTTTGGTTGTTCAGCTGGGAAAGGCTAGATTCTTCTGGAAGGATGTATATGGAAGAGGCATCATGGCACCTTGCATGTATCCAGCAGGTTCCCAAACTGTTAATTCTATGAGCTTTTAAGAGGATACAACTAATTCAACTAAGCTACCTTTATGTAATGTTGTCAGTTGAAGTGTGAGGTTCCCAGGGTAGAGAGATGAGTAGGAGATTTGCCTTCTACCTGAGATTTGGCAGGCCACTGAGCTACCTGGTCTAGTGGAAAGTGTCCCTGCCCATGGCAGAGGGGTTGAAGCTAGATGGTCTTTAAGCTCCCTTCCAACCCAAGATATTCTGTGATACTGTGCATCTTCCTTGACTGTGATCAAATTCCTTCTTGTCTCCTGCAAACAGACTGCTCTTTCAATGATACTGTGTTTATGCTTAACCAAACTCTGAGAACTTGATCCCAAACTTGGAGGAAGTTGTTTTGTTAGGTATGACACTAGAATATTGCAAAGGATCTACTGTTTACTAGTTTTGACTACTGCTAGATTAATTCTCAGTGGAAAAGTTACGTGCTTGTTTAATGTATTTTGGCAAGACAAGGGAAATAGCTTGCTTGGCATTTGGGCAAAACAGCTTTTAAGTTCTTCTGGCTAATTTCAAGAAGAAAGAAACAAAACCATAAACAACACTTTTCTTGATCTCACAGCTGTTAGTTCTTAATTAGAATTATATAACAAAATGTGTTCCCTCATAAAAATTTTGGGTAGGACAACTGCACTTTCGACTTGTGTTGAGGTAGTATGACCCCATTGGATGGTCTGTAGGCTGTTGAATGACAGGAACTGCTCAGCCCCACATTTCTACTGCTTGTAGCCTGTTGTGTGGTGTTGAGAGACTAAACTCAGAACAGGGAATCAGAGCAGCTTTTCAGATTTTTCCACTAAGTGCAGCACAAGGAAAATAATAGAGAAATGGTGGAGTGCCATCAATTGTGTGGTGGAATTAAGTAATAAGTTTATTACCTAATGTAATTTTTTTCTGAGTTTATAGAGGTGAATTTTAAGGATTCTGAAGATGGATAAATGAGGAGAGCTGATTTTTGTTTCATTTGGTTTCATTTTTCCGTTTAAGTTTTTTTTGAGTCAGTCAAGTTCTTTTTGGAAATACTTCTCTATGTATCTTACAGGGAGGACCATGAGTACTTACCTACCTGCAATAGATCTCTTTTTCCCAAGGTGTTTCATACTAGTCCTCTTTTGTTATTATACTCTATGTATTAAAGTATTCTTTGTCCTTTTCAAGTACAAGGGGATAATACTAGCACATACAATTTCCTGTCAATTGTTTATAATTCTGCCAAATCCTGGCAATAAATAATTTGTGAGATCTCTGATCAGGAATCTTGAAACTCATCTTACATTGTCATTTTCAGTTTTTCCATAAATAAAAACTATAAAAATACTATGGGATTTAGTCTCTTCTCTGTTATGTTGCTGCAGGGTCTTTCATTTAAGAGTTCCTGGTGGCAAAAAAAGAGAAGTTCTCTTTTAATTAGAGTTGTCTTTGATGAAGGGTAGTTTTTATTTTTCTTGTGTTATCCCTTTATGTCATGTTTCTCATAGTACTTGAGTTACTTCCCTGGCTTTTCAATTTGTTTTTAGTTTAGTTTGATTTAATTTATTCTATTATTTTTACTTTAGGGAGGCTGCAGTTCCCACCAAACACAAAATCTTGATTTACTGAATATGGGCAAAAGAGCTTTATGGAAAAGGTCTTTCATATATTTTTGCTTCAAAAGCAACAAAAGCTATCCTTTTAACACAGGCTGTTTCTGCCTGTGATGACAGAAGTTTTTTTGCTAAATTGTGGCTAAGCTCTGCTTATGCACTGTGTGTATGTTTGTGCAGGAAAAGATACATATAAAATTCTGGCAAGCACATACATTCAACGAAGGATGTCATAAAAATTGTGGTTTGTTTAGTTGTTATTGTTTCCATCAAAATTAAAAAGAATCTTATCTCTCTGGTGATACATAACAAAGTGTAAAGATGGATTTTTTTTATATTTCAACATCAATTGGATTTTGTCTTTTTTTCTTATAGCCTTCTTCTTCTTGAATCTCTCTTAACAATTCAGTTCTTTGGAAGAAATAAGATCTACATTTGGATTTTCTGTTTAAGCAGGACAGCTGGGAAATTGTAGAAGGACTCCGGGGAGCAATGAATTGTACCCAGGAGCCACAGAAGCAGGAGGGCTGCTTGCTGAAAAAGAGGAAATGGCCTCTGAAAGGCTGGCACAAGGTAGGAAAGGGACGTGTATCTGAAAGCTTGATGGCATGTAAGTGGGGCTTACTTGGTGTGATTTGGTGACAAAAAGGTCAGCAGAGAAAGTGTTCTCCAAAGAAATGGAAGGAGGGAGGATGTGGTTGTGCTGTTTTCCTGTTTGGGGTTTTTTTTTGTGTGTGTGTTTTGTTTGTTTTTAATTCTCTACATTTCTGATTACAGAGGTACTTCTTTTTGGACAGAGGGATTTTGAAGTATTCTAAGTGCCGAGCTGATGTAAGTGATCTGAAACCCCTTAAGGCCACTGTAAAGTAACAACACTCTTTTATCCAAAATAACAATAATTCCCTACCGTTGGCAATGAGAAATAGAATTTCAGCAGTTCTAAACAGTAGTTGAGAGGGGAAGAAATGCTGGTTTCAGCAGGTAATATTTATCCTTTTGCTTTAATCTGGAGTGATTGTATTTTTACCTTTTTGCAGATAGAAAGAGGAAAACTTCATGGTTGTATTGATGTTGGACTTTCTGTCATGTCTGTAAAGAAATCAACAAAATGTATAGATTTGGATACAGAAGAGCAGATATACCACCTGAAGGTAGGTCTTCAAGATTATATAACCTTGATCCCAAACTAATGTTAGCTGTGTAAGCTGGAGTGCTTTCTTTTGATAGCAAGAGGTCTTTTGATAGAAACAGTTACTAGTTACACTAATAACTTCATTTTTAAAGTCTCAGTAGATTAGTTTACACTTTATAGCTTGAGAGATCTTATTGTACTTTTTCAGTGTTCAGAATCAGTAACGCTGTTCTGAACAGAAACTTTGAAGGTGTCCTATGTTCAGCACAAATTTTTTTTTTTCATTTCTTGCACAAGTGCTTTTATTTTCAGTAGTTGTATCTTCAGCTTTCTTACCTAAGTATTTTTCATGGTCAAGTCCAGGGGTTGATATTTGTGCATTAAATTGTTTTAAAATATGTCACCAAAATCAAATTTCTGTTTGTAATTAGTTAAACCTTGACCTAACTTTAAAAATGGCAATAAGAAATGACGAATTAAATGTGAAGGTTTTTATTCAAATTGTGGGGTTTCTTTTAATCTGTAAGTTGCTTTAGTATTGTGTTCTACACTGGAAATTATAATTACTAACTGTAGTTTCTCTTTTTCCTGGCTTTATGTTGTGGTTAATTTTCTATTTTTTCTTTATGCCTAAGTTCATACGCTGTGCATTTTGATAGGAGCATCCTTAGAAAAACTTTCCTGATATTTTGCCAATAAAGGTCAGCCAGGCTAGCTGTCTAACAAACACCATAGTTTGTTAGTTATTTTGAATGTAAATGTTGTAAAACCTGTGATTTTGTGTAGGTGAAGTCTCAGGAGCTGTTTGATGAATGGGTAGGAAAACTTCGCCACCACCGAATGTACCGTCAGAATGAAATCTCCATGTTTCCTCAAGACGCCAATAATATTTTCTTCCCTGTGTCTACTACTACAGACTCTGTCCCTGGTTTCTGTGATTCTGCTTCAGGTAGAAAGGTAATAGTTTTTATTTATAAATAATGAGCTTTCATAAGGAATTAAATTAGTCTGATTTGTGTTTATTAAATAAAGAGCATAATGGAAGTTTGTGGTGGCACTTAAGTTAGGCTCTAAAATGTCAAGAGGAAAATTATATAATTTATTGATTTACACACAGGCAGTTTTATTTATGATGTTATTATATTTTATAGTAGTGTTTCACTATTTTAATCCAGTAAATTGTATTTCAACAGTGCATTCTAACAGGTATATTGAGTTAGAATCCTCATAATTTTTGGATATGTATCAGTATTTGTCTGATATGTGCTGGTAAATATTAGTCACAGAAGAGCACTCAACTAGGTTTTTTTCCCCTTTAGCATATTGCCATGCATCATTTTATAAAGGATAATAAACCCTCTCCCCTTTTACATTAATAAAGCTGACTACTTATCTGAGGAGTACATAGGAATTATACAAGAAGCCATCAACTAGGATCACTATTTACATTTTCAATGTAAGAGGCAGAAGCATTATTCAAACCAATCCAAGGGCTGTGCTGTGGGTGGATATGGGGTCTGGATGGGACCAGTCATCAGTATGCTTCTCTTTTGGTAAAGTCTGTCGCTTAGTTTCACAAATGACCCGACAAATGCTCAGTCCAACACCAGAAATGACCTTTGCAGTTTCATGGAAGAGGGTGTGTGTTCTGTGCCTGAACACAGCCCCTGTGCCTCCAGCTGTCTGTACATGGACTGGCTGAGCTTCACCCAAAAAAGGTCTTCTGCTCCAATGTAAAATCACTGGTCTCTTTTGAAAATAATAAAAAAATATTCTGTGTTACTACAATTGGAATGGCTCTCTGCTTCTGTCAGCTCCAGAATGACTCCTAAGCAGCAGTGCCCTCCTTGTTCTCCTTCTATCTAAGGCTTTCTTTTCCCTGACATAATTAGGATATGATCTGAGTAGGCTTGTTCCCCAAAACCTGCAGTTCATGACTTTATCTTGTAACAGAGGATGAGTTTTAGCAAACACAGCCGTGTGTCTGAAGAGCTTTTTGCCCGTGGTGGAGAGGGAGGGATGGTGCGAGCAGGCGGCTGGGAGAACAATAACTCACCCTGCGGTAACGCGGCCGCCCTGCGGAGTTGTCTGCACGCACTTGGTGTGCCAGCAGCTCCCTGGCTCTGACAGCCTGCTCTCCTGAGGCAGTGTCTGCAAGGGAATGGCAAATCTCCTCTGGCCACTTAGTTATTTTCTCCTAAAAGACAGCAGGGGTAGTAGTGGGGAAGAGCATCAAGGGCAGAAGTGGAACATAGCAAAGTCCATGCCGGTGCCCTCAAAAAAAAACCAAACCAACCAACCTAAAAAACCTCTGTGACCAACATATCTAAAATCTGTGCTTACTGTCAGGAAACTAACCATTTCTTCTTTGGCATGAAAGACTTTAATTCAGGCTATTAATCCAGATTTGCACTGCAAAGAAGCCCTACTTATTTTCATGTGAAAAATAGAAGGGGATAGTTCCTAAGCTGAAGTTAATCACCTTAGCTGTGCTCTAGCTAAATGGAAGTCTGCCAATTTACACCAGCCTTAGCACGGTGTTAGTTGATATCAGTCCGGCATTTAGGTTATTTTGAGAAATATATATGGAGTGAATTTCGAGTTACATTTTATTTGCTTTTAGAAACACCTGATCTGCTTTCACTTTTTTTGTTATTGTTGTTGAGAGACAGGTGTATGTATCTATACATGTTTATGTGGAATCCTTGGATTCTAAATCTTAGCCATGCTGATCCAAAGTAAAACTATGAAAACTGGAGCTACACAAGCTCTCTCTGGCCTGCTTCTTGGCAATCCCTACTTCCTTTTTTCCTCATGCTTATGTCACTTATGTATATGAGTTCTGGAAAAGTTATGTGAGGCAGATTTCTGAAGAGAGAAATGTGGAATTTCTTCACAAAATGCCAATACACTTGCTCATCATTAAATTCAGTTTACTTGTGCATTTCAAGGTACAGAGATTATTATATTATGTGTGTAAATATACATGCATGTCTAAATATATGACTAAAGCTCACACAGCTTTATGCAGGAATAACCCAGCTAAACTGCACCGATTAACTTAGAAACAAGTGTGCTCATTGATATTTACTGCTGTTGCATTCTGACACAATACTTATTGACATCACATGGATAGCATTTTATTTTATTTTATTTTGATACTCAAGTTGGAGGTTATAGTGTAAACTTAAAAAGGCCAATTAGGAAAACTGCAACTGAGACATAGATTAAGTTTCTTATTAATAGATTTTAAATTAATGCTGCTGGAGTTTTGATATAAGGTGAGCAGGAGGTTACAAAGTTTGTAAATTGTATGCTTCAGAGGAGAGCCAAACAATTTATTCAGCTTTTCTAATAGCCAGTAAAGTGGCTGTGTAATGGCAAAAAGCCAAAACGGTTTAAAACTGATTTTTAGCAAGATATTGACAAAGCATATGGCCTGTGCATCTTCCTGACATGGGTATTATTGAAAATCAGTTAAGTAAGGTGTACAAATAATTAGGTATTTGAATGGCTATTATTTGTAGTCAGCTTAGAGAAGAAAACAGCGTTATAGGCCACTATGAACTGGTAATAGTACTGGGTAGAAAGGTCTTCCCATTGGAAACTATTTAACTGTACTGCTCAATTGGCTCTTACACAGAGTTTCCAGCATCTCTTGAAGCATCTCATGGTAGGCTGAAATTGAGCTCCATTTGAAATTGTTTGCCAAGAATGATGTAAGAAGGTAGTCTTCACCCAGATGAGGTGTATGGTCATACCTGTATTAAGGCCTGTTGAGACAAACCCATGCTGAATTCATTCAACCTTAAATAAAATTTTAAATGGTATCTAGTGCATCTTGCTTTTACACTGAAAAATAGCTCTAACAAGCATGTGTGTGTTACATAAGTTACTTCTGGGGCTTCTTTGGGAAGCATGGAGGAGGAACAGGATATCCAAATTTGGTCCTGTTCAGATACAGTGCATCAACTGCATGAAGTTGACTTAATTTATGAAGAACTTTGCTTTTCCTCAAATTCAGTTTTCAGCAAATTTTTATGGTTCCTTGAGTATTTCTACTGCTTGTGGACAGCAGTTATGTTAGCTATCCTGGCGTTATGGTCAATGGCTGTATACCTAATCTAGATAATAAACTTTTTTCCCCCCATGTAATTGATGCCTTCAGCCTTGTCCATGATCATGGACCTCAACTGTCGGTTGTCAGAATTTGTGCATGCAACATAAAAATATTGTGTGTTAATAATTCCCTTGTTCTTCTTTGTAACAGGCAGGCAGCTTGACCAAACAGAATTCAATGTCAGCTGGAGGTAACTTGTCATTTTCTTTTTCGAGTAATGAGTCCAGGATTTCATCTTGGCTACAGTCTTCTGAAGATATGGAAAAATGCTCAAGAGGTATTTGAAGAAAGTTGAAAGTATTTCCCCTAGTTTTCTTTACAATGAGAGTATTGTACCCTAAGTAGTCATTACTGTTAGAATTTTCTCTGAAACTGGAGGAAGGAAAGTGGTGACTGGTGATTAAGTGGTTACTCATTTGTTTGCAAAAGAACTGGTAATTTTGGATGTGGGGGTATCAATTGTGAGCAGCTCTTCAAGGAACCAATATTTTCCAGTACATTTTCTTTTATATAGGAACATCACCTTCACTAGTAAGTTTTGAACTTCCTTAGGCTGGAAAAAGGGAAGCAGCCAAAATCTAGTAATTTAAAAAGCACTAAATATTTATACTTCAAAGTACAAATCATTGTACCTTCTGCTTTTGTGCTTTCCTAAGAGCATGAAGATCTTTCTCATGTTGGCAGTGTCTGTGTGATGTTTATTTGTTAAATTTCTACCTACCAGGGAGCTTCATCTCTAACACAGCAGAGCCTCACCTCTAGCTCTGAATGTACAATTCAGTGTTGATGCCCGTGGCATCATCACCCTCACCACAAGGAGCTCTGACAAATCTCAAACTGCAGAAATTATCACATTATTCTCATTTTTCTGCAACCAACTAGGAAAAAGTATCCTGATCATTATACACACCATATAGTGCATTTTGATATTTTGAATTTTAATTTTAATACAGGATACAATCTTTTTTATCCAGCAATCTCATGCTTTTAGTCAATGAATAACTTAAGCTAGCTGCATTCAAAATAGAACTTAACCTACAAAGAAAAAAAGGCTGTCAGTGTGTCTGTTACTTCAGGGAAACTGAAAATATTCTCTTGTTCTGAACAGACCTCTCCAACTGTCACACATATTTACTGGAAATGAACCAGCTGTTACAGAGCATGGATGTTCTTCACAGGACGTATTCAGCGCCTGCTATAAATGCTATGCAGGTTTGTTTTTTAAAAACACAGCCAAACACAGCCAAAAAGCATTGTCCCTTACAATTCCAGAAAATAACCCCCAAATCCTAAAGGATCAAGGTATTTCTTCTTAGCTCTGATAGATTTATGGCAGTCTCTATTGTTTTTGTCCTGTGTGTTGTTAAAAGGTTGGACCTTTTGAAAGTCCAAAGAAGGAAAAGAGAACACACAGGAGGTGGCGATCCAGAGTGGTTGGGAAAGAGGCTAAAGGAATGTTACAGGTAACTTCAGTCCTTTCAGTGCCCAAACTTCCTCCAAACCTGAGTTATTGATCACTTCTTGGCATGACCAAGAAATATGAATCCTTTCTAAGTAGCACCCTGTGTTAGCTCATTTAAAGTGGTAATATATCAGACAAAACACCAATATGTTGTCATTGATACCTGCAATAGAGTCTGTCCTGTTACCTTCAGGAGACTGGCCATGTTTTTCACCCATGTTTTCAGTCTGTCTCTAATTTGGGGGGTTGTGGTGTTGGTTTTTTTTAATCAGTAGAGATTTTTGCAAATTCTCTAGGTAGTTTTGTGCACATTTGCATCCGGAGGCTGTGTGATGAGATACTTATAAGTGGGGGGAAATAAAATAGCATATGTTACAGCTCTCAATGGGCTTGTATTTTTGAGTTTTGGCAATCTCCCATTATGGTATCTTGGGCAAAGTTATATCTCTGGCTTCAGTTGCCAGGTGTCATCCATTCCAAGCTTATTGATAATTGACAGTAATTTTTTCTTTTTTGATGTCTCCAACATGTAATCCAGGTGGGTACAATAAAACAAAATTTTCTTTACAGTTTATGAAAACATCACAAATTGCTATCCTGCTTACAGGTGCCTTCAGTATTTTCTGCCCCTATGAGACTGCATGCTTCCAATCCAAACTTATCTACAATAGATTTTGTAGAGGAGAAAAATTACTCTGATGGCTCTGAAACATCATCAGAATTTACTAAAATGCAAGAGGACTTATTTCATGTTGCACATAAAGGTAAATGAAATTGTCTTTCATAAAATGCTTTATATCATTCCAATTTAGATAACATGACTTTTGAGAATGCTTCCTGTTTATTGTTTAGAAAAAGCAGAAAACAACCTTCCTCTAATTTCCTTAAGGAATTGCAAGTGTTGAGATCTTCAGTCAATTTTTTTAGGTTTTTTATTTACTAGAGGACAGCCCTGGGTTTTAAGTGCTAAAAGCACATAGATTGTATTCTTTGTTGCCAAAAGGTAAAATACCTACAACAGCAGACTGTACTCTTTTGTGTCTGCATGCATATGTGTGCATATGAGCACATTTATGTTTCTATAGTCTGTGTGCTTCACTGTATTTCAGAACCAACATTTGTTGGTGATGCAAGGGTTGCTATGGTAGTAACCTATTTTTAGTGAATACAGAAGAGTAAAATCATGCAAAGCAGCCAGAGGGGGAGCTTGACTAGAAATATTTCTTCCCTCAAAATCATTTTTCATTAGCAGTGCTTTGTTCCATCACCCTGGCACTAGGAACGTTTTTATTTTTTAAGTGATCTTGGTGAGGGAGGCACTTAAGCATTTATATCTGAAAGGCCTTTGGGAGGATTGGCTCCATCCCCTTTAGCCCATGATAATGGTTGATGGTATCAATAAGCATTCTTTGCTTGTTGTTCCCCTTTGGAGCTGATGTATCTTGATTCTGTTATGTAAGGACTGTATCTAAGTAGTAAACTTTATAAAGTCAATTATAGTCAAAACTGACATATGTTTTCCAAAAAAAGGAAAGAAGTGAGGGTGGGACTCAGTTGGAAAAGCTGCTGTTAAGCAGAGCAAAAAAATCACGTACTCAAGATCATCTTACTGGAATTGTCCATGTCAGAAATGTTGGGTAGATTGATCCACAATTAACTTGGTGCTATTTACTGCAGTATCATTTTACTACGAGGACAAAGAATTTTTTTCCCAAGTTACTTCATAGCACACCCCTTCCAAGAAAGAGTAGTGCAGAAGACTTTTGTGGCATTTTCTTGATACAAATAAAATAAAACGTAACATTAGTAGTTTATTATGTACCAATTCTTGAAAATTAAAGTTAGTGCACAACATATTAATTGGCACTGAAGGTCACTGAAGATTCTGGTCATGTTATCTACATATGAAAGCCTAACAGAATAGATCATAGAGGACGTATCTCCCTTCCCAGCCTGAGACACTCTTAAAGATTTCTTTGGATAGTATGAAAATCAGCTTTGGTCACGGTTTGCATTGTTGGAATATACCATAAGAATAATTTTTTACAAGGTTACATAACTGCTCAATGAAGTGATAATGATTCAGGTTAACTCAGACTGGATGATTAGGAGAGAGAAGTGTTGAGAAATTCTTCATCTTTACCCTTTTCATGCATCCATGCTCAGATTTTCTATATTCATTTCTCTGTAAATGGACTTATTTTTGCATTGGCAGTTCTCATGACTGTATTATAGGGCTTGATTAGGCCTCAGAAATCCTCTAATACTCCAGTTAGATGAATGTTGAAAACCTACGTGAACAAATACTCTTCAAATAAATTTTATTTAGAAGATTAAATGTCTTCATGGTAAAAAAAAAATGCTTTTCCCCTTTAAAAATCCCCTTTAGTGATTTTTAAAATTGCATGAGCTGTTGTCTGATTTAAATGTTTTGGGCTGGTGATGGTGCCTCAGGAAGGAGTAGAAGTAGCAACATAACATGCACATCATTCAGAATCTGACCCCTTGAGTCACTAAATCATCTAACAAGCCGAAATTTCTTTATCATAGTGATAACAAAATGCAACACCACAGTTGCCTTGCTTGTGGGGAAACTACTAACCCTATAGCTGTGGCACAGTATGTGTTATAGCTGCTGGTTTTTTGATGACTTTTTTTTTTCTATTTGATTTTTTTCTTTTGTCTCTCTTCTTCTTCCCCACTGGAATTTATAGAGGAATATGGAATAGAGTCATGACCATCTGAAGATTCAAGCTAATTGGGAAACAAAAGCAAGTGAAGAGCAGATGGGGTTAGTTAGCTTTGTTGCCATCTGTCACAAATAATCAGAGTAATTTTGACTGTGGCTAATATAGTCAACATGGTAGTGTTCACCAAAAATATCTCTCCTACTAAAAATCTACCCGATAACCTCGATTAATATTACTTGTTTTTAGTAACCCACCCTGGATCTCTCAACCTAACTTCTTGTTTCTGTCACCATAAATGATGCTTTATTTAAGTTCTGTGTAGTTGCTGTGCATGTGATTGGTAGCAGCTGTTTTTAACTCTCACTTTTTATGAAATTGTTCCAGTTTACTTCACCTTGAGGTCAGCTTTCAGCACCATATCTACAGAGAGAGAAAAGCTGAAGCAGATGCTGGAGCACGATGCATCCTCATCTCCATCTGCACAAATAGTGGGCTTGAAGAATGCCTTATCATCTGTAAGTGACACCAAGCTTCATTGTCATCAACTACTATTAAATTTTATAGTAGTTAATATCTGTTTCTTTAGCATCACCTCTGTGCTAGAATTTGCAGAATTTATTTGTAATAAGTTGTTATAGATGGTGTTTTTCAAAGAATTTTCTAAATGTGAAAAGTATTGTCAAATCATTGAAGTTTGATAAATGGGCTGATTTAGGTATGTAGTGTAACCTGTATCATTTGATGCTAAGAATCAGAGGACTGCTCCGTGACTATGAGTCTACTTTGTTTCTAAACATGCTACTACTCAGCTCTGGTAGGTTGCAGGTTTCCTTTTCCTTTTCTTTACCCAAACAGCACTCGAGTGTTCACTGTATGACTTGGCATAAAATAAAGGTGAGAGTGGCTGAATGCACCCAGCTATCCCTTCTAATGCATTAGAGATTCACCATGGTGCCCCAAGACAATGCAAAGCAAATTCAAGTACAACTTGTTTATATTGACTTCCCACCTTCATTATCTCTCAGGCCTCTAAAAGCAGCAATGGGGTTCTAAATGACAAAAGATTGTGCTCTTTAAAAGTCTAGGGGGTTTCAGTAGGTGTGCTTTATGTAATTGGCTGAGACCAGAACCTTCAGGTTGGTCATGTTTGAACATGTCAACCAAACTGATCTGATTTCAGAGCAATGAGGGCTGTCATTACCATGGCCTTAACATTTCAGTGTTAATTGCAAACACCACATCAGAGGCAGGGCAGACTCTCTGGCACTGATCAATGTGATGTAGATCATCTTAGAATTATTTCAGTATGAAAACTTCCCTTTGCTTTACAAAAGGTGCATGTGGTAATATTTTTTGAGTGTATGATATGCCTCTTTGCCTAGACCTGTAGAGGCCATGATGTCTTCACAGTACCTAGAAAAAGTTGAAGCCTGTTGCATAATAACTATACTCACTCACTTGCACTTCTTTATTTTTGCCTTTCAGATGTTCCACTTCTGATATTTGAATAGGTTACTTTTATTTTTCCAATGTTATTTGTCTACAGTTTTATTTCAGAAAATTGCTGAATTCAATGAATGCTCAGCTTAGCATAAATTATTTTGTTTTCTGGGCAATGAAATCCGGTTGTCCATCTTCATCCTGTACAAGTCTTTCAAAAATAGTTCTTTCAGGTCTTATCTGATGCTTGACTAGTCTTTTGTAGCCTATCCAGAAGTCATCTGTGAACCTTGGCTGTTTCAGCAAGGTTTAATACCTGTGAAAGTATTAACCTGTAATGCCATGATGCCAATAGAAATTTTCTCATCCTGTACAGCAGAGATCCTGTAGGAGGAAGGAATAAGCTTCCTTTGAAGACATATGGAAGCATGGAAATTATAAATTTGACATATTTTTAAGACTTCCTTGCAAGACAGTCCTGTGTTAATGACTTTGACTTATTGTTTGTTGTTGTTCATTTTAGTTTGTTTTCTGTACAGGAGGAACAAAAAATCAGACTCACGGGTTGAAAGCTATCTAATATAAGTCTGTTTTGCTCTCAGCCTGGCAGTGGAAGAAAAATGAACAGATTTAAAGTGGATAAAACACCACAAAATTAGCATCTCTGCCTCTGCTTCTCCCTCATTAAGATAGTATCCTTGACCTATATACAATCTAAGAAAAGCAAATACAGAATGGGAAAAGGTACAATATTACTGCTTTTGGGGGAGGAAGAAGACCGCAGGAAGAAAACATTTTGCAGGAAACAACGAAAATGGGAAGATGCTATTACAGGAGAGCTGTGTAAATTCTGTTTTGCACTTACTTGATGTTGTGGGTTTAACACAATGCTGAACACTTGACACAAAAGGGATATATACCTTTATGGCAAATTCAGACCACACATGGGTAAAGCCAAAAATTATTTTTCTCCCCTCCAGCATCACTTTGAGCTCACTGTTTTTCCTGCCCCCCCAAGAGAATTTCTAGCAAAATTGCTGTCAAAATCAGAGCATTTGTGGGATAAAGCAGGCATGTAAACAGTAGGGTTCTCCACATCATGGTATTGATTCAGATCAAGAAAATGGCATGTAAGTCTTCAGTGTTGTCCCAAAATTAGTAACACAATCTTTTATTTCAGAGATATTTTCACTGCAGGCAGGGTTGTGCTCTCTTCCTACAAGTCTACTCTAATTGACATCTGTCTATCAGATGCACCCAGAATAAGTAAATAACTTGTAACAAACATGAGTTTGCATTAGAGGCTTTTTATTCTGACCATTGCCATTATAATCTGATAGGACACAAATTGTACCTGTGTGAATTTAAGTCTGATTTCTCTGTCAGTGGAAGGCAAAGGGACCTGCCAGTATGGGAAAATCAAATAGGTTTGGATGTGGCAAGAACTAATGTTGAGAGAGGGTATGCTGGAGATGGGGGTGAAGGAAGAGAGCTTGAAAAGAAAAGTATCCCTGCCATCTTTGACTTTTTTCCTCCACATATGCCTGTTTCCTCACACTGAACAAAAATAGTTTTAATTTGAGAGATAAGAAGTAAGGTTTGAAGCATTTATAATAAGTGATTTGCTGAGCCAGTAAAAAAATGATGTGGTGGTTGTGTTTTATACTGCACTTTCAATACTCTTTGCCCCTTTTTATACAAATCCACATTCAAGCTAGTTGAGAGAACTTTATATCCCCAATATTTTTGTTAAATATTCCAGGCAATAGCACAAAACACAGATCTTAAAGACCGGTTACGCAGAATACATGCCGAATCTAAGATCATTGATTCAGCATCTAATGCAAAGTCAAGTCCAGATTTGGTGAAGGTGGGTATGGATTTCCTCTTTCAGTGATGTCCCCTCCTCAAGCCCCTACACCTAGACAGTGCTGCATAGCTGCATCTTGTGCTGTTCTCCGTGTCTTCCCTGTGGTGTGTTGTGTTAGCAAAGCCAGTCTGCTTTCATGGTTGTGAGTCATTTCTGGTGATGCATTGTGTGATATTTGGTTTCAAAGACTTCCCTTGTGAGCAGGTTTCCTGAGCACATCTTCCATTGCTTTTTGCTACTGGTTCCTGCTGTTCTTCCTTGCCTCCTGCCTGTTTCTCATTCAGCATGCACAGAGCTGCCACCTCGTGCTACTGTTTCTCTCGCCCTTTTAGTCCCTTGTTAACTTTCAGGCTCTGTAGATCTTTTGTTGCCTAAGTGCTGTTAGTCCAGAATGTTGGCTACCAGTGTGGATCCTGTAAGGTTTAGAGCAATTATTAGACATTTCCATGAAAGGATCAAAGTTAAGGAGACATACAAGAGCCTTTTCAGCCGTTTAATTTTCTCTGTGTGAAGCCAGGGAGTCTTTGACATCCAGTTAGCCAGTTTGGGATGATGCTCAGACACTTTTTTGGCTCGATGCAGAATGCATGTGAATATGGTCATAAGTTGTAGGTGTTAATGGTGTTAGTGAGGGAAGCCAGAACCGTGTTATTTCCGATGGATTTTCCTAAATGTTAACTCATACAGGAATCTCTGCTGTGCTTGTAGTATAAATCTTTCATTAGAACTTGAGTGGATGTAATGCTGGGGTTTTTATGTAACTAATTACTTCCTTTTATTTTTAAAGACAGTTTAGTCATTGCAGAACAGATTCCATCTGTTCACTTCTGGTTCAGTTTTGTTTTAGTGGAGGTGTTTTGGTTTAGCTGTTCAGGTTGGTTTTTTTTTTCCCCTTAAGATAGTTGCTCATTCTAATGCCTTTTGCTTTTAAACCCACAAGAATTTGAACAGCACTTAAACTGTTATCCAGAAAAGCATTAATGCATTGTTATTTAGTTTCAGTTCTTTATTTTCTTTAGTGGAGGTCCTTGCAATGACAATGGATTATTTCTGAAACTTGTGCTATGCACTATATGCACACAGAGACACACATGACAAAAATAGCTTTCAGAAGGTCCTTTGGAGGTTTCATTCATAAATTCCCTCTGGCATGGGATGGGGTGGAACTTAAGGATGAAATCACTTATACTGGAGAAGTTTATTTTACAATTTTGAGATTGTCTGAGGACTGTGATACAGTAGTGCTGCTTTGAGGAGACAGGGCCACTGCACAAAACTTGTCACTAAATGGTGCATCAGGTACTACGATTCACCTCTAAAAATTGAAGCAGTCTAAAATAGTATCTCAAGTCTTTGCATAAGGGAGAAGTTTGGTTTGTCTGTTGGGTAATTTAATTGTAATTCATCATGCCAGAGTGGGAAGATGCAATAAGACAACCTGAAGCTTATGTGTTGGATGTAAAAACCTGCTGTTCTTTTATGAGTCTTTCCTGCTCACTTTCCTTCTCTGATTCAAAATAGTTTTGGAAACAATCCCAGTAGCAATGCTTACATGTGTAAGGTATTTTTTCTTTACTTGTAGGCTAGTGTAACTGCCTTCCTACAGGAGGAATAATGTTGAGGTTTTCTCTTTTATCCCTGCTGGTTCAGAAGGGGTTTTTAAAAGTCTTTTGTATAGCAGTTTGTTTTGTTTCCATGTCACCATTATCAGCATGTACTGAATAACATTCCATACGATAGCAAAACCTACCAACAGAAAAGCTTTGGAGGAAGGTTTGTCAGTTTGATTATAGACTTGCCAGACTGTTCACTATGTTGTTCTGAAAATAAAATACTACAATTCCTGCAGAATTATGAAAGGGAAGTCATGGTTACAAGTTAGTGAAGCACCTCATGCAGAAAATCTTGAGAGCAGCTAATAGAGCCCTCTGGGGCAGCACAACTCATTTCCTTTGTGTTGGTGGTTATCAGGGAAAACAGTAGTGCACAATGTTTTCCAACTTTTTTGCTGCATCCACCCCACCTTTGCCAGGCCACCTGCTGGAGCTCTGTTTACACCAATGATCTGTGGGAGGAGTTATTAAGATCTCTCTTACAGTCAAACTGGTCCAGCAGCAAAAGCAATTCTCCACACCTGGCTTTGATAATATGTTGGTTTTGGTTAACATGGAGATATATCAGGTGTGAATATGAAGAAATGCTTTCCAAAGCACAGCATAGAAGATTAGTGAAGAAAAAGGGCTGGCAAAACATGCTGTTATAAAGAATCAACTTCAGCCCTGTGAATTTTGTACACCAGTGTACTGCAGACTTTGCATTAAGCAAGCCTTGGGGAGGAAGAGTTTAATTCTTTTGCTAAGATCAGGAAGGAATGTGAATCTAGGATACAATATAAACATATGGGAGTTTTGTTATTTTGTGGGCTTTTTGATGATGCACTTGTATGTATATCTGGCTAAATCATTCAAATAGCAAAACATTTTTACATGCAGAACCTTAGCTGATTCACTCAGTATGCATTGCTTTATTTTCCTTCTTTTTCCTTTGTTCTTTTTGGTCTGTTTTAGTTTGGTTTTAAATCTCTCTTTGAAATACATGCTATCTTTCACTTAAATTGGAGAGGAGCACGTGCAATCTTCTCCCAGTGTTTTACAGCCCTTTGAATTATGAGACTGTGGAATTGCATGCATGAATGTTGGCTGTGGTACTTCCCCACTCAAAACTTTGTCTTTTAAACAGGAGAACTCAAGAGAAGAAGGCAGAGGTCTGGTTCACCAAGTCTCCAATGAAAGCAGACTGTCTATAGCTGACTCTCTCTCAGAATTTTTTGATGCACAGGAAGTCCTACTGTCTGCCAGCTCTTCAGAAAATGAGGTCTGAGCAAGAAGATTGACATCATTCAGATGTAGTTTCTTATCTGCTAATTGACATAAAATCTTTGAGTCCTAGCTGTATTTCAGATGATTGACAGAAAATTTAAATTTTCAAAACATTTAGAAATTAATTTGCTGTTTGTATTTATTTGTTGTCATTGTCTCCTCACTGTAAAATGTAGCAGTTATTATTTTGAAATCTTATACACTCAGTGAGATAGACAGCAATGCAGCAGCTAATATGCAGATACTGCACATATTTTACTGTCTGCCTTGAGTCATTATACAGGTGCATAGGGAATTGCATCACAGGAATATTTATTCATACCTGTCCTTGTGGCACCTGTAGGTACCTTGAGGCTGACATCATGCATATTTAAATTTATTGGATCATTTTGTCACCTCTCTTGGGCTCCATAAAAGCCTTGGCTTTTGATGTGAGGAGAGCATTCTTAGTTGTGAGGCCAAGCAGATGAAGCATGTGCCCACTAAAATCAAATTTTCAATTATGGTGATCTCTCCCAAATTCAATTGTGTCTTCTTAGGATTTTGTAGTACTTTTCTATATTACTGAAACACAGCTTAAACGGTTTAAATCTATTACTGAAAATAACAATTTCCATGTGCACATAGGGTTATTTTAATGAGTGATGTACCTTGCTTTTTTCCCCACCCCACACTCAGGTATCAGATGATGACTCATATGTTAGTGATATCAGTGATAATGTCTCAGAAGATAACCTAAGCAATGACATGGAGAATGAAAGACAAACTTTAGGTAAGTTCAGTGGGTTTTTTACACCATATTTTGAGAATTTTTTTTCTGTTTGTTTGTTTTGGTTTTTTTCTTTTCTGACTAAATTATTAGATACTACAGGTTTTGAGATGTAAACAGCTTGTGTTTTTTCTCTTATAGGCTCAGATTGGTTTTGAACAGCAGATTCTGGCTAATCTGCTTATCTGGGCACTGTTGATTAAGCAGGATGGTGGTTCTGTATCAGCAGGGAAACACCTGTGTTCTTGGCCTCTTTGACGCAACTCCCACTCCCTCTCAGTTTCACATGGCCACAGGATTCTTCAAAGTAGCAAGGCCTAACTGCTTTATTTTTTTCAAAAAGTAATTTTCTTCCTGTCACACTGATTTTTCATTCTGCAGTTCAACAACCTCAGTCAGAGTCCTGTTATTTTAGCAGAACTCGGTGTTTAAAGGAACATGAGAATAATTGCACACTGGCAGGCCTGGTGCATGACCATAAAAATTTCTTTCTTGCATGTTTTAATCATGATAGTCTTGTTAGTGCATATGCTAATTTGCCCTTCTAATTAGAAAGATACTCAAAAAAAGGAGAACAATTGGTCATTACAACTTAATTGGCTTTGTACCTTCAACTCCTTTCATCTAACCACAGTGTTCTTCCCACTCTAACAATATATTTTTATTTTCAAAGATTCTGAACAGTGATTTCTTACTAGCAGCTGTTTCATCTTGAAGGACCAGGGGATCCCTATGAACTTGGGTAGTTTGATATGTATTCTGTAACTGTTCAAAATAAAGTTGTTTTTTTTTAAGATGAGGGAGAATACAGATTGATTTACCTCATAATCTGAACCTTAGAAAACTGTATTAATGTGGCTATTCATCTTCTTGTAACAAAGGCTGTCACTGAGGCTCTTCAGGATCAGAAGCACCTTTGCATGCTTCTGGTACCTGCTATTTCAGTGCTTTGGGCAGCCTGCCACTGCCATTAATAGAAAACTGGTTGTCTTTTTCCTACAGGGCTTTAGCTGCACCATAAATTGTGGGATTATGATAAAATCCTCTGGCCACTGTAATGTAGAAGGTCAGACCAGATGTTGATAAGGGTCCAGTTTGGTCTTAAAAGTCATTGAGTCTAGCTTGGAGGTCAGATGTCTAAATCTCCTTCAGCACTGATCCTGTCTGTTTGTCACAGCTCTTACAAACCAGAACTGCATGGGCTTTTCTATAATGGAGGGGGGGCAAACTTCACTGCTTAGACAATTTGGTATCTGATTGTAGTTCTTGCTCTACTCTGTTTTTTCACTAGCTTACCTCAATTAACTGGCTGGCTCAGAATATGTAAGTGAGTCGATTGATATTCCACTTTTAATCAGAAGCTGTCAAAAGCCATAGCCAAATCCCATTTCTGGGAGCTCTTTTAAACAAGGAGAAGTTTTTAGCATTTACCTCTTTCTCCAGAGATCCCCTCATTCCTGAGGTATCTAAGGGAATATCCTTCTTTTTGGCCTCTTCTGGTATTAAATCAATTCTTCCAATAGGGAAGTATAGGAGTCAACCCCTTAACTTCTAACAGTATAATTCATTCTTAACAGTATAACTGTTTCAAGTAGATTTTTTGATTCATAGTGCCCATGCCTTTTTTATGCAAAAAGAGATACAGGCAGAGGACTGCAAATAGTTCACCTAACCTTGTTATATTAACTCAGTCATATGAGATATTAGGGCTTCTAGTTTGTGGGTGGCAGGAAAGATAGAAACTTCTTCCTGAAAACTTTGAGGCTACTGATTACCCTTTAAAACCTTCATGTGAGGCATGGGCTAGCAGGCATGGCAGGGATGGAGAAGTTGGTCCTTGTGGTTACCTGTCACTGCTGGAAGCACTGCTGATACCATGGTTATGTCAGTGGAACAGCAGAGGAAATACTTGTTGAAACTGTGCATTTAAGGGCAGGGATTCTTCAGGCATGTGCAGCACAGAAGAGATGTGCTGCCCAGTGTGGGTGTAATTCCTTCAAGACAAAGCTGTGTGAGGAAAGCCAGAAAAGGACAGGGGTTGACAGACTGAGGCTATGCCTGAATGTCTCCAAATAGTAACTGATCCTAAGGCTGGAGCTTCCTAGGCACTCCTAAGGATGTGTAAAGATAAAATATGTTCTCGTAGTGGCAAGCACATTGCTCTCTGAAATGAAGGTGATGTACATCTAAGCCATGTAATCACTTCAGACTAGTGCCTGTTGCAGAAGCTTGTAGCTCTATTTTGATTTTGCTGCAAATCATTTCATGGCACACTTAGGACAATTTATCCTGTTCCCATTGCTTTGATATAGCAACACAGCCTTCAGATGTTTCATGTCAAGGACTCTTGACTTGAGTCTTTTTTTTTTTCCTTTTTTTCTTCAGCAAACCTATGGCTCCACAGTTGCTTCAGCTTTTCCACCCTTAAAAGGTGTCATTTCTGCATAAATGTATGGGTGTATCTCAAAGTAACATCACTAAGTTTAAATGCTATGGGGAGCAACGTGGAAAAGCCTGAATGCAAATTTGTGGTGCAGTGAATTTCCCTGGTAGGAATATTCAAAAACATAGCAAAAGATCAGTAGGAGTTGATATTATCCTTGAATCTGTAAGTTACATCTCGCCTTCTGAAAAGTGTCAACTTAATTGAAGCTCTGTCAAGGAAGGAGGTTTTATATCCCCTAAACAGATAGGAATCCATCTTTGTTACAAATAAAATAGTTATAATATTTACACTTTCACATTCAAAGTCTGAGCCTTTTCTTACAGCCTTTAAATGAAAAGAAGGTAATTTTTATGCATCTTTTGTACCTGGCATTGACCTCCTTTAAGACACATAAAATGTTATTCTTAATTTTGTCTTTTTTATAACAGGCTATCTTCAAACTACGAGTGAAATACTTGAATGAATCGTGGGTGGAAGGAAGTTTTGACAGAAGAAAAGATGGTTTTGTTAATGTATGTTTGCAAAGGGAATGAAACCAAGTAAATGTGAACTGAACTGTTCTGCCACTTCCTTCCTTTTCAGATTGTATTTCTGAAAGTGGAATTGGGTGCAATTCCAAACGGAGAACGTGTTTACCAGCTCCATGTCCTAATACGAGCAACATCAGCCTGTGGAATATCCTGAGGAATAACATAGGAAAGGATCTGTCCAAGGTGGCCATGCCTGTGGAGCTAAACGAGCCCCTGAACACCCTGCAGCGTCTGTGCGAGGAGCTGGAGTACAGCGAGCTCCTGGACAAAGCGGCGCACACGCCCAACCCCTTCGAACGGATGGTAAACACCTTCCAAATCCTTACTGACATCCAGTGGAATTAGAATAGAGTCAATATAAAAACAATGCTACAGAAATGAAGATGTGCTGTTCCATTCTTTGTTTCTCTCGGCTGAGAGAAGCAAACTCTCCAAATGTGTATGTGCGTACTCACGTAGCCGCTATTTTTGGCTCTTCTGCATCATTTCTGTTGCTTTTCCAGAAAGTCTCTCTCTCCTCAAGTACCTTGCTGTTCTGCAAGTTTAAACAAAAAAGGAGCTTAGTTCTGTTTTGCAGCTCTTGCTCTGTAATATTAAAAATTTACAGCAAAAAGGGAGGAAGCAATTGAACTAATACATTTCCCTCTTGAGGATGAAATCTACAATATATCTTTTTCAAGGGTGTCTGATCTGGTAACACATTTGTACACAGAGGATGTTGGATCTTCCAGCCCTACCTGACTGTGATATTTCTGTATTAACTAAATGAGCTCCATATTTTTATTAACTGGTTTTCTGAAGTTTTGGGGCTCATCCAAAATGTTCAGACGCTCAAAACCAGGCAATATGATTGTATGTTGGGTACAATAATGGTGTCATCCTCTGCCAGTGCAGAACCCTGAATTCTGCATTTGGCAGAAGAACAAGAGAAAAATGCATTTCAGTTGTTTTGCTTCCAGGTGTACAAGAGCTACTTAATATGCAAGCCCATACATAAAGGATTAAAAACTCCCTAAATTCTCTTAAATGGAAGATACAGATTTTCCCATAAACTGAATTAAGCTTTTTCAACTCAATATATCTTATCTTAAAATGAGGTTATTAATGAAGGTAGGTAATCATTTTATAAATACTGTTTGAAAAGTCTCTTTGCTCATTCTAACACTCTCAAGGGTTACAATTTAGGGCCTATTCCCAGGGTGTGGCCATTCACTGGGGTTTTCAGTCCATAGCTTTTTTTTGTTCTCTTGAGAACATATGCTAAAAGGAAAAGGAAATGAGTAGTAGTTGTTCAAATGGGAGTGAAAAAAAGCCTCCTTCCCACACCCAAGCATCTGGAAATTACCTCAGAGTGGAGTATTTCTTGCCTTTGAGAAATTCCTGAGGCAAAATTTAATGCTAGCTGTTGCATAGTAATTGCAATAGTTCGTGAAAGAGCCTTTTCTGAAGTGGATTTGTTTTCTGCAACTGTGAAAAGAGAGCAGCTACACTTTCACAAGATGAGGAAAAGGGAATGAAAAGAGAAAAGAAGTGTTACAAAAGAGACTTGAATCAAACAACCCTGAATTCTAATTCCCCATATTATGCTTGAGTTGACTGCAGGAATTTGGAAGGTCTACCTGTGTGTCAATCATGATCAACAGTTTCATGATTAGGTAATAGCTCACAATAGGTAAAAGACAATTTAATTCAAACAGCATTAGAAATAGCAAATTTGGTGAAAACTCATCCAATACTTCCAATGCCATGTTTATGAAAAGGATAGTTGGTAGATTTATGGAATCACAGACCATAATCATAAAAGTTACCACTTATTATACCAAATCTAACAGTGGTTTTTAAAGTTACTGCTTTGAACTGTGCTCAGAGATTGCTGAGCTGTTTCAAACACTTTTCAGACATGCTGTTCTCAGTTAATAAAATTTGCAGTGTCTGACCCTAATAATTCCATCCCTGGCCTGTTGAATGACTCTCTGAAAACTGAATAATTCTCTGCTGTGTGAACTAGGGCTTAACTTGCAGGAGGCATGCACATTTGTACTCTGCAAATGATGGGAAAAGTAAAGACTCGGGATAAAACTTGCTTTTATTTTTCCATGTCTGTTGTAAATTAATTAATCAGAGTCCCAAATATGCACTTCCCAGGTGTACATAGCTGCATTTGCAGTCTCTGCCTATGCATCCAGTTACTACAGAGCTGGAAGCAAGCCATTTAATCCTGTGCTTGGAGAAACCTATGAATGTATCCGTGAAGATAAGGGTTTCCAGTTCTTTGCTGAACAGGTATTGTATGCTGCAACCCTTAGAATTGCTACTTGATACACTGCTGAATTCCAAATGCATAGCTGGAATCCTCCAGAGTTAATGGCAAAATAAAAAATTGCTTTGCATGACCTCGGCCCAGCAAAACTCAAGGGACCTGGCTGAATTAGAAACAAAGGGAATTGTTTTTTGAGGAAAGTCTGCTAAGTCTGGCATGGAACATGACAAGCAGCAGCTGACACTCGAGGAGCAAAGGCTGGCAGGCTGCCTGCCCCAGTAACAAGATAACTTGGTTAAGTAGAGTGCAATTCCCCTTGCTGAAATCTGATCACGACTGCAACAACTGTTTACATTCTTGTAATTTTCTTTTGTGTGTGATCATAAAAAGCACTGTATCTTCAGCTGTTTAATGTCTCCTTTTATAACAAAGGTATCCCTTGTGTGAGTCAATCAACCACAAGCATTTCCAATGGCACCATGACTATTTCTGCTTCCTGTCCAAATACTTAGTAGGCTAAGCCTTTCAAATCTGCTACCACAGCTGAGTAGGTGAAGAATGTATACAGCACATCAGGGTCCAAGTATTTATGGAGATAATTCCCCAGGAGGAGAATCATTATTAAGTATAGGTGAGAAATATTAGATTTAAACCAGCCAAACTACCAAAATTGCTAAACTCGAAGCCTATGTTTAAGAGCTATAACTCAAATATCTCATGCCTAGCAAAGTACAAATGACTGAAAGCTGTCTTATTTTGTCTAGACATAACAAAAAAATTACAAAAAATGCAGTGGGCAAAGGTGTGTAGCCTAGAAATTTAATCGGAGAAAGACTTCTAAGAGGTTTCCTTCAGGAAATCAAAAGTGTTTTTGACCACCTGTGAAGGTTCAACATTTTTCACATTAAGTTTTGGAACTGAAAAAAAAAAGGAATATTGTGTGATCTTTCCTTAGTCTCAGGAAATGTCACAAGCATGGGTAAAAAAAAGAGGGGAAAAAAAACCAACAAAAAGTAAAACAGACAAAGCAAGAATCAAATTTAATGTTCAAGTAATGTATCTGTTTTTTCACTGTGCTGCTTCAGTACTAAGATCACGTGTATAGTGCACTGTAGGTACCAGCAAATTTGAGTAACAAAGTCGTGAATAAAGGTAGGTACTGAGCTTAATGTGATACTGAATTAAAGGAAGACATTTGCACTTGAATATTTGATAAATCAGTACAAAGGCTAGTTTTTATATAAAGAAGAATTTTAATACATTATAGGACTTGGGGTTTTAGATACTATTTTTTTAATATGTGAAATAAGTGATGTGGGTTTATAGAGTGGTGAAGTTACTGTAAGAGTATGGGGTGGAGAAATATTAGGACAGGAGAGTAGTATAGGAGGAAAGAAATTTAATGCAGCTTGCAAGCATTAAATATTTCTCTTTGCATCAGGAACAGTGGCTTATTGCTTGTGCAAGCATTTTGATGCTTATTCCAGATACCTTGTTAGTGCAGACAGAATGTAATCCAGGGGATACAGAGACAAAATGTATAAAATAACATAGATTCTGTTCTGTGGCTAGAGTGAGTTTAGAATAACACCTTTTAGCACCATGACCTTACTCTGGATTTATTACAGTTTAAGTGAGAGCTAAGTTTAACCCATGCATTATAGTGACATCTGGGGTTAATCTGGGTATAGTAAGAGAGAGAGTGTTGCTCTTGCTGGATTAGGCCAGAGCTGAGAGCAATTAGTACTTGTAGCTCTTTTTTTAAACCAAGTAGAGGATGTTCAATAAATAACTGGATGCCTGTGGAAAAAAATGCTCAATAACAGATCTGCAAAATGAGAACAAGAAGCAAAAAAAAAAAACCACCTTGATTTGAGCCATGTAGGTGGTTAAGAAATTAAATTCATAGTGAGAAATAGCACTTTGACTTGAAAATAAAGTTGCCCAAGAAACAGTAGGCATTGCACATCAAAGAGCTGGTCCTGGTCACTTGTTAGCCGTGTTCATCCAGACAGGAGAATTCAGAGCCAAGGAGGGGTGGCTGCTTTCAGTTTGTGCAGGCTTTTTTATTTGCTGTTGCATTTTAATAGTCTGAATTGTGTATTTGTTTATTTACTCACAGTCCTTGCTTTGCTGTTTTGTTGTCTGCCCTAATTCATGTACATGCTGTTGCCCCAAGCTGATGAAATGCAGTGTGTGTGGTTAGAGTTTCACACCAGAAACACCTGGGGTGGCACTGCTGCCATAGTAGGGATTGCTGGATGGAATTTCATGGCTTGATTTCTTCACCTCTGGCCCACTTAGAGATGTTGATCACTATCTCCTCCCTCATACTCAGGGCTCTGGGGTTATTTACTGTACAGGACTTTTTGGCCCTTACTTGTGCTTTTGGTTTTTTGTTTTGTCTTTTATTTTATTTTTCGTCTCTGTGTTCAAAGTGTGATTTCTATTAATCTATTAAGAGGTCCTAAGTGTATATTTAATTATCACCTTGAAGGCAATGTACAAAATATATTGGCAGAGTTTCACTCGAACAAAATCACACGCCTTTTAAAATTAGTCTTTCCCATTTCTTTCAAGGCTTTTTAGTTCTCAGGACATTTATTAATCTCACTGCCTCCCCCTTCAGGACACAACTGCAAAGGGAAAGCAAATGTTCAAATTGTAAATGCCATATGGGATGAAGGAGAAAAAAAAACAAAAGAAGCCAAACCAAAATGACTGTTCAAGTGTTCATATGTTAATCTCTTTTTCCCCCTCCTTTCATGTTTTGCTGTTAGGTCAGTCACCATCCACCTATTTCTGCATGCCATGCTGAATCTGTGAATTTTGCTTTTTGGCAAGGTAACTCTTTAGTCTATCATTTACTTTTACAGTGTTCATAATATTTTCATTGTATGTCTAATATGAAATATCCAGAAATTATAAAAAGTTGAAATTCCTAGTTTAAATTGTTTTATGAAATGCTAGCCTGTAATTACTTGTATGCTTCTTGCTTGGCTCTTCTGCTATTATAATAATTTTCAAGATTGCTTTGTTTGGACTTTTTTTATATGACATTAATTGATTATTCTTTTCATGTACAAATATCTGCACTTCTTTAAAATCAGGTTTGTTTGGGGTTTTTTCATGGGGGTGGTTGTTCTTTAGTAAAGAAGAATTGTATCTCAAGCTATTTATAAAACAAATAAGCTAGAAGACAGCATGAACAAAGGTAAATCCTGAACCTTGGCAAATCTTGTAAACCTGTTCTGAAAGCAATTTTCAAAAATTAGCCTAACAGCAAGGATAAACACATTTACCTTCGTTTTCTCTGCTGGCATTATTACAGTATGCAAGATTTTGTGCTCTTTGACTACTAATGTTTTTCCACAAGATGTGTGTTGGAGCTTTGCTTGCTTTATAAGGTGGTGAAGATGTCAGTCAGTAACAGTACCTGTGTGGTTAGATAATTCTGGCATGTACACAAAACTATACCTTTAAACTCAGTTAAAAATCCTTCACCCAGGGGTTTGTCAATTCACAACATAGCCATATTGCAATCTCTTTTTTTTTCTGACTGACTCTGCTGACTTGATTATAGTCATTACAGATGGAGCCATACTGAACAGAAATTGGAACCCATTAGTCTGGGGTTTATTATTCTGTGTAATTATTTTCTTTGTAAACAAATACAGAGACACAAGAATCCTTTTGTTCTTAGCCCAAAAGCTAAGATGACCAAAAATTTATTCAGTAACTGAATCCTATGTAAATAAGACTAGATAGCAGCCTGTCTTAATAAAAATAGATGGGACTGGTTTGTTTAACAGATCTCAACAACTGTTATCACTCAAACATTTTAACACTTCTGTTTAGAGAACAAAGTTCTTGTCTAATGAGAGCTGAGAATCCAATTAATGAGAAAGAGTCTGAGATTTGGTCTTGATGAGCACAGGAGACTCAACTGGGGTTCAGCAGGGCCTGGGGGTTTTTCATTTGTTGTGGTTTTAAATGTGGCTAGCTGAGCTTATGGGAGGTCTAGACAGTGATTTTTTTTCTTTCATTGTAAAGGCAATTTTTAAATGCTATGACCTCTTGTAATGAGGCTACATTAACTTATGTGGAAAGATTAACATCAAGTTAATCATAAAGACATCTTGTCAGTGAGTTCAGTTCTTTCTGTGTGCAAAGATCTTTTCACTTCCTGTATTACCTTCTCTGCTGAAAAGGAGACAGTCCTCAGCAACATTGCCAGAGTAGTGCTGTCATCCCACCAGACACTGACCTTGGTTCCTGTGTTTCAACATCAGAAAATCTCTTGATCATTTCTAGTGAAGTGGAAGACTGGGCTCTGACAGGGACTGATAGTTTGGAAACAGCTCTCCATGACTGAGGGAGCCGACTCTGCTTTTGCAGAGGAGTGTCAACACATGAGCAGTGGAAATGAAGAAAGTTTCAGCTATTACAGCATCTGTGCCTGAATTACTCTGAGCACAGCTTTGAAATAACACTTTGCTTTTTCTCTTCTGTCCTAAAATTCTTGCATGATCAAGTTGCACACTGGTTCCCAAGATGTTTCCCACGCACTGATCTCTGTGGGACAGCTTTGCCATTTATGAGAACATAGAATTTGGCACAATCTGGTAATGCATTTTAACTGTTAAACTCAGTAGGGTGTGCCTTTGCCCCTTCTCTTCCATCCCACTGCAGAAGAGAGGAAACTCATACAGAATTTGTCTCAACAACAGGATACTCAAAGTAGTTTTGGACCTCTTGTTGTGCAGTGTAGGAATCACAACAGAATTGCTGTCACTGAAGATGCTGACCCAGTATCAAACTTCAAAACCAAAAAACTCAAAAGGTCCTTCTCTCACATGATAAGAAAAATATAACTTTTTTTCCATGAGGAATTCTGCCCTATATCCCATCTATTCTTTGCAATCATAGGCAGCCCAGTGTGGCTCACTCACCACTTGTACACATCTATTCAGGAGACACCTGAGTAATCTCCTAATTGTGGTCTGACCATCTGTTCCACAGCCAACATAACAGCTTCCCTCAGAACTGCAGAGGGAGCAGTGTTTTCTTTTCCTTGTGTTAGAACTAGCCTCTTTTTGAGACTAGAAATTAATTTTCCCCTCTTTTTCAGGTTGGGCAGGGAATAGCGTTCCTAGTGTCTAATACAGGAAGGGTGCTATTCCCCTGAGCTCTGATGTTACTATGAAAGTTACTGATTGATTTAACTCTGTAGCACTTTTGCCATGCTCCTCTGTCTGTTTCTTTCTCTTCCAGAGGTTTTTGCTCAATAAATTTGGCTAAACTTGGCCTGAGTTTTCTTATCTTTCTTTTTAAGAAATTATGTGAGGCTTGGACCTGTCTCTGTGATTCAGACAATATTTTAAAAGTCCAGTTAAACTCACAGAGGGAGTTGGACTAAATCCTCTGGCATTTTGTGCCCTTTGAAGCATTCTCTAGTTTCTTCACTGTGGATGTTCCTGTTATATTTTTGTATTTGAAATTCTCCTTGTGTTTTTGAAAGTGTCTACATTCATTCACTAGCAACTGAATTGCAGACAAGTATATGCTGCCCATAGCTTATTCAAATCCCTTCCTTTTGAAATCGTTTTTGAGAGAGGACTGTTAAACATCGGTTACTTTGCTATTTAAATAACCAGTACTATAATGAAAATCAAACAAAACAAATAAGAAAGACAACCCCACCAATCAATGTTCCAAGGTGCACAGCATTCTTTGAACTCTCCTGTTGCACTTTGTTATCTTGAATTACTTGAAAATAAGGTAGAACCCAGAAATAGACTGATTCACCCATGCCTATGACTAAAGCTGTCTCTTTTTTCTTCTTGTTTCAGATGTAAGATGGAAAAATAAATTCTGGGGAAAGTCCATGGAAATTGTTCCAGTTGGCACAACACACGTAACTCTTCCAGCGTAAGTGCTGCAGTTGGGCACTGCTGTTCATGCACAGGCACAAAGGTGCTTGCACACACTGCAGCCACATTCATCCAGAAGACAGCAAGTTCTGCTGTGTCCTGGTAGGCCTTTGGAAGAATTGGTGACTATGATTTAATTCAAAAAGAAAAAGAGGAGGAAGAAAAACCCCACCAAACCAAAACCAGAAGCATAAATCAGAAGCACTAATTCTTTCAAAGGTTATAAAAAACAAAATGATGAAAAAGAAAACATCACTCCTGTGTACCTTAGAAAAAGAAAAGTTGGCATTTTCATACTTCAGCTGAATTTCAACCTTTATGCATTTTAGAGACACAGGGAAAAACTGCAGGGTATAGGAAGCTATGAATTCTTTTGCTTGAATATGGGATTGGGGAAAGGGGCATTGTTGTTGTTCCTGTTTTATGTTCCTGTATTTGTAGGGGCCCTGACACCATGGGGTTCTGGGCTGTAAGTGAGCCCAAGAGCCATCACCACTGCAGAAACAGTTATTGTGATAAATAATAAGTGATAAGTAGAACCAGTTCATGTCTGGTGTTTATTATCCAAGGAAGTAAGCAGCCACTGTAGTGAAGTGGTGAGTATAGTTGTTTTGTTTTGGTTTTTTAAAATAAAAATCTGCAGTGTTCCTATGCTGGCTTGTCAGAGCGCCCATTATTGATGAGCAATTAAAATCCCTTAAAATTTGGCCTATAACCATCATGTTTGCAGAACTAGAGGTCTAAAGGTTGAGTAGTGTTCCAATTAAATCTGTTTTCCAAAGAGAGAGTACAAAATTAATTATTCTGCCATCAGAAAAAAAAATTCAAGGACTGAGCACTCATCCAAAGTAAGCATGCCTTTTTCTTTCAAGTGGATAAAACTGTAATATAGTAAGATGATATCCAAAAGGTAATGTATAGATCATGTTATGTTCATAGCACCTAGCCTAAGCTTTGGAAGGAAAGGTTTCTAGGATGTGGATGAGGGTTCAGAGCCAAGATAACTAATATATTAGGGCCCATGATGGGCTGATGAACTGGAAAACAATCTGATTCATGTGTGATCTCCATGTGCTGGTTTGCATCCCTGTGTTTGATATAGAATTGGGTACAAAAAAGGTGCTGAGGCTATAGGGAAAAATTAAGCATTAGTATTAAGTTAATTTTGAAACAAATACAGTTTTTCAGCATTTGTGAATAAGCATATGACCTGCATAAGTAAGGGCAAAAAAACAAGTTAGTGTGGGGTAAATTGACTGCATATCTGCTAGACTGCAAAAACTGTCCTTGGGTGTGCTCTTACAAAGCAGCAAGTGATTAAAGGGAGGTAAGGAAAGATTCTAATAACTTCACAGGATGTGTGAGGCACTTGCTGTGGGGAAACTGGTGCTTTCTAAGTTTATATTTTACCTTATCAGTCGTGACTTGGCCATCCATATCCAGAACAAATTGTAGGATATGTCTTCATGAGATTTTTCCTTTCCTTGACACTTTGTAAAGCTGTTTTATAAGAACATCTACTTCTGTAATAAAAGGTAAAATGTTGTATTCCCTATTGGTATTTGTTTCTCTCTCCCTGTCTGCTGTCTTCTAGTGTGCAACTGCATCTTGAGCTGCCTGGTGAGAACTTTTGCTCTTGCCTAAAGGACACCCATTAGGCTCAGCCTTGAGAGCTTGAGCCAAGCTCACTCCTCTCAGTGTGTCCTCAGATCACTGTTTCCTATTGTCACTATGTTACAAGCTGTGGAATGGGCATTTCAGACTGTAGAAGATATCAGAATAATTACCTCTGGAAACTTAAAACTGCTAAAGAAGGACAAGTAAATTGAGAGAAAACTGAATTTAAGACCAAAATATATAGCAGACATGAAAACAATTTTCTGGGAGGCAGGATTCTTGTCATAGGATTTGTTTTTGAGAAGGTGTGGAACAAGAAGATGGACCGTTCTAGAAAAAAAATAGTTTATTTGGTTTTTCTGATTAAGTTCTCTACAATTTTTTCACAAGTTTATGAGCTCATTTGAATATGGCACGAGATTTTTCTTGTTTATATTTTTTCTTACAGTTTTAAAGACCATTTTGCATGGAACAAGGTGACATCTTGCATTCATAACATCTTAAGTGGGCAAAGATGGATTGAACATTATGGAGAGATCATCATAAAAAATCTTAATGATGACACTTGCCACTGCAAACTGACTTTCATAAAGGTAACCACAGCAGTAACCACAGCAATGTTGGCAGTGCCTTTTCTAACAGGCACAGCAGTGGGAGGATGCTCTTTGCTGAAGCTCAGTAATTCTGTTTACAAGCTGTAATTACCTGTGATGCTTTGAGAAACTTTAACTCTGAAGGAACTGCCACTCACTAGGCAGAGCCAGAGAAGAAAGAGAAGCAATTCAGCATCTCTCAGCTGATTCCACTGGAGATGGGGGAAAGCATGGGGATAGGAAAGGAAGAAATATTATGGAAAACCTCTCTGGGTTTGATGAGAGATGTAGGCACAAGGTGTCTACTGACAGTGGTTTCCCACATGCCTCCTGCTAACCCACTGGCATGTGCTGTGGTTGCATTCCCTCAGCAGTGTAGGACCAGTGCTTCTGCAGGGTGCTTCTCCTGATGCTCTTTTCTAGCCCTTTTCAGTTACTCAGAGGAGTTTAAGTGAGAGGTTGTGGTGTTACTCAAAGCTTTTGCTTCACTACAAGGCCTCAAAATAGATAAATTACTTCCTTGGGAATTGTCCTTATCATGAAATTAAATTTAGCTTTTGGCAATAGATGACTTCTTAGTAAAGGACAATCAATGAAAATGTAAAGCAATGCCAACATTTCTAAGCTGAGAAATAGTTTTGCAAATCATCCTGGGAGACTCACCTTAAGCTGCATTTTCTATATCTGATTGATGGAGAAATGCTCTACTTTACATAGAACAGACCATACAGATACAAGAGAAGTATTTCACTGTACCTCTGCAGCATGGCATTCTCAGCAGCAAGTTTCCTTTCCTTATTTGTTTTCCTGAATACTTTGTGCTTTCTAAGAAGCATTAGAATGATTTTTTTTAAATACTTATTTGAAAGTACTTTAATGTATTTTCAAAGCTACAGTGGATGTTTAGAGTTCAAATTTCAAAGATTAAGAGCCTGCAAATCTTATACCTTTGATACAGTAAATTGTCTAAAATAGAGGTTAAAGTATCAGTTCCTTCTCTTCCTCTTCTGCAAATTTGGGGGAGATGTAGATAACCAAGTCAGGACTCTGTGTCAACTGTCTTTGGGCAAAATTCAGGTCAGCTGCACTTCACCTCATACTGCCCCTAAAAAAAGGCAAACAAAATAAATACAAATCTCAACGTTAGTATTTTAATAAGCTGATTAATGGTACTAACAGCAGTTATTTGCATAGGATATTATAATGCACACCTAAATAGTTTCATTTCAGAAAACTGCTTTGCAGCATGGTGCTATTGGCATAGCAAAATGACCCACAGTTGAGCTCTTATGCACCTTTTTTCCCCTTGTTCCTTTCAATTCCAGGCTAAGTACTGGAATCCAAATGCACATGAGATTGAAGGCAGCGTCGTGGATAAATCTGGGAAAGTGGTGCATCGACTCTTTGGGAAGTGGCATGAAAGTTTGTACTGTGGGACAACTTCATCTTCAAACTGCATATGGAGAGCAAGTTAGTGATCAGAATGACTCATGTACAGAAACTGAGATCTGCTTGAGTATCAGCTTACTGTTTTCATCACTTTATTAGGCCCCAATTTCTTGCTATTTCTCTGTAGAATATTAGATTTTTGTCAAGCATTTAAAATCTAGACCAGAAGAATACATCATTAAAATAATATGGAGAACTTAATCCCATGGCTTCCTGCATTTTCTCCATTCTCCTTCATTTTTATATTTGGGCATGAAGTGGGTATTGAGGATTCTAGCAAGGAGGGAAAAAAGAAAAAAAAAAAAAGAAACAAACCCCTCTACTACTTGTGCAGAGAAGTGTTGTTTATTTCATGTGTTAAACACTGGAAGATAGCCCACAAAGCTCAGTTCTCTAATGACAGCCACAGCTGAATTTCTCCCAAGCTTGTGGGGGTTTGTCTACTGTAGTTTGAAAAAGCTCTATTATAATAGCATGGCCTTCATCACATTTGTGCTGTGATTCAGCTGAGAGACCAGAAATCTGTCTTGTTGCAGTGCAATTATCAAGGGGGATGTTCTCTTTTGTCACATTATGAAAAAACTCTTGTTCCCCCAGAACTGACACTGTGGATCAGGGATAAACAAATAACTGAAGGGAGCTTGGAATTTTCCTTCTCAAGATAATAGCATTTAATTGGAAATCTGAATGTATTCTGTTCTTCTGTAGATCCCATGCCTAAAGGTTATGAACAATGGTATGGATTTACTCAATTTGCACTGGAGTTAAATGAACTGGACCCACAAGTTAGGTCATTACTCCCATCCACTGATACCCGTTTTAGGCCAGACCAAAGGTAAGAAGAGTTAAGTCTGAAATATTTTCCTTAAATAGTTCTTAATCTTCTGTACACTCACTTTACCCTGAACTCAGACTATTTTGTGTAGATACCTGCAGTGTGTTTCTATTTTTACATTAATGTGCATCTGAAACAGACATTTTAATCACTTCCCAAGGGATGGAAGTGTGTCCTAAAATTGGCTCTTGGATGCTTCTAGATAACTGCCTTTCCAAGGATGTTAAAACTCCAGTCCTTCAGGTACTGGATGTTGATCATACAATGTTTGAAAACTGAGACACTTGAAATTTCTTTCTGTGGTGGAATTTTTACTGTTGCAAATTCCCCAGCAGAAGAATCCAGTATAATTGTGACTCTGAGCTTGTTGTGAGAGTTAGTTTTCCTGCAGCGCTCTCTCATAGTGCAGCTGTCTGCAGAAGTAGCTCTTTACCTTTCCAACACTGTGAACTACCTGCTGGAAAGATTAGCTTCTGGAGCAAAGATGGGGGCAGGAGCACCAATTGTCTCATATCATTGCTGCTGCAGGTTTCTAGAAGAAGGGAATATTGAAGGAGCTGAAATACAAAAGCAGAGGATCGAGCAGCTGCAGAGAGAACGACGGAAGGTACTGGAAGAAAACAATCTAGAGCATCAGCCTAGGTTTTTCAGGTAGTATATAATAATTAGCATATACTATCATTTATTGGAATTCTTATTATAGATCTGATTCAAAATTGTCCTGTGGCAGGGCTCCAGCTTTTTCCAGGTTTCCTTTATATACTTGGTTTTTGTACTTTGGTGATTTAGAATGCTCCAGACTTAGTTAAAACTCAGAGCTATGTACTGCTTTTTTATTAGTGCATCACTGAATTTCTTTTTTTTTTTTTTTCACCTTGGTGGCAATTGATATTTAGTCTACATTTGAATTTGCCTGAGTGACTGTAGTAGCTTTGATTCTTTGAAGCTAGGTGAAGTAGCTGGATTTAGCTTAATTACCCCTGCTGAACTTCTGCTGAATTCAGTGGCATTGCCTGGTGTGGAAGTGTGCAGAGTTGTAGCCTTTCATTTCTAGGGCTATTTTTGAACATGTTTCCCCTATTTTATGGGGAGAGAATTATAATTCTGAGGGCATTTTATCTCTTCCTGTTGTAAATCAATTAAACAGGAGACTTCAGCCATCGAAAGACAAAAACGAATGCTAGAGAGGATGTGGTCTCTTGCCCTCCAGCTTCTCTGTTCTCCTGCAGTGAGAGAGTTGGAGCCAAGATCAATGTTGTATGGGTCTATGTATCACAGTTAACAGATCTGGGATCCTATTTTTTCTGGAGATATATATACTGTACTTCTGAGGAACATGGAAATGTTTAAAATAGGTGCAAAAAGGGAATGGCTTAGGCCACTACATCTCTGACAATCTGGTGAACTAACTCATCACATGCCAATCACACCTACTAAAGGGAAGCAGGATGGAGGCAAAGTCTAATACTTTGTGATTGTATTTTCACAATGAGAATTCTGAATAAGAATGAGGATTTGAATCCTTACAATGAGGATTTGAAAACTGAGATTTATGCTGTAGAATACGGTGACAGAATAAAGAATTTAATTATTATTTAGTAAAAGTATTACAGCAGATACGAATTAATGCATTTGGCCCTTTAATAGTGATTTCTCTCTGCCACAAATCACAAGCCTTGATTTACTTAAAAAGAATAATTAGCCAAGTATGTTGTGCACTAGATTAAAAGCAGACTGATTCCTCAGCTTTTGACTGAGAGGTATGGCCTCTCTTCATGCAATAACCATGATGAGCCATCTTTGGACAGGTACAAGGAAAGTTTCCCCTCAAAGCTTTGAGCCCCTGAAATAAACCTGGGCTGTAGTTTTAAGTACCAAGCACTGGCATATGACAGTGAAATAGGAGCAGTGGTCTCAGGTGAACATCAGGCTGCTGAGATGCCTCTCCGTGGCCCAGTGCAGACACACCCATTCGACTCCCCAAGCTGTATTGCCCTGTTTGCAGGCTGTAATGAGCTGCACTGCACCTGGTTCCTGGGCTGGACTGGGGATCTGCCTAGTGCTGCATTGCATTACACAGCATATGGATGGAAAATATTAACTTACATTTGTTTCATCTTTGATAGGAAATCCAGCGATGACTCCTGGGTGAGCAATGGAACTTACATGGACCTTAGAAAAGAACCTGGTTTTTCCAAACTGGACAATCCTGTCCTCTGGTGAAAGAGGAGCTAAGTGAAGATATTCTGTGCTGTATTCTTGGATCTGATTTTAAAGACATATATATAAAATACAACTATATATATACACATATATACGCACACACATATAGAATATGTGTGGGGTGTATGTGTGAAAATGTGCATATCTTCAGAATCGTGCTTACTTTAGAATCTGATAATTCATTTGTTTCCTTTACTCAACTATTGCAGTGATTGTCTGAATGTATAAATATCCTAACTTCTTTTTATAAAATATTTAATAAATAGTACTGAATGTTAACAGCGAGAAGGAAAAGAGGAGCTTTTACACTACTTTTTCAATGTCTAATAACATCAGTTCTGAGTTAAATTATGCCTTACTGAATTGCATTGGAGACAGTAGCATCAGCATCTCCTAGCTGTGCTGGGGAATCAGAGTGCAAGCCTTAGTAACTCAAACTATAGGTAGGCTTCCACACTGCAATGAGTAATTCAGCTGTCTCTGGGCTGGTATAAATTGCTAAAACAGATTATCAGTTGGTGCTGGATTCTGAGTATGATCTTTTGCTGTCTGTAGAAAAGATTTAAGTAAGCTTTTGCTTCTATTAACTTTCTTCTTAGCATTATGGAAGAGGTAGTTCTGAGCTTACGTCGGTGGTTCTACTGCCTTATACATCCACGGTACCCAGTTAAATGTAGTGTTAGAAAGTCAGGAATGGCCAAAATTTTCCACTGGGAAAAACTTCCACTTCAAATTTATAGCCCCAAACAGGGCAAGAGGAGGAGATCATTTGTATATGCTGCTTGAGCACTGACTAGATGAAACAGCTCTCTCTTTTTCCAATAAGTGAAATATATACAGAGCACGAAATCCTGTGCTTCCATAGCTTCATTTGTTTTTATTAATCCAAAAAATTGCAACAGTAAGACTTTTTAAAAAGTAAGCAAACTGATTGTTTTAAGCTAGAAATTTTTTCCTAGTATTTTGATATTTTCTACCTCTTAAGAAATAAATAACATATTTAAGATCTTATATTTTAAAAAATTACCATCTGCCTTATGGAGAAGTGTATGGAGTCTTTGATCTTCCTCTGTTTCTTTATGTTCAGATAAATATTCAAGTGTCTTGCACTAAATCAATTGCATCCCTGTCCTGTAATTTTGTACATATGGCTCCATTTGTGAAGCTACTAAACCATAGGTCAGAAATCTAGCAGGAAACAAATGTAGCAGAAGCCTCACTTTTGAATGAAGCTTATAGAGATGGGCAGTATTTTTGGTTTTTTCCATCAAATCACAATGCCATAGGCATTAACAGAATCCCAAGCCTGATCCATGATTCTTCAAACCTGTCCAATGTGTCTGTGACTCTGGCAACAATGCAGTTTTCCATGTGATAGGTCTATATCCTGTCACCACCCCCTTTTCTTTTCTTTACATGCCACTGTAATGACACAAAACAAACCCAAATGCTGGCATGTTGAACTGGCTTATGACTGCAACAACTGGATATGGCATGGATAAAGTAGACTCCTAGGGGAACAGACAGTAGCTTAGAAAAGCTTGCACTTTACTGCAGTTGTGCTGCATTGTTCTAGAGAAAAATATTAAAAATGGACCCGTGTATTATTTGTAACATGAAGGAAATACTATGAAGGTTTTCAATTTTAAACAAAATCTGTGATGTCAGATTAGATGTATATTTAAATTTTGCTTTCTGTTACCTTGAAGCCTCATCATCTCAGAGGCAGGTAAATGCTTTTTCACCATTTTTCATTTTGCCCAGGAACTCTGCCTCACTATCATTTATGTAAATTATTACCAAAGAAGTTAGCATAATTATTTAATATATCTTTGAAAAACTTGACTACTATGCCAGCAGCTTGCAACAAGGTAAGGTTCACATTTATAGGAAAACAAAATATGGGCTTTGATTCCAAAGGAAATCATAACCTTTGGGGGCTGTTTGGCTTTTCAAGGAAAATGAGGTTCTCTTCGTGACTTGTTCTGTTTGTGTGTTTTATCCTTGTATTAACTGTCAAAACTTGGCACAGAAATGAGTTGATAATTGTAATTATCCTTGCTGTTGGTAATTACAATTTATACTAAAAATAAAGTTCATTTAAAAACAAAAGAGGGTAGGGGAAATTTTAAAAAAGCTTTTCTTAAAAGGAGCAAAATTTGTGGAGGATGCATTAAGCTTGCTCATTGTCATATTTGGCAGCTACTGTGATCTTATCTAATCTGATTGCTGGGTTTGTGTATTCTGTGTGTGGAGGGGATTCCCCCATACAGGTATTAAACAAAACAAATTTCATATGGGATATTTGAGTCATGATTTTTGAGAAATCAGACTGGCAGTGCCAAGTCTGATTTCTCAGAAACTCTAAACTGTCTGAAATACATGGGATTAATGACAAGAAGCATCGGGCTGAGCAGTGCCTTATATAAAATTTTATTCATCAAAATTTCTGTATCAAGAAAGTAAACTCCAGAATTTTAGTATCATCTCCAGAAAAATAATGCCTGAGAATAATCCAGGGCATTTCTTAAATGCATGAAGCAAAACCATTTAACAAGTAATAGCTCCTTTTGTAAATCCCTAATACATGCCTGCAAACACAATGTAATCAGTTGTGAATGATCCTCTGGCTCCACAGTTCCAACTGCAGTATAGTTTTCCCTGTGTGAAACAATTTGTGTGAAACAATTTGGTTTAGTTGTTAAATTTCTGTTAACTGTATATGAAGAAGTGGAAGAAAATTGTCTTGATGTTACTTCTGTGTATTTCTGCATGTAAATATATTCAACATTCACAAACATTAATATATTCTATAAAATTATTCTTGGTAAAATATGAAATTTTGGTAATTTTCTTCCCCAAAACTTCACCTGTGTTAATGAGTACAAAATTTATATTAGCTTTCTGCAAGATAACTAAGACAAGCATTGTTTTTAATAAGTGACACTGAGGGACTTTTTTTCCCACTATTTCTACTCTGAATAGTGAAAAGAATGTATCAGGCAACTGAACTGCTTCCTTTCATCACACATCTGTGATCCTCAAGTTGTGTAGCTCAATGGATCAGTCTTAAAATTTCCTGATGACCCTTGCCTGCTATTATAGCTCTCTTACTTCATAATTTTATAAACATCACTTAACAAGATTTAGGAGGCCAGTTTGAAAAGCACTCATCTAGCTCTGCCTTTCTTTGTGTGTCTCTTCACAAAGGAAAACCCTCACTATAAATTTCCATCAAGGGGGTGGAGCAGCTCAGGCCTATGGGTGTTGAAACACTGGCTCAGTTTTCAAATTGCAAAGCATAGAAAGGAGAAAAAAGTCCAGGGCAATAGTGTTCATAGGAACAGAAACCCACAGCTCTACTTTCCAGATCTGCAGGCTTGATGCTTAGTTTCTGGTTTTGGTACAGTGTAAATTTTGGATTATGAATCAGCATCACTTGTTCAGGAGGCGACTCTGGGTAGCGTAAAGTGCCCTTTAGACCAAGGGGAACTAGAATGCACCATTAATTCCTTTCTGGATCTCTGTTCTCTGAGATATGCTTGATGTGATAGTTTGCCAGCACTAATCTACTTCTGTTAGATGTTTTTTGAAATACAGATCCAGCAGCCTGTACTTAGGTTCTTTATGCAGAGCTTGGAAAATCAGATGCGTGGAAAGAAGACCAAAACCAGCCCAAATTTTGGTAAGGAAAGACTGTAGAGATCTATTCTTCCACCAACCAGTTTTCTTTGAAGGACTGGGAACAGGATTGCTGCTTTCTTTTAAAACCTGGCCCCTGAAGAATGTAGTGGTTGTAAACACAGTCACCATATTGTCTGGCAGCATAGTGTTGATTTCAGATCACTGTTCATTGGACCAGAACCAGGGCCCAACCAGGGACAGCTTTGGGTTGCACAAATGTCCAGTGCTGGTCTCAAAACAAAAAAAAACTCCCCCAAAAAACCCCAACCTAACAAAGACCTTACCACTTTCCATGTCCCCCCCTTTCCCTCAGCTCTTTACAGCCCTTGTTAGGTTTTCTATGTGGCCCTTTATATCTGAAAGTCCTTATTCAGTGTCCCACTTTTCTCTTTATTAAAAAAACCTAATGAATAGGAAAACAGGCCATTCTAATAAATGATAAATCATGCCTAGATCCTGTAGCTAAATTCTTTCCCCATAAACATTGTGGTCTCCTTCTGTGTTTTTTCCTTGACTGTGAACAAGACTTTCTTGCACTCTGGAGTCAGACCTGGTAAGACTAGTGTGCTATGGAAATGTACAGCTGTGTCTGCTCAGAAGATCCTAATTACTAATGTCCTTGCATCTGCTTTTGTGTAAATCTCTTGTGTCATCTCTCCAAGTGACAAGCTTGGCAGAGCAGGAAACTTTCAGCATATCTTGCTTTGTTCAGTACAGCTTTTTTTTTTTATTGTGTACAACTCACACAGAGGGGACAAGCTGAAGAGGAGTGCAAAACTTGGCCCACAGTGCATTTATAATAGAGAGATGGATGACATCCAACTTGTCCACATAACTGAATGCATCTTGCAAGGGCTAGAATGAGATGGTGCTATTCAAAGGAGTGACATTAAAATGAAAGGGTGTTTTTGGTCGAGTGTGTTTTCATTCATGAATTATGGCTACCATAAATAAAATTCACAGTGTTCACTAACTCATCCTTTCTATTTTCTAGCTACTGGTGGGTGCAACTTACTCCAGCAGCTCTGGGCTCATAAGAAACTTCACGTTATCTGGCTTATCTGTTGAAACTTAGTAAATGCTGTAACTTACCACCAAATGTATTCCTGTACTGCTCAGTCCCTGGATACTGTTCTTGCTGCAGCTTTTGAAAGCAATAAGAGATTTTTTCCACATAAGTAGTTGCCATATATTAAAGAATTATTTTAAATGGTTCATTTTTTAATATAAATTGTGGATTTGTTGTTTTATTGTGTAAAACAAAACTGTATTAAAGCTTAAGAGAATGTTTGGGACATTGATCCACAAGAGGTTATGAGCTCCACCAGCTCCACACCTTGGAGATGGCTGGCATCCCTGAGAATCAGACATTCTTCTGTTTGTGTTAACAGTATTTTGCTAGTTCCAGTATTGGAAAAACACACCATGAGGTATTACATACATAAAGCTGCTAAATGCTGAATTTGTTGTTTGTTTTAATAGGGCATTAGTGATTTCAGAATCAAGAATGGCATCTTATGTATTAGAATTATCAATGACTTTCAGATATTTGAGAAATCTTTCTGTAGTCAGGACCATCCTTGTTTTCTGCTTCACTCCAAAAATCTGTAATAATGTTGGAGTACCCTGATGCACAACTTGATTTATTATTTTTGTCTCTGTAACCAATTTAGTTGGATGTTAATAAATCATACTTGCAAAAGGTCACAGAGCACCCTGACTTTTTCACAGGAGTTGTAAGCATCTTTCTTCAAAGGTTGTTAATGGCAGCTGAAACAAGTCTTGCTGCTGTAGTGATCTGTGCTTTTTACACTTTCCAAAATGGCAAATAGGAAAGAGCTTCCATCTGCTAGAACCCTTATTTATCACTCTTACAATCTGTGTGGTAGTTGTGCAATGTTCCAGTTGTACTGCTCTGTACAGCTCTGCTGCATGGCTCTTGTGCCAGACACTGGGGCAGGAAAAGGGGTAAGCTGATGGATCCATTTACAGCTGGAAGTTTATTCTTAAAAGCAGTTTTTAGCAGACAGATGTGCAGCATAAATAGTACGCTTTAGCATGAATGTGGAAGCCACAAATCAAATGTTCTCCATAAAGCAACTTTAAAAACTAGTAATCCTGGTATTTGCTGGATAAAATAAATAACTGGAAAGAAAGGATATGAATGTAGTGGTTTTTCCCTTGGTGATTCAGGACAGGTCTGTCAATAAGATCTCAACTATATCTTACAGTCTCACCATATGTTTGTAAGATGTGATATGGATGGACTAAGATCTTGAAAAATGTGGGAGTACAGTGAGTGTAATTCCTGACCAATGTGAAATTCCTGACTGCAGTTCTGCAGCACTTTGCAGTCTCAGTGTCTGCAAAGATTTGGTGGGAGGGAGAAAGGAGTTTTCAGGAAGAACTGGGAAAACTGGAACTATAAATTTTTTACCATGCAAAATATCCTCAGCTGTTGTACATGGCAAAATTAAGATGGAGGCCAAAAGAAAAACAGACTTTATACTGGGCAAGAATCAGCTCATGTCTTTTCAAAATCTAGCCATTTTTGTTCTATTGGGTTAAAAACTTTGGAACTTTCTCATCATGTCAGGGGGAATTACTTAATTGCTGATTAATTTCATAGAGCTCTAATATGGTTTAATTGGTGTCTGAAGTAACTAGTATTTAGTTCAAGATGCTGGGAAAGTTGTGGTTTACAGAAGCAGTAATATTTTTTTCATAATTAAAAAAGGGAGAGGAAGATGGCAAGGGATGCTCATTATTGGTGCCCTACTCATGAACATGGAGGGCAGCAGGAATGTCTCTTACAGAGAAATGGATATGGAGTGAATTTCTCACGACTGCCCCTCAAGCCAGTACCATGCCAAGTACCCACAGTGTGGTCAGAGCTACCCAGACAAAGCAGGCTGCTCTCCCCTACAGAAGTGCAAGGTAAATTTGACTCATACAGACCTTGCATCCAATTTGTGTTTAAGCTCAGTTGTGTGTTCATTTGCAGAAATGTCTCTTTTAATGCAGTAAGAAAACCTCCATAGCATGAGGAAAAACATAGCTGAGCAAAGCTTGCTCTACGTAGTAACCAACACATCTTGGCTTTTTTTGTTGTTGTTTTTTTATGCCTGTTATATTTTTTTCATCTTGCAAACATTGCCCTCTGTGTTTGGTTTATTGATTTTTAATTTAGACCCCTCCACTGTAACAGATGCACAAGAATTCGTAGGGTTGCTCTCTGATTTTAAATGGGGTTAAAAGCTGGCCAGATACCAAATTCTGATGTATACTTATAAATTTGTATCTTTGCTTACTCTGTACCAAGGGAAATATTTGAAATTACTATGTGTAAACTCTCAGTTGAGGTAAATCAACATTGCTCTGCTGAGCTGAGTGTAACCGAGGCTTAATTAACTGAGGCTTTGTCTCTGTGGGTTTGTTGATGTAAGTTCTTACAGGCTCTTAAAACAGGAATAAATTCCTGGAACACAAGACATTGTGTATGAACATCCACTGATATTTCTGACTGTAATTTCACAGACTTCAGGAATTGTCTTCCTCTAAATATTAGGGCTCTTTTTCTCTTTGAGGATTTTATGCGCTGATGTTTTACTTGCTATTCTAGTAAAACCAGCTGTTAGAATTCAAAAGTACCTTTTTTTTTGCTTAGTTAATATTGTCTTTATTAAAAGTTCTTTATAAAAATTGCTTTCCTAAATTACAAATTTCTTACTTTTCAGCTTGTGTTTAAAAAAAACTATAAAGGTTGCAGTAAGTCAACTTTGAATTACTGTAGCACATGCCTTGAAAAATCCTCTCCTTAGGTTTTTATGGGGATATGTCTGCAATGCCTAGATTGCTGCCTAAGGCAAGGAAGATTATGTAGATTTATCAATAGATGAGAACCTGTCTAATAGCTGAAAGAGATTTACTGTTTTGTTTACTGCTATGTTTGTTATCATTTCGCCAGTTGACAGACTGAAGATGGAGTGAAGTCAAGAGATCATCCTACTTGTATTCATTGTTTATTACTTGCACTTCGGTCAATGAAGCAAATCCTGTGAAGGCAACTAGAACTATATAAGGGTTTTGGATGGAAAAATCAATTTTTCATATAAAGTTTAAAAATAGAGCACCAAATTATGAAGTCCTTTGGTGGGGAAAATCTTTTACTAAGGACTCTGCTTGAGAGAGCAATGCAAGTAGGTCAGTTAGGGTAAGCTTGACTATTTCTGACTTCTCTAGTTACTAGAGGATGGTGAGCCCAGCCTTTCCTTAACATGTCCCCTTTCATTTTGGAGAGAGACTAAAGCTTCAGTGAAACTTGATGCAGGGTAGAGAACTCTAGGATATTATATTCTCACCTTCTGTGAATATCAGGAACTGAAAAAGAGATCTGGAAGTGCCACATCACCCAAAAAAAAGATAGTAGAAGCTCCACTATTTTATCGAGCTGCAAAGATTCCTACAGCTGATGCTCATGTGAATGCTTTTATCTTGATACCAACATGACTTGTTTGTTTGACATGATGGGAGATAGGAATGAGAGGAAAGAGTATACATTGAAATACGATTCTCAGTATTGGAGTGTGCAGTCATGAGGTCCTAGGGAAAAGAGTAAGTGCAGTTCATTCTTTCCCAGAACTCGTTGCTCATTGTTTCCTTTCCTGTTAAAGCTTCTTCTCAGGATGCAGCTGGTCTTCCTTCTCTTTTAGAAACTGTATTGCTCACACTGGTATGTTGGCATTGGTAAGGCTGGACAGTAACTGTGGAAGAATCAAATAAGCCCCAGCTGAAGCTGACAGCAACCCATTCTGCAGGAAAAGTACCAAGTTCTGCCATCTCCCAGGGGCAGAGAGTTCTCTCTTTGGCAATAAGAAAGCCAGCCACCCAAGGGTACTTGCATCACCTGTTACAAATGCCTTTCACCCAAATCAATGCACTGTTCAAACAAGGGCAGTGTAAGTAGCAAGGACACCAGTTTTAGTCCTGTCATGGAGCAAATAAATTTTATTTGTAATTGTCAGAGAACAAGCCAGCACTATTTCATACATGAGGTTGTCTTCCAGCATAGTGAAGTGCTGGTCTGTATATGGAACTGCAATATAGCAAACAGTGTCAACAACCTGGAGTTGTGGGCCTCTAAGCCTAGCTACCACCAGTATAAATTTGCAGGACATGACTGCTGTGTAATGGTTCCTGCTCTGTTCAGAAGGACAGCTGCAGCCTTGTCACAGAATCACAGAATCAGTCAGGCTCGAGGGGCCACAGTCAATCACCTGGTCCAACCTCCCTGCTCATGCAGGATCATCCTGGAGCACACAGCACAGGGTTGTGTCCAGATGGTTCTTGAATATCTGCAGTGAGGGAGACTCCACAACCTCTCTGGATAACTGGTTCCAGTGTGTGGTCACTTGCACAGTAAAGAAATTCTTCCTCATGTTCAGGTGGAATTTCCCATGCATCAGTTTCTCCCCACTGCCTCATCCTATTGCTCAGCACCCCTGAGCAGAGCCTGGAAACATCCTCTGACACTCTCCCTTCAGGTACTTATACCCATTGATAAGGTCCACTCTCGGTTGCCTCTTCTCAAGGCTGAACAAGCCCAGCTCCCTCAGCCTTTCCTCATCAGAGAGATGTTCCAGTCCCTTAATCATCTTTGCAGCCCTCCACTGGACCTGCTCCAGGAGCTCCATGTGTCTCTTGTATTGAGAAGCCCAGATCTGGACACAGTGCATTTTATATTTACCAATCTGCTTTGACTCAGAGCATCCCCTTTATGCCACCTGCTGTCCTTTCAGGCAACACTGTTGTATAATATAAAAAGAACTCCCATGCAATTACCAGCCCACATACTTTCCAGTGGCTTGCCAGCCCTTGCTCCCTGTTTCAAAAAGAACTGTGCTCTTTTTCATCCTGTGCCTTCTTGTGGGTAAAACCCAAGTGTGTTCTTACCCCACTGACCATAGGACATTGAAAAGAAAACACTTCACATGCTGAAACTAAGAGGAGCAATAGCAAGCTGAAGAATGAAATGGCTTTAAGAAGAAACACAGGACCTTTGTCTTGGTACCCACCAGGGCTGAAGTATCAGCCCTGTGTGAAATGGGGTGGGTTTGTAATTCTGTCCTCCTTTGCAGTGTGTGTTTGTACAGCAGAAGGTGCAGACAGCCCCTGGGAAGCTGCAGGAGCCCTGACTCACCTTGTAGGAGCAATGCAGCCCCACAGCTCCTCAGGACCCTCTGGAGCCACTGGCTTCTTTGCTGTTTGTGGTCTTCTCAGTGCATCTGCTACTTCTGTGGGCAGGGGCCTGCTTCAAAGGTCACTAAACAAAATTCTCCATTTCTGTCTTTGTGGGCACTTAAAACTACATTTGTTTTGTTCTGGAGGAATCCCTTTCAGATTGCCCTGGAACAGGAATTTCAGTTGTTGTTTCTGCAAGAGAGACTGAGCTGACAGTTAACAGGTAATAAGAAGGGGGACTATGGAGCTCCAAAATAATTAAAAAAATAAAACAAAGAAGGTGCAAAAACCAAAAGGGAGAGAGAAAATTTGGTTTAAATAATAATTAAGGTATTGCAACAAACGTAGTAGATGCTGCACATGCATCTGGTGTTATTCACTGAAATTTTAATTTTATCTGCTGAACATTTTGCAAGGTTTGACTATGGCCATGCTCCAGTTCTGCAGCAGCACAACCCTAACACCATCCTGCCCCATGAGGCACTGCAATCCCAGACTGCCCATTCTTCAGAAAATTCTGCCCAAATCTGCTCCCGCAGTGGATAGTGAGGTTTTTTGAGGATGTTTGTGCATACACATCCATTCAGAAGATGCAAGGGAAATTGCGTGAAACAAAGAACAAAGCTGGGGAGCTGATCAAAGGAAACTTACTTACAGCCAGCTTTTCTCTCTATAGGCAGCATCAGCCACAGGCTCTTTCCCATGGATCTTTTAAGTCCTGTTGCTTTCCCATTTTTTTCCTGAATTTTCTGTGTTCTTTAGGTATGCTTTCCTTAGTTCTTTCAGTCACTGCAACTTTAAGGTTTTTCTATAAATAGCAATATCAAAATGAACTGCCCTAATTTTAGAGTTACATTCTTTACTGATCTGAAAATGTAACAGTAGAATAACTATGAGTGGAAGTAAAATTTATTTTAAAAATGCATATTATATAATCATTTATAATCAATTACTTAGCTGCCCATAGCAGTAGGTACTGTATAACTCTACTTTAAATAGTGCCATGTGCTGTGTAGTTAGTTTTTAAAGCAAAGCACCCTGCCAGAGTCCTTACAGTCTGAAAGGTGTACATGTGCAGAGATACAAAGATAAAGGGCTTCATTTTTTTGGAGACATAGTGACAGGTATCCTCTGCAATGTTTTATTGAAAACCAAAATCCTAACATTTTTTATTTAATTACAAGTCATCATTTTGACTTTGTAGCTCCTGTTCCAACTGGCCAAGATGTAGACGTAAAAAAAAAAAAAAAAAAAAAA
>VZRZ01004576.1:768921-856554 GCA_013398175.1 Climacteris rufus | reverse complement strand
AAGGAGGTGGAAATAGCTATAATGTTCTTTAAAAAAATACATAACCTGCTTGTCGGTACTTCCATGCTCCGGTTCCCTTTCGATAAAGACTCATACTCCATTAGGATTCCAAGGCCATTAGCAGTCTGCACAGTGGTTAATGCCTAACAGCTCTTCAGGCACCACGGCTCCTGCCTGCTCCTCTTTGCCCTCCAGGCCTTGTGTTTCCTTACAGCTTGGATTGTAGGAAGGGCTGTGTTGGCATTTGGAGATGCAGTTGTCACCCTGCTACCAAATTCCCTGTGAACTGTGCCCAGCGTGCTGTGTAATCTTATGTTAAGCTGAAAAAAAAAGAAAAGTCTGTATTTTATGTGAAAGATACAGAATGTGAGAAATATGAGGCAACTGTTGAGAACTTGGTTTTTACTGACAGATGCAAACACTGAGTAATCCTACAATGTTGCTTTGGAGCTAATGTCCCACTATATTGATTTAGGGAGCTACAAAGCAAAGAAGCAGGGTGAGATTTGTTTGTTTAAGTAAACAATTAAATTGGTGTAATTATCTTCATTTGATCTCATCCTTGTCATTACACAATCCTCCTGTAGCCCAGGTTCAGGCTAATTTTAGATTTTTCGGTAGGCAAGGAAGGTACTCCTCCTTCCTTTTCTGCTTTCATGCCTAGCTGTCAATCTGCAAGAGTGAATTCACCCTGACAGGCATTTCCTACCAGCTTGATACCTTCCTTTTTATTTCTGTCAAACCAAGCACAGCTCTATTAAAATTTCCAGAGGAAGAAGCTCCCAAGGCAGAGTTTTCTTAATGCTAGGTCTGTAACTACTCCATATCCATTCAGTCAGGATCCTCATGGCTGTATTAACTTGATAATGTTGGCTAAGAGTATAATGAATTGCTCTGTGTCTTTGTTCTGGGAACTAGTGAAACAAGGTATTTGGGTGCATTGTCAGATGTGTATTAAAGGTGTTATATCCAAAGAGACACAAGCAGGAATTTGGATAAAATATTATTGGTTTGCAGGTACACCTACACCAGCAAATATGCTCCCTGCAAAGACATTACCAGCACAGCAAAGTGTGGGAGACATTGACATCATTTTGAGGCTGAAAACTGCCCCATCTTTCCTGCCTGGTGAGTCTCCTTAGTCCTCACAAACACTCTCTGCTCTTTCCAGGATGTTCTTTGTGCTAGTCAGGAGTGTGGTGATGGGGAATGAAGGCAAAACACTGTGAACTGGAAGTTTTATAGAGTGGTGCAGTGGTTCCTCTTATGAGATGTAGTGAGTTTGTAATAATGCCAAATACTAGGACCGGGTTTTGCAATTTGTTTTATGATAAACTCAGAAACTGGTCAGCCTTTTCAGAGCCTCTGCCTGTGTGACCTGGCTATGCAAGCTGGCAGCAGGGGCATCAGAATGAGTGAGCAGTCTTGCAAAGTGCAGCTATGTTTGAAGAAGTTTATGTTGGGGAGAGGCAGCTAATGCAGGCAATGAGAATTTTCTTGGTGGTCCCCTACATCACAAATCAGTAGTCTGTCTGTTTGCAAAACAGACTCCTGTAAAAGAAGTCTCATGGATAAAGAAAACTAGTTTTGGTTTGGTGGTTTTTTTTCTTCTCTGCTGCAGTGGATCTGCATTGCTTTATTCTGTTAAAGTGTTCACTGAGATTAAAACCAGGGAAATTAAGGAGGAGAAATTTAAGAATGCAAACAATCAGTCTCAGTTCGATTTAGGAAAAGGTCAGAGAACAAGAAAGTCAGTGGAAATATTCCCAGTGCCTCTAGCTGAGGCAGTGCTGCAGGGTTTGTTGCAGCTGCAGTGACAATGGAAGCCCCAGAAGACTCTTCAGTGAAATGTTATGTGACTTTGACATTGCTCAAATCCTTTGGATGCAGGTGTTGTTGGAAACACCCTTGTTACATAGACTAGGCCTGAGAGGATTCATGAGGAGGTAGATACCTCACCATAAATACTGTGTGGAATATCTGAAATGGGATTTGGGAAAAGCTAATGGAAAGGTAAGTTTGCATTTGCAAAAAGGCTTTTTTTTTTTTTTTTCTGATACTAAAATATGGAGCCTGTGGTCCAAGCACTAATATCTTTATTCAGGTTTCCATTTTCTGTAAATAATCTGGGTGCACACTTCAATATCAGTTTTTGTTTGAAGTCTGTTCTATCTTACTCTGGCCTGTGTTTGTTAATGACAAATCTAAGATCTCTGTGGAGCAAGACAGGTAATTAATCATGAAAGTGTGGATATCCAGCTGAGACATCTTATGATCTTAGTTGAACTTTGCAGTCAGTGTCAGCTGGGGATTTCAAAGGAATGCAGCCAGATTTTAAAAAAAAAAAAAAAGAAAAAACTGATTTAATTCTGGAGATATCATTACCTCAGATAATACAGAGGTGAAAAACTAGAAAGATTAGATACTTTTAAAAGATCAAATGTTAATTTATTAGACTTGTATGTTTAGCACCAGTGGATGGTCATTTTTACCATTTCTTCTGTGAGTTTAGCCAGTTTCCCTTTTTGGAAAATGTTCCTTGTAAATACAGCAAAATGCATTGCTGGGGATAAAGAAAATCTAACATAATAAGAGATACTGATAATTTTTAATTAAAATAGTTGTAAAGCTACAATAATGTATGTAGCTGTGTAGGGGATATGAGTAACAATTACAAATAATAGTTGCAAATAATGTATGTTCAATTCAGCTGTAGTTAGGCAAATGAAAAATAGAAAATTAGAAAACATTGAAGGTAAAGAGTTCATAAATAAAAAAATTAATTGGAACTTTCCAGGGGTATAGCTCAGAAACAAAACTTAGTAACAAAGATCCCAGCTCAAGTATTTGGTGCTCTTTATAGTTGTTATTATTCCACTATGTGTTTACTCACTATTAAAAAGATCAAGATAATTTGTGTGAGTAATACCTACTTGCCTTATATGGAGTAAGTTTTATGTTAGGTAATAAAAGAAGGCTCCTGTGGGGAGGCAGAAATCCTCTGCCATTGCCCCAGTGCTCTCCTCATCCCAGCCAGTCTCTATGGGGTGCTCAGTAGCAGATGCTTTTTCACAGAATTTCAGGTAAGCTGTTTTAAGTTTTTTCCTCCCTAACAGATTAATAACCTGTGAATGTTCCTCTTAACTGAATCCTTTGTTAATTACTGAGAAAACTTTTATACATTGGGTCAAGTGATTCAAACTCCTTCCCAGCTCAGAGTGGAGAAGACAGGGTGAGAACTCTGTGTGTTCCTGCATTAATACCAATTCTATGAAGAACTCCTTAAAGTGACAATGTAAATATTTATACATTGGAGCTGTAGTTGTTTGTAAACAGATTTATTCTTTCAGGTTTTAATTGATTCACCAAGATGTTTGCAAAAGCAACGAAGAATTTTGTGAGAGAAACTGACCTTGGAGGTGACTTGATCCCTGTCTCCCACTTGAATGCCTCAGACAAGCTGCAGCTTTTGAGCTTGGTTACAAAGAGGAGGAAATTCTGGTGCTGGCAGAAGCCCAAATATCATTTCTTGACAGTCACCCTGAGTGATGTGCTTACTGAAGACAAACCAATAAAACCAGGTAAAGCCATACTTGGGCAGCACTATTAGTGAAGATAAAACCAATACAAACCCTAATCTGTTCTATTATTTTTATCATTTGTGTTACTAGAGGGCTCCTTTCAGAGGAATGCTCTGAAGGAATTCTCCATCCATGGAAATGAGATCAGTGGATCTTACCTCACTTGGCCATTTACCTAACTGGTTAAAAAAAAAAAAAGTTTTGCCTGAGTAGACTAGTAAATTGAGTGCTGAAGGTTGTCAGGCTGTACAGTCCTACTGTTTAATAACAGTGCTGTCTGCAGCCACAGAAACACCCCTAGAATATTTTTGGGGGTTGTATGTGATAGTAGTGTGAAACTGTACTGTGTGCTCCAGGTCCAAAAGCAGTGAATAACCTGTCTTGTTGGAGACAGTAGCCCAGGGAATGCATGGCCAGGCCAGTGAAGGGTGAGTTTTACCACCAATTCTTTTTGTCTTGCACAGACTGTTAAAAATGGTTAACCCTTGTACTTCTTTCTTCATCCAACTACAACAGTCCCACCCAGGTTTTAAGATTAATGAGATGGAATCCCATATTTCTGGACATGCCACATTTCCATACAAAAAAATAGATAAGCCCCTAACCTAATATATTAGTTGTATTTGGCTTGGAAGGTTAGCTGATTCTGAGTCAGGTATTTGGTTTTTAGATATATAAAATTCAGAGTTATTTTAAGCCAGTTAGATGCTTGCATTGGTTTTCAGTGAGCTTTGGGACAGCCCTCTGATGAGAGGTGCCAAAATAATGCCAAAATGCTAGCACTGTTGTACAAGCACGTCTGCTTTGTAGTTTTCTTTGTAGCTGAAGTAACTTTCAATCATTCTTTATAAATATTTCATAGCATCTGAGTTCAGCATTTCAGTCACCTTATGTTTTCCTAAAATGGCAAAATACAACAGATAGCAGAGCAATGATGATGAAAGCATGAAGAGAGCAGAAGTAAGAGTTACAGAGCTGTAAATTTCATTATTTACCTCTCGATGCTGTTCCTTGCCTTCACCACCTTGTCATATTTTCTGTGACTGTTCATTCAATCACTTAAGGACCATTTCAGCACTTCTCTTCACAGTTAGAAATGACTTTTATTGCTTTCCTAGTGATTGTGGAGTCTGACTTTGCAAAATATATGGGGAAGTTTGAAGATTTTGTTCAAGGAAGTATTGAAACGTCATTTGTGAAGATCAGCTTGGGAGCTGGAGGGAAGGGCTATGTGGAAAACCAGTCCTCATTTGGAAACCTGAGGAAGCAAGAGATTGACTTGCAGCAGCTCATGAAGGATGTCAAGGACAGGTATGTTTCTAATGTGGGCATTGTAATGACCAGGAAAGATTACTGAGCTGAAAAGATTTGGGCAGGTGTGATCACTGAACAATCAATTTTGTAGTGTTACCACGGTTTAAAAATTATTTTTATTGTAAGCTCTCATATTCAGGTGATAAATCATATATACAAAAATGAAATTGTCCATATTTTAAAGTCTGGATAGTCAGACTTTTCCCTTTCATGTTTTAAAAGCATCTCTCTGTAATTTTGTCTTATGTTTTTGCATGAATTACCGCCTGGGATAAGAGCCAAATCCTCCCTTCTTTGGGAGACTGTACTGAGGTAACAATCTGGGAAAAAAATGGGTTAGTTCTCTGTGTTACTGGGTCAGGTGATATGGAAACTGAGTTCAGAACTGCTAATGTTCTTGTAACTAGACTTTGTAATGTCGTGTGTGTGAGCCACTGTGCTAGAGAATTTGAATTATTTGAAGCTGAAGGAATAGCAAAGGTGAGCAAGCATGGTCAGGGCATGTTCTACTAGTTGAACAAAATACAGGTGTATTGCTTCCTGTTAGAGGGGAGGTATGTTCTTTATTTTACAAGATGTGCAACACTTCCTCACCTCCTGTCCTAGTCTGAAATCAGATTTATTTAATGTTGCATTAAGGGAGCCATGGACCAGAGCCTGTTTGGCCACCAGCTGACAAGTCAGGGGTCTCCTCTGTATTGCAGGTCCTGACTCATGGGAGATGAGGGTGGTTCATTTGTGACAGCATTGTACTCTAGATCTGTAGCAGGGGCTGTAATGAATTTTAATAGCCTTTGCTGATGCTCTGAAGATAAAGATGATAGGTTTTTGCTGTAAGTGCAGAAGTTGTCAGAAGCAGTGTAAATTTGCTTTAGATACACTGATGTTCTAGAAGTAATCAATTCTCCATTTTCATGGGGGCAAATGGCTGGTGTTCTTTTTATTGTGAGCATTCACAAGTCAACAGATTTATTCTAATAAGGCACCTTGCTCCCTTTGTACTAAATACCTTATTAAAAGCAGAAAATACTGGGCTAAATGTGTGCATCAAGCCTGTAAAATTAATGTGCATCTACTATCAGGAAAATAATGTCAGTCAAGATTTAGAATCTTGTTTCTAGCACTAGATAGAGTCGTATGGAGAAACAAACTAAAGTAAACTTTGATTTAGATCAGTAAGCTTTGACTTTAAGTTACCTGCTCTGTTCCCACAGAGAAGCCTCCCACAGCAAGTCAGCACATTGTGGGGTTGTAATCGTGTATGTAACTAAATACTCAGAAATATGTTATCTTCTTTGGAGTGTTGAGAATCAGTAGCTCTACCCCCATCTATATGTAACTGTAAATCAAGTTGATGTGCCACTTTATGCAAGGAACTGGTTCTCAGTTCATAGAAAAGATGCTCATAGCTTATTAAAGCTTAATATGCACAGTGTATAATTGATACTGAGTCAGTCTGCCTTCTGCCAGGTCACTGAAAATGATGAGGATAGCAGAATTTTAATTTTTTTTTTTTCTTCAGCATAATGCAGAGGCTCACTGGAAATTGTGGCAGTGCCTTATAGATGAAATTCCACTTATTCATAAATATTCTATGATTTTTGATTGATTGTGTCCAAGCTTCAAGCTTTCATCTTGTTCATGAATATTGTGTGGAATTCAGGAGTGCTGATGCCTACAAGTTAGTGGCTTTTGGATGCAAAGTGTTACGGTGCTTAAGAGGATGTTTGCCTGTCAGTCCTTGTGACATGAGAGTCAGCAAAGTGTTCTTGATGTCATCTAATGACATGTGCTTGTGCATGTTTGATCAATCATTGCTTCATTTATTATTTCTACATATAAAACCCGATTAAGTTGCATTTTAAAAATGTTTGTATTAGGCTGATTATGTCAGACTTGCAGATAAATAGCAGAAAACTCTAAAAAGTCAAAGCTGATATGCCTTTCAAACTAAGTCATGTGAGTCTTCAGAGTTCAGCAAGCTGGAAGTGCTCAGTGGCAGCAAATTGGTTTCCTGTCACTTCTTAGGTGAACCTTCTGAAGGAGAATCCTACTGATCTTTTAATTAGATTCCAGGTGCTGCACTGGCTCTTTTTCTTGAAAAGAGGTGACAGCTGAAGGATACAGGATGAGATCCTTCCTGCTTTGCAGAAGCAGTGACATTGTAAATGCAGAACACACTTATTAGCATAATGTGCAATACTAAAATGAAGTTGTGATACTTTTAGGTATACAAACTTGGCATATTCCACATTGTCTTGGTTTTGTATTACACAGTGCTTGCTAGTTCACAGAGTACTGTAACATACCATTTGGAGGTCAGCCTTCTGCTTGTAACTCACTTGGATTGCTATGGATTTAAGAGTGTATTCTTTCTTCTATTTTAAGGCTTTCAATACTGTCTGCCCTAAGATCCTTGTAGAGAAGTTGTTGAAGTATGAGCTGGATGAGCAGACAGTAAGATGGATTGAAAACTGTCTGAGTGGCTGGACCCAGAGAGTATTGTTCAAATACAAGTCTAGTTGGAGGCCAGTGACTGTGCACCTCAGGGGGCAGTGCTGGGTTCATCCTGTTAACATCTTCATTAATCACTGGCTGGTGGGGCTGATGAGTGTACCCTCAGCAAGATTGCTGTCGATGCAAAGCTGGAGGAATGGCTGGTACACCTGGAGTGTGCCATCCACAGGGACCTGGGCAGGCTGCTCTGCTGGCAACCTCATGTAAAGGGAAGTTCAGATTTCTGCACATGGAACAATCTCAGGCACCAGTACATGCTGGGGGCTGACCAGTTGGAAAGCAGCTTTGAAGAAGAGAACCTGGTGGGCACCAAGTTGGATATGAGGCAGCAATGTGCCCCTGCTGCAAAGAACGCCAGTGGTATCCTGGACTGCATGAGGAGTATTGCCAGGAGGCTGGGGGAGGTGATCCTTCCCCTCTGCCCAGCACTGGGGGGCCAAAGCTGGAGTGCTGTGTACAGTTTCCTACAAAAAGGGAGAGATGGACATACTGGAGAGAGTCCAGTGAAGTGCCACCATGGTGGTGGTGAAACATCTGGAGCCCTCACGTTTGCGGAGAGGCTGAGAGAGATGAGGCTGCATGGCTTGGGGAAGAGAAGGCTTGGTGGGATCTTATTAATGTGTATAAATATCGGAAGGACAGATGCAAAGAGGACAGTCAGGCTCTTTTTGGTGGTGCTCAGAGACAGAGCAGGAGGCAATAGGCACAATCTGAAACACAGGAGGCTCTGCCTGAACATCAGGAAACACTTTTTCACGGTGAGGGTGATGAGCACTGGCACAGGTTGCCTGTAGAGGCTTTGGAATTCCCCTCCTTAGAGACATGATCCTAGACAGATTGCTCTAGGTGGCCCTGCTTAAGCAGGGAGCTTAGACCAGGTGACTGTCCAACCTCAACCCTTCTGTCTTCCCTGCAATAAAAAGGATTATGAGGACGTTATAATCCCTATACTTCTCATGAGTAAGCACATTTGCTTGTTTGTTTTTACCATTTCACTAGAAGTCATGGGAAGTGATTGAAAGAGAAATTCTGAGAGGACAGTGATAGCAGTCAGTCAGTTCCCATCAGCTGCAGAAAAGATGGCCTGTCATGCTTCCATCATTTCATGTGAGTGATTCCTAACTCTGTGATTAGCATGTTAGGAGAACAGTGTAAGTGTTTTTAGCAGCAGCCTCTGTTATGGTTGAAAGATACTTTTATACTATTGCATATTGCACTTCTGTTAAATTAATGGGAGTGCATGTTATTGTCCACACTGAGACAAAAATAAAATGCCCATTCTTAATCTGAGTACAGTGGAAAATCAGACCATTTTGTTATTTATTGTTTGAAACTCCTTGAGCATTTATGAGTATGGTGAGAAAACCATTCATTTTTCAACCTAAATTGCTACATGAGAAAATACGAAGTCACAAAACGTTGTGAGACACGATTGAATAAAAGCAATTGTGTGTGCTCTTGATTGAAAAAATATGGAGGGTGTCAAAAAATAGAAAATAGAGAAACTACCTGTCACGTGCAGTCTAAGAAGTCTCTGGTATTCTTGGGGAAGATGTTCTGTGAAGTACATGTCAGGTTATTCTGTAGGGAAAATAGTGAAATACTATCAATAAGCTGACTATTGCAGACGCTTTGTTCTGTAAGAAGTAGGTCAGAGGTTATATTTGAAATGGATTAACAAAAGAAATATTATGCATCTGTGCTCACTGGAAAATGACAGAGTGAGGTCTTGTGGATTTTACTCCCTGGCACTTATCTAGAGGTCTCTATTAGAGCAGGAACAAAGCTGGGTGAAGGCTCTCACTGTGCAACAAGCAGTATTTTTATGGAAGCCATCAGACTGTCACACCTTATATATGAAATGGAGAAGAGGCTGTGAGCATGGGCTACCCATGTGCCTACAGCTGGGAGAGGAATTTTTGTATTGAGGTGATATTGCCCAGTGCAGGACTGAAAAGGTTTTTTACTCGTGGATAGTTTGGACTAGTGAGAATCTGCACAGACGGACAGCAGTGCTGATTTCAGTGTGAGAATGGAGAGTACTCACAGCAATAACCATTCTTCTTGGCATTTGTAGGAAATTGGCAAGCACCTTGCTTTGAGGATTTGTGGGATGTGTTACTGAGAAGATGAGAAAGAAGTTGATGTAAAAATGGTCATAAGGGCTCTCCTTTGTGGACGATCAGGTCAAGTTCTGTGCCTGAAGAAAAGACCCTTAGTCTCAGCAGTGGGGTTTAGGGCAGGCTCCTACTCTCTGCTCTGCCTGTGAGAGCCTGCTATATTGCCAGATGTTGTCTGTTTTCTCTTGTCTTTATTTGGTTTCTGCCTTTCTGCCTCCGTCTGCAGCAAATTGCCTTTGTGCCTCTGTTGTCCACTGCTTTCCTAATGCGAGAAGAAAAATGTTGAATGAATGTGAAGGAAGTGCATTACAGGAGAGTAGAAGTGTTAAATGTGGAGTGAGACCAAAATTCAAAGAAATTACTTTATGTACATGTTTGAGGTGTAGAGCTTCCAGCATAGTAAATCACTGACCTCAGGAAGGTTATTGAAGCATAGCAAACAAGCAAGCAAACCCCCATAATTTGTATCTTTTAAATAATTTTCATTTATACAGGCTGTGTGTTGATAATGGAACTTGGCAAACCAACATCTCACTGTATTTTATGCAGTGTTTCTTTTGAGTACTTCAACTCTGCTTCTCTGTGGGATGGTGTCTGGTGATACAGTACAAGGGGCACAGGCTTGGTGGGGGCTCTTGTGCAACTGAGAGTGAAAGAGACAGTAAGAGCCATGGTTGCAGAACAGAAACAAAAGGTCTGAAACGTGACCTGTGAAATAAAAAAATGCAATTCATATGCCTGCATGCATGTATTCTCAGGGATTTAACTTGGCCATCTTGTGTTATTCAGGTATTTTCTTGATATTCAGGGTGTTCTGCTGGCAAGTAAGTTCAGCTCTTGCAAAAATACAGTCACAGATTCAGTGGCCATTGCCCTACAGTGCTCGCAGCCCTGCTCTGCTTGTCAGACTTTAGCCCTGTTGTGTTTTGCTCTTGATGACTGTTTTCAGTGATAATTTAGATAAGCTGGGTACTTGCTTACCTCGTGTCATCTCTTGTTTGAGATGCTGAGGAGAGCAGAATATATTGCCTTCAATAGGCTGTGCCCTGGGAATAACTCATCATGTGCCCACACGCAACCCTGGAGTTCTGTTTTATGGTAGAAAGGTCAGTGCCAGAAGTCTAGAGAGGAGCATTTAACTGTGCTGTCCTAGAAGAAAAGGTATTTGTGGCTGTGGGTAAGGGTATGTTTGAAAGCTCTGGATTTGGTGCTCACTGAGCTTGCTGGGCAAAGGAGAACATTTCTGCTGACTTTACAACAGGACATGTCCCACTGAAGTCATTTGAACCTTGGGGCTGAGGCAGTGGCTGTCTCTGCCACATCCAGCTCTGTGCAGGGGACCCCACGTCACCTCTGGGGAGTGCTGCTGGAGCAGGTAGCTCTGTGCCCCCAGTGCTGCAGCAGCTCCTCCAGCACTGCTTCCAGGGTTTGTTCACTGCTCCTCTTTGCAAGTTAGCCTGCATCTTCTGACTTTTCTTTTCTGCCAGTCTGCTGCTATTTCTGCATCTGGACCTCAAAGCCAGGAGCATGTCAGGGCCTGAGCCAGTCCTGCCTCGGGCAGAATACTGCAGAAGCAGATGGAAGAGAAAGTCTCTCGAATTATTTTGGTAACTCATTTGCATAGGGTTAGGTCATATTCTCTATGCTTCTTCAATTAGCACTCATTCAGAAATAGCAAACCACCATTTAATATGTATTCTTCTACCTTTAATTGTTTGAGGGGTCTTTTTCCTCTAAATTTTGGGGATGTGCAGCAAGTTTGTCATCCTCTAAAACAGTCAAAAAGTATACATGAAAGCAAATGCCAAATTGCTATTGTGATTCTTCATTGTATTTTTTCCCCTGTGGCTTCCTAGGTCAGATGTTAAAATTTCAAGTTCTTAGTGCATTAATTTGTATTTTCAAGATGCTTAGCATGCCACTTTAGAAACATAAATAATTATTGTGAAGTATATGATGGGCTTGATAGACTGTAACTAATGGCTCTGGTTTGGCAGACACTTCTGAGAGCAGTGATGTTTGTGACTGCCTGACATTTCTTCAGTTTTTGCGTAATCCAAAGGTTCATTGCATTCCAAGCATAAAGCATGGCTTTGCACCAAAAGAAAAAAAAGAATTATATTAATAATCTCAGGAATGTTTGGGGGTGCTTTTCTAGTGGCTGCTGCATTGCTTCAGAGGTATTTTCTTCCCCTTGTTTAAACAATCAACTTTAAGGTTTTCAGACAGTTCATTCCAACTGATTGAACTTTCATATAAGCTTGTAACTCTCCAAAGATCAAAAATTGCCTGAGGATATTTTTAATTCAATAAAAACCCAAGCTGACTTCAGACTTATACAGACTGCATAAATTCAAAACTCCAGAATCTAATAAATCTAAAACTTTTTAATTAAAAGTGGAGATACCTCGATTTAAATGAATTGGAGTCAGACATGTCTTCCTGTCACAGTTTTGGGGAATTGCCATTTAGCTCCCTGAATAGCCATTTACAGTAAAAGGGAGGAGAAAAGACTGAATAATTTGAGCCAGGGATAGCAATCCTTTAATCTTCCAACAATTTTGCTAGACTGACCTGTTCATAAAAAATAAAACATCTCCTCTGAGGATCTCCAGTATTTTGTAAAAGTATAATATAATTGACACATTTTAATCAATTAAATACAATTAAGAAGTCACTTTAACTGTTACCAGAAAGTCTGTTAACACCCTAAAAGACAAGGCAGTGGCTTTTGTAATATTTGCTTAGGAAATAAACCTCCTGTATTGTTCTTGGAAGTTCCCTTTCAGTCTTCTGCTCATTCTAAGAAGAACCTAAAGTTAGAACTATTTCCAGCAGCATTTAAACAAATGCTGAATTGAGCTGTGGAGTAGGGATGGCTTGTTAAATTGGTGCCTGGGCTAGAGATTTGAGGTTCTCCCACAGTTAGTTTTTCTTTTGACTGTGACAGTCCTGTCACTAATTTTAAACTTTAAGTCTATACCAATGACTAACACAGGACTTTGTATCAGGTGGGTTTTTTCAGTAATCTCCAGTCTCAAAATCTGTGAAATCTTCGGTGTTTTCTCATTCAGCCCTTCAAAGAACTTGGTCAGTGCTGATCCCACTCAGCCCATTGGGGGTTGAAGTGAACACTGAAACAGATCCATAGCAAGCAGTGAGGGTTGGCATTGAGGTGTTGCTCTCTTAGTGTCCCCTAGGCAGCATCCCCTGCATGGCCATGCTGATGTCAATGGGAGCTCACAGCAGCAGACGATTCAGTCCAATGTCCGTGAGCCTGGCTGGTTGTTTTTGTATTGCCTTGGAAGCTTAAAGTTGCCATTAGTTCTCCCTTGCTTTTTTTTTTTTTTTTTGCTTAGAAAGTGGCTGGACAACTGCCATTTTTGCTCAGAGTAGGGAATCAGGAATTCATTATGTATGTGAGGAGTTGCTCTGGAATACAGATATTTACTGCTGCCAAATAACAAAAAAGGACATCATAAATTTGAAGAGACTGCTCATACAGAAACCATTGCCATTTTTACAATAAAAGCTTCTTCAAGTAATGAAGAAAATTTTTTTTCACAATTCTGTTATTGTTAATGGTGTGTTTTCTCTTTCAGGACAATAGATCTAAACAGTAGTTTACTGCAACAAGTAATAGAAAGAAAACGTGAAGTGCTGTGCATCTTGAGAGAAAAGATAATAACAACTCAGAAGTGCACAATATCTGAACACATCCAGACAGAAGAGAAAGTCAGTGGTGTGGTGGGGTGTGCTGCAAAAACAATAAAGGTAAAGGTTATTAAAAATCTGCAAGGAATAGGACATTTGCAGATTATCCAGGAAGAAATGATGTTTTCTTCAAATGGACTTTAGAGTATTTTTTGTGCTCTCTTAACATGCTGAACCAACTGCACTGCTTTTTTGGGAAACTTCAGTATGGTAAAGTGTTTTTTTCCATTGCCTTTGTGGCAAAAGAGATAATCTCTTGGTACGAGCCTGGAATGTAGTTTCCATCAATACTATCAAATTGTGATTCCGTTTCTGTGTAGATTCCTGCCTACAGCAGAACATAAAGAAAACATAAAACAATTCATTGGAAGTTGAATAGCAAAATGAATTGTTGAATGAAATTTATTTGAAAAGCCAAGCAATCATTCATCACAAATGGTTGCTGTGTCTACTGAGTTTTCATATTTATTGGGAAGCTATTTGTTTTCGATCATGGGAGTAGAGATTAACTGCATTATGAGGCTATCTGAAAAATTGCCCATGAATTGAAAAGGAATTACCAAAGTCAAAACTCGCTCATTCATCTCAAGTTTCTTTTTAAAGCTGGAGATGAATCACTTCTCTGTACAGGGTATCTCCAGTTGCAGAAATCTGGGAGTTGCAGTATAACAACCCTCTTTGCAAGTGCCACCTTCCTGGTACCACTCTCCAGCTGGGCAAAACAAATGTCCAGACAGAATTGGGCAGGGCAGGGTACTGAAGTGGGTGCCCATTTTCTAGTGACATGATGCTTCATGTGTGGCAAAGGCTGCACCTGGAGCTCAACTCTGTGCTAGGACAACGTAGCTAAGAGTGTGAGAGCTGCTCTTGGCATTGTGCTCCTACCTTACTCTTCATCTAGTTCCTTTCATAGATGTCAGATGTAATGTGTGCTTTAGTGAGACATCACAGAGAATAAAGGACATTCTTCCTCTGTATTTTTCACCTTAATTATGTGTTTAAGCTATACAATAGCTGAATCAGATAAATGGTGAATAAATCTGTCTTGTAGGTTTCAGTAAGTGAAAATGGAAGTCTGATGAAGGATACTAGTGTGATCCTTGAAATTCCTCCTGCAACCACTATTGCCTACGGTGTAATTGAACTGTTTATAAAACACAATGGCCAGTTTGGTAAGTGAAAAGCTCATACAAAGCTGTTAGTCAGACGGTGATTTTTATGTTTCCATGTGCATAAAGGTAATTATGTTGTATGACCTCCTTTGCCTTGATAGTTATTTGTGCTAGAAATGCTGATGTAGTAATTTAAAAACTCTGATTTAGTAACGCTTTTTCAGTTGCTTGAATACACTGTAAACTCAGAATAATTTAGGTTTCAGGAGGTCATGTAGCTCGAGTCCCAGCTCAAGGCAGGGCCAACTTTTGAACTTTGATCTAAGTTCAGAGTTAGATCAGATTGCTGTATCCTTGTCTGTTCTAGCATTTTGATTATCTCCAGAGATTCCATTGCTCCCCTGGGCAGCCTGTTACGATGTTGGACCACCATGGTGGTGAACTTCTTTTTTTCTCTAATATCTCATGAGAATTACCCTTTCTTCAATTTGTCTCTCATGCCTTTTGTCCTGTCATCATACAGAAGAGCCTGGCTCTGTCCTCTCTTCATGCTTCCTCTGGGTAGTTGTAGATAGCAGTAAGGTTCTCCCTGGGCAGTGCTTTCTCCAGGCTGGACAAACCCAGCCTCTCCTCACATGTGATGTTCTCCAGCCCTCAGCAGTCTTGGCTCTTTGCTAGATTGTGCCAGTCTGTGAATGTGGGGCTTGCACTTGGGAGTCCAGAACTGGACACAACACTCTGAGTGCTGTTTTCCAAATGGAAAATTCAGTTCCATCAATCTACCAGCTACACTCGTGTCAGTACAGCCCAGTATGCAGCAAACTTCAGTAACTGCAAGGGCATGATGCTGATCCTCTTGGATTTGTTGTGCAGGTCTTTTTCTGCAATTTTGCTTCCAACCAGTTGGCCCTTGGCCCAGGCTGTTCCCTTCACCTGTTGCAGAGAGTGACCTGAATGTAAATCAGCTGTCAACCAGGAATGTTTAGACAACAGTCATGCTAAGGAAAGAATCATTCATACAGGGCTGGAATTTAAACTTTTCTACTTTACACTGTCATTTAAAGATTGCCCTCAGAGTGGTTGCAGAGATGCCCTTGTCGTGTTTTCTGGTCATGCTTTACTTGTGTCAGGTCGAATGCTTTTCAGGTTAAAAAAAAATGTTGAAATTGGCTTTGGGGGGAGTCGTAACTCTACTCTGCACAATCACTTGGGTTTTTCTTTTTTGTCTATCCTCAATTAAACTCTCCGACCTAAACGAGGTTTCAGGGGATGTTACGCAAGAAGGAACAAAATCAGATAGCAGAGCTGGAAGCTGGGGAGAACTGATGTGTAGAGAAACAGGAGATATGTTGAAGAAATAATTGGAGTACAGTTAAGATTTGAATCCAGGATACACTTTATTTGGAAGAGAAATGCAGAAGATAACTCTCCATCGTGCTCCTTCTGATACTAAGGAAGTCTGTAGGCTCAGGAATAGAAGTAAATATTATGTAACCTGTAAAAAGTTTCTGAGAAGTGGACTTGCTCTGACGTAGACGGAACACAGAGATAACAGCAGGGGACATTGACATCACAGTTATAATAGAACTGTAACTCAGAGTAATGAGGTGCAATTAAGGCTGGCTGACTACATAGTTATATAGCTGATAGCCTACTTAGGTGATTTCTGGATGAAATTATGATGTCCTGCTAGCTGATAATACGTGGGTCTTGTTAATGATCTGTATTTCTCTGCTCTTTTTCCACTTATTTCATATTTAAACATCTCTCAAGCTTCAAAACCAGCACAGCTTGTTCAGTGTTTTATCTTAAACAACCTATGTCTTGCCTCTTTTCTTTTTTAATTTGTGCTATTTTCCCTTTCGTGAGTGTCACTGAGAAGGTAAAGGGGAGGAACTAACAAGAAAATCAGGGATTTGCCAGCAAGAATAAGTATGGTGGAGACTAAACTTCAACTTGCTCATGTCTGAGCAGCAGGGATCAGTGTCTGTTTATGGGAATAGAAATAGCCTTTGAAGTTAAATGCAGGGACTAATGTTGTCCTTTCTCATGAGACTGGAAGTGACCAGTAGCAGGTGTAACCTAGTGGGCTTCTCTTCACAGATAATTATAGAGTAAGATGCATGTAAGCTTTTTATTATTTCTTTGCCATTGAAAAGTGCTGGAGTTACTCTGTTAGGAAGAACAGTATATAAATTTTCTTTTAAATGGTCTGGCTAATGTGACTGGACGTACTTGGATATTTTTATAAATAAATAAAATGAAAAAAGTGATTTAATCCTTTTCTGATCCATTTACCATAGTGCTTTCCTGTAATCATTCTGTTTGATTTCTGCAGGCTAATTTTCCGCTACATGTAACAGCTGTTTCTGCTAAAGGCTTTGCCATTTTGTGTCTCTAAAGTTGAGCCAAAATTGCTCTTGTTCTTGCTTTACAAAACAGGGGATATAATAGCACCCAGCTGATTTGCTTTGTTCTATTCATTGCTATATATGTGTGGCTTGCTTTCTCTTAAATGTCTGTAAATTAAACAGTCCTAATATTTTCCACTTTTCCACACAAAAGAGTCTCTTTGATTGTTTTCATTGATCATCTCTGGTGCTACCGCGTTTCTGTTAGTGTTTCTGAATAACTAACAAGCTCTTATTACACTGTCAAAGATTTGTCATCGATGAATGTAATAGAATTCAATGCAGAACTAATTAACAGTCCTCTTAATACAGCATTTTGAGTCCTGTGTTTTCGTGTGAATCGAGTCCTATTACAAGTTTTAACAACATCATCTGAAAAGTTTGATCTCCCTTATTAGCATCATTGTGCCTCGGCAGGGGAGGCAGTGTATTAGCACTGCCTTCCTCCTCAGGGTTCATGTGAAAGCCTTGTTGTTGTCACTGAGAGTAACATGAGCGAGGTGGCCTTGTGGGGCCTCAGCTGCTGCTCAGAGTCTTTGTTGCTTTGGGAAGTTCTTAGCTCGTGTTAATCGCTTTCTGCTCCTCTAGCTCGCTCTTCTCGGTGAAGGGTTATGCAAGCATAAAGGTCTGTCGTCTTTCTTGCTCTATGGCAGGGATTTCTTTGTCTGCTTTCCCTTTGAAAAAGCTTTTTGCTGATGGAGTGCTCTCCATGCTTTCTCATCTGCTTTGAATATCCTTAATTTAGTGAGACAGACTCTTACAACTGCAGAAGGGTTATATTTAGGTTTTGTGCCTGGTACATGTGAGCATTGTGCTTGATTAGTTACATTTTTTTCCCTTTGCTGTCAGGTATTACTTTAAAATCAAGTTTCTCTTGCTAGCCTGCCTGTGTTCTCCTCAGATGTGCTGCAGAGTGCCAAGGGTACAGATTCAAATCTTGCATTTGAGCCAATAAATGATGATTAGAAAATGCATAGGTCTTTGATTGTATTCTGCATCTTTGAGGCACTATGTTGGACACATAAACAGAGAACTTGCTACTCCAGATTTCACAGCCTAACTCTTACAAAGGCTCCCTGTACCTTCCAGGAGGCCCTTAACTTCATCAAGCTGGGGACACTGGGGTGGCAGGACAAGGACAGCCCTGTTTGGGTGAGGTTGGCCACTGCTTGTCACGAAGATGAGGCAGAAAGGGTAATCCAGGCAGAAAGGATAATCCAGGTAATCCAGGCATGTTACTCCCTGAAGTCACTCCCTCCATGAAGTTACTGAAAAGAGACAGTGTATTGCAGAGTGATTCTGTTAGGGAACACCCCTGGGTGACATCCTTTAGAGACTCTCAAAACCCCCCTATTTTCCACTCATCTGGAGAACTTGAGGATGGACCTGTGGCTTGGCTGAGAAAGAGGAGTCTGTCGGTGCCATGACCAAAAGGAGCTCTGTGAAGGCCTCTCAAGAGTTCTTACGAATCTAAGGGAGTGTTTTCATGTGTCTCCTTCATGAGTGGATCCTGTCCTCCTGCATTACAGCACATCTCTTAGTGGGTAGAAAATGTACAGGCTGGGGAATGAGAGGCTGGAGAGCAGTGCTGTGGAAAGGGACCTGGGGGTCCTGGTTGATGGTTGAACATGAATCAGCAGGGCCCTGGCAGCCAGGAGGGCCAGGCCTGTCCTGGGGGGCGTCAGGCACAGCATTGCCAGCCAGGCAAGGGAGGGGATTGTCCTGCTCTGCCCTGCACTGGGGCAGCCTCACCTTGAATACAGTGTCCAGTTTTGGGCACCACAATGTAAGAAAGACATTAAACTGTTTGAGAGCACCCAAAGGAGGGCAACAAAGGCGGTGAAGGGCCTGGAGGTGAAGCCATTTGAGGAACACTGGGGTCACTTGTTCTGTTCTGCCTGGAGAAGACTGAGGGGTGACCTCATTGCAATTACAACTTCTTCATGAGGGGAAGAGGAGGGGCAGGCACTGATCTCTTCTCTGTGGTGACCAGTGACAGGACCCGAGGGAATGGCCTGAAGTTGTATCTGGGGAGGTTTAGGCTGGATATTAGGAAGAGATTCTTCACCCAGAGGGTGGCTGGGCACTGGAGAAGGCTCCCCAGGGAAGTGGTCACAGCACCAAGCCTGACAGAGTTCACAAAGCTTTTGGACAACCCTCTCTGGCACAGGGTGTGACTCTTGGGGGTGCTGCTGTGCAGGGCCAGGAGTTTGACTTGATGATCCTTGAGGGTCCCTTTCAACTCAGCTTATTCTGTGATTCTGTGAAAACATCAAGAATTCCTGCCTGCATCTCCTGTATGCAGCATTCCAGTTTATGGTGTCGGAGAGAAGTTTTCTTGTTGTTTGCTGTCTACATTAATTTAGTTCACAGGAGTTGGTGTCACATTTTGTAAGCAGCAGCTGCACCACAGGTCCTCTGTCTGTACTCGCTGTACCAAGCATCAGGGCTGCAGGAATGCTCAATAATTCACGTGCACAGCAACCACTGGCGTTCTTTCCATCTGGAAGGGATGAGACATGGAGAAAACACAGGGGAGAACACTAGAAAATATAAGCTGTTGTCTCATTCAGTAATTGCTTGTGTATTGTATTGATTATTGTTTTTGATTGAATTTCTAATTACAGAGTTCTGTCTGCTAGATGAACAGCAAGGAGGTTTTGAAAAAGACAGCACAGAAGGCTCAACTTATCCCCATTCAGTTCACTTCAGAGATGCTTCATTCCTCTATCAGCCAGATGCTGTTGATAATGAGATGTGTTCTGGGGCTAAAACCCTCATTCCCAGTGATGCTTCTATAAGTGTATTGAAACAAGGTATTACCAGAAATGCTTTACATTATTATATTACAGTGAATTAAGCAACCTGATAGGCAGAAATAATCTGGTACAATTGTAAGTAAGAAATCTTGTTAGTTCATTTTAATAGCCCTTATCAGGAACTCTTGGGGGAATGCACTGAGAGAATATAAAAAATTATTTCTGCAATAGGTTTATGCAGTGGACTCTTCCCTACAAACAGTCTGAATCCATCTGTCATAAATATGATCTTTCAAAGTCGTATATTTATGACAGCTCTGTTACATTCCAGATAACCTCTGTAAGGTTAGTGATGATTTATGCTTTCATTCAGAAAGGGTCACTGAAAATACTTTCTCATTATCTAAAAAATACTCTCAGTACAGCTTCTCAGTTACAGGTTATTTTAAGTCTCAGAATTACAAAGACATCTCCCCTGCCTTCACTTAGCCTTGTTGTTTTCTGAGAAGCTTTATAACTGAGAAAATTAAAATGTAGTTTAAATGGAAGTTTGTAAATTGGTATAATGGCCCGGGTGCAAATTGTTTATTGTAGGAATGTGGAAAGAAGAGGTAAGGATTGTTACCAAAGGGATGAAAGTAGGGAAATCCAATCAAGGCCTCAGAACACACTTTACTGTTCATCAGTTCTTGGGAGAGTTCTTACAGCTGGTTGTACTGATGAGTTACCACTTCTGTTGTCTCTAAATTTCACCCTTTGTTAATGGTTGCTCAGTAGACAATATGTAAAAAACACTTCCTTGTGAAAGGATGCTGTGCCACTGTTCTGGTTCTTGCTTTAGCTTGACATACCTTTGAGCTTTTCTTGCTCAGAGGGCTCGGAGATGTCTTTAATTTAACCTGCACTGTCTCTTGGGGGAAAAAACCCTTAAAAAAATTCCTGTTTCTCCTAAAGAATTTGCAAGTAGATCTCCTTTTCTGTTACTTGTATAGACAGTCATACTATTGCATCAGATACAAAAAATGTCTGCCTGTGCCTGGGCTTTTTTTTTTCTCCCAGTGAAGTAATTGTTTAGTTATAAAGGATGTCTTAAAAGAGAGCATGTTTCTTGACTGGAGTGACATGAAGGAAAATTTCTTTTAAACAAGGGTGAGAACAGTTGCATGCCCATATTTTTGTAATGTGGAAAAAAACATTCCAACCTTCCAGCTGGCATTATTTGAAAACTTAATTTTTCTTTTTTAGCAAAGTGGTAGCTTGATGTCACAAAAGACTTAGTTTCAGTATCATAGTTGAATTGTGAGAAAATAAGTGCAGAGCACTCCCTTGTACTTAATGAGTGCTCTTCATTCTGCCATATAGATGAACATTCTCTGGAGATCAACTTTGAAGTGAGAAACTTGATTAGTTGGTTAACATTAAAGTACTGACTTTTAAAATATTAAAAATACTGTACAGCAAATGTTGATTCTGGGTAGCTGTTCTTCTTTCTTAACATTTTCTTTGAGGCTTCATCGGCTCCTTAAGAAATGTAATCAGACCTGTTCCAGCCTTGCATTTTAACTTGTGCTGATGGGAGTCAGGATGTCAAGGTGTGGTGATAAATAGCAAAAAATGTGAGCTGTTTTTGCTGGCATTTGTGTAGAAATACTTAGTTTTACTTTCCACTGCTTTCTTGGGAAAGATCTGTCATGGTTGAAGACCCAGTTCCAGCCCTTTGTGAAGCTTCAGGAAGACAAGCAAAGAGCTTTATATAAATCCCTTTGTGAACTCTTGCTCCATGAAGAAATGGTGTCTGCCCTGGGGGACATGGTAAGATGAAGAAAGTTTGGCTTGCTTCCTAAAAGTAATTTCAGAATAGTGCTAGCATTCTCTTTTGCTTGAATTTTTCTCTTTTCAAGAAGTTTTGCTTATTCTTTTGCTTTCAGTTTGATGATATCTGCACAGGAGACAAGCCAGATCTGGAGGAGTTAAAACCTGAACAACAGAAAGACCTCCTTGACTTCTTGCAGCTCTTAGGGTGCAGTTTACAGAGTGAGCTGTTGTTGCAGAAATATCAGCCTCAGGATGAAGAACTTTTCTCAGCTGCTCATCTTCTTATCAGTGCTATCTCTGGTATGTTAAAAAGAGCCCTTTTTTTAAAAATTTATTTTCCTTTTATAAGCTACCCTCCATGTTAAAGCATTTATGGCTCTCTTTGAGCAGTTGGTGAGCTGAGTGAACATAAATTGTTCTGTTCCCTTTTTATGAGTTTGGTATACTATGCTTAGCATTCCTGGCTGTGAATTAAATTCAGGCCTCAATCACTGACAGATTTTGCGTGTAAATTACACATTCCCCCAAGACTGCTCAACTCTGCTTCTGCTGAGTGTGAGCATTTACAGTTTGGCAAGCTAATTTTTGTACTTATTGCATGCCAGAGTCCCTCCTGCCTAAATGCTGAGAATTACAAATTAGGTGTTGTCTCCTGTGTAACAGCATATATTGTTGAAGTGCAAACTAAATTTAGCAAAAATGAGTTTAACATAGAGACACTGCAATTAGAGGGTTGTTTAGTGGCTGCTGAAACAGGAGATTAAACATAAATGTCAAACAAATGCCATCCTCACAATCTAGTTGGCACCACAGTGTCAATTAAAAGCTACCTGCAAAGTCCAAGACAGACTTCCCTGGATTTTTCTCTTCTCCCTTGTATGTAAAGAATTTCCTGACATTAAGATAATGAAGGGAAGTCCAGAGTAAATTGTGGCACTGTGCAGCAAAATGTCAGTGTGCATCCAGATATGCACAGGACCCAGGTGGGAGAGCTTAACTCATTTGTGGAGACAGAAAAGAAATAGAAAACAGAAACCTGCTGATGTGGTAACACTTGTCAGATGCCATTAACAGCAGGGCACAGTTAATTGAGTGTGTGGCTTTATCACCTGACTTTGGACGTAATGTCTGCTGCTAAAGTCCAGGCATAAGTGTGGCTGGATCAAGATTCAAAAGCTGTTTTATGCCTGTTGCTTCTGTTAGGAATTAGAGCCTTTTTGTTACAGAGTTGAAGGATCTACAGGGATCAGTTAGTGCATCTCCCAGCCCCAAGGCAGTCTCAGCTATGCCATTGCTCTCAAACTGTGGTTTGCAGAAGTTATCATCTTATATTCTGAGAGAGTAGGTCCTTGATTTATGTACGGCCTGAGGCATTCATCCAGCCTGCAGACTCAGTGAAGCACTGCAGGGATACTTAGGGAGGAGACAAGGATGGTGGGGAGGAACTCCCCTTTTCTGTCAGTGCCTTTTCTCAAGGGCAGAGATAGACAGACCCTTTGCCCATCTGATTTTATCCTGCAGGCAGGAAAGGGCTGGATCAGCCTCTTCCAAACATCCTGCTGAGGAGAACCTGTTAGCTCCCTGTGAAAGCCCCCATTCCAGCAGCCAGCCTGGCACAGGGTTCACTGGAAATGATCTCTCCCTGTTACTGTTTCCTTCACAGAGCTGTCTGATGACACTCTTGCCCTGCTGCGTGCCTGCTGTGATCTTCGGGTTGTTGCAGCACTGTGCTGTTTGGTGAGTAAGGGAGGTGGGACTGTGGCTCCTGGGCTTGTGGCCATGTCCCCAGCCCTGTTTGTCCCCATAAGGGAGAGATGTCAAGCTCCAGTGCAGATTTCAGCTGTAGGCAGTGCTTAGCCAAGGTCAGAGTCAGACAGTGGCAAACAAAGCACGTAATTTACTGCAGGTGGATACTGAACTTCTGAGCACTGCTGTATTTGGGAGATTTCACGGGTTGTGAGCAAAAGAAAATTGTAATTTAAGCTGGAATTTTATTTTTCTAATAGTCTCACTGTTTTAAAGTCTCAGTAACAGCAGTCACTTTGTTTTGAGAAAGAGAAATTTTGCTTTGATAGCAGCAGTGCTTGAGCCTTGGCAACCCTAAGTCCCAAAACTCTGAGGCCATTTATTGAAACTGCTGAAGGAATGGTTCAGGGCATTAGAGTAATGGAGTACCTCTCCTATGAGGAAAGGGTAAAAGAATTGGGTTTGTTCAGCCTGGAGAAGAGAAGGCTTCGGGGTGACCTAATTGCAGCCTTCCAGTTCCTGAAGGAAGCTTACAAAAAAGATGGAGAGAGACTTTCTACAAGAGCATGTAGTGACAGGACAAGGAGGAATGGATTCAAACAGAAAGAGGGCAGTTTTAGATATTAGGAAGAAATTCTTTACTGTGAGGGTGGTGAGGCACTGGAACACATTGCTCAGAGAAGTTGTGGAACCCCCCATCCCTGGAAGTGCTTCAAAGTCAGGTTGGATGGGGCTTTGAGCAACCTGGAAAAGTGAAAAGTGTCCCTGCCTGTGGCAGGGGGATTGGAACTGGATGATCTTTTAAGGTCCCTTCCAACCCAAAACATTTGATGATTCTGTGATTTTTTCAGCTTTTTAAGGTCACTTACAAAAACAGTAGTAAAACCCTTTCCATATGGAAGGCAAGGGGAGTGCTACTGTTTGCTTGGAGTGAGAGTGAAGTGTGATGTGCAGTGAGAGAAGTTGAACTGGGGGAATGACACAGTAGGAGAGATGTTTGTCCTTGAAGTGTGCCAGGGAGCTTTGGTTGTGGATCAGGGTCGGTACGCTGTACTTGCAGGGCTCATCTTAAAGGGAACCGTGACCTTTTGCTGCTGCCGTGTGGGCTCTCCAGTGTTTTGTGTGCCAGAACTGAGCTGTGTGATGGCAGGAACAGCACTGCTTGGAAAATGTTTTAATGTCTCTGTCTTTTGCTCTCTCTCATCAATCCAGCCCAGTGTCGCTTCCGCCGACGGCACAGTGGCGCTGAGCAGTCCTTTGGTGGCCACTCTCGCTGACAGGGGAAGATTTGGTGTCGTGCAAAGGCTGTTTGCTTCGTCAAACATTCATCTGGAGAGGACAGAGTCTTCTGTAAAAGCTGTAATTATGAAAGAACCGAGATTCTTCCCGCTTGTTCTTTATGTTGCACTGTATGGATTTCATGCTTTAGGTGGGAATGCATAGCAGCTGTACTGAGGATCCAGTTTTTGCTCTAGCTTGTCGTTTCTCCTTTAGCTCAGTAGTGTTGGTGTGTTTGGGATAAGCAGTAGAGCTGCTCCACTGGTACTCAGGGCAGCACAGCCAGGGATTAGGGTGATCAGGGAACTCTGCAGTTTCAGTGGAAAATACAAAAATAAGCGACAGAGGGGAGGAATTTAGAAGGAAAAGCACGGATCAGAAATTGCACGTAGCTGCTGTGGTAGGTGTCAGATCTGCAGGGCAGTAGAAGCCTGATTGCTTGCATTAATATGCATGGGAGAAAACAGCAAAGTGCAAACTGCTTTTTGCAAGCAAGCAAACAAGCAGGCCCTGGAAATCCAGGGTTCTGCAATGCAGCAACAGCTTTGCTCCTGTAGGACTGGATGTGCAGAATGCCTTCACTCTGGAGCAGTTGGAATGGAGGGCTCTTAACAAGGTACTTGATTAGGTTCATATTAATTGGTTGGATCCTTTACGGATGTGAACTGCACGCTGCGGGAAATAAAAAAATCTCTTTTTCAAAAACCATGACCACTTTAGGGATTTATGCCTCTGTACAGCATTTCTGTTTTCTAGTATGTTCTTACTCACCTTAGCAAGTTTCAGCTGTTCAAATTGCATTCAGAACTTTGACTTGTGGCAATGCCTTTTGGTGTGTGCACGTGCAGGGTCCCTGCTGCACACCACAAAAATTATCATTTTACCCACATGACATTTTAAGTGCAGATATTTTGCTTGTTTCTTTGACTAACAGCAAAGCATTAGTAAAGCACTGTGTGCTTGAACTATTTTGCATGTTTGTTCATCATAATTTTTTGTAATCGTGGATGGAACAGAAATGCAGCAGAAATCAGTGTAAATGTGGGCTTGGGAAGATGATGTTCCAAGCAGGTGGAGTATCAGTGCTTGCAGAGGAGATTGTGAGATGGCTGACAGACAAACAAGCAGACACCTGTGTGGGGATGATCAGCAAAGCAGGCCCAGCAGCGTAGCTGGTGGGTAGGAGTTCTGCTCAGTTTCCTGCTCTATTCCCACATGGCCTTGAGCAGATTGTCTAAGAAGCCTTTAAAAAGTCACATCAGTTCAGCTTTCCCTGAGGACACAGACTTTGCAGCAAAGCACCACGGTGCCCTTCAGTACCCTGAGAGCTCAGGAGAGCTCTGCCTGCTGTGCCTTGGGCGTTCCTGCAGCTCATCTGTCAAATGAGGCTGATGGTGTTGCCTGAGCCTTGTGCTGGTGTAGAGGGAAAGATGCTTTAGGAGGATGGAAGCATTTAACTGCTTCTGGGAGTGGTACGTGTTTGTAAGTGGCAAAGTCTTTTGCTCATCACTACTCATAAGTTGCCTGTGTAATTAATTTGCCAAAACTTTCATTAAATGCTATGTCAAAACAATAGAATAACTTACAACTTCATGCATGTAATTTCCATTGTTTTTCTTTTGGGATTCCTGTCGTGCCCTTGGCATTGAAAGGTGGTGCACACAGATGGCAAGTGGCTGTGTGGGCATCCAGTGGTGCCACTGTCCACGTGTGCTCTGATCTTGCTGGCAGAGCTTTGGTGTGAGCCTTGTGTGCATTATACTGTGCAGCTGCTTTCAGGGTGTGCATGTTGTGTCACCGGCGTAGGAGAGGGAACTCGGTTAAATAGGTGGAAAACCCCCCAAATTCTGGGTGTTCTATGCACACACCATTAAAAAAGGTTTTGTTTGTGTCTTGCTGCTTTGGCTTCAGATGTAGTGAGGCTTTGCTTTAGCTCAGTGCACTGACCAGGCAGCCTGGAGCTCGCACAGCAGGAGGGGCGCTGGAGCAGCCGCGGGGCCCAGGGACCCCCGGCTTCCTGCTGCTCCTCAGGGTTGCTGGGGTCTCCTGGCTCCTCACCTCAGCTGCTGCTGTGCTTGCAGCATTCACCAGTGCGTCTGGAGAAGCCATTGGTAGCACTTCACTCGTGGCTTTGTCCTTGGAGGTGCTCTTTGTGGAGGGATTTCCCAGTTCTCCTCCATTTGGCAGCACTCCTGTGACCACAGCTGCACCTCTAGAGCAGCAGGCAGGATAGGATGGCCTTCTTTTTTAGCTGGACAAAAACTCTAAGGCAGGTTATATGTACATCATTTCCATGCACTTGAAAACAGGATTCTTATGCGCATTAATTTTAAAAATAGCTCAGATTGGGGCTATGAAGATCCTAGAGAGCAGCAGAAGCAGTATTTCTCTCAAGTATCTCCCATCCTGCCCTTCCCTAAGCTAAGAACTTGGCCTCTTCAGGGACTGAGTCTAACTGATGCAAATTAATTGAGCATCCACTTCAGACGAGCTGGATGTGCAACCATTACATCGTAGACAAACCAGGAATTCCAGGCTGGCCTCATACAGAAAATGCTATTTCAAGCTTAGATGTGGTGTTCCCTAGGAAAGGAAGTGGTAAAAAAATCTGTAGGGTGCTTCAGAGGAGGCTGAACCTTGTCTCATAAAAGGTTTCATTTCACACCCTGACTTACCTCCCCAAAATACTGCTTCCCTTTGCATTCCCCAGGAGGATGAGTCCATACCTGTGCAATGCAGGAGAGCAGCAGCCTTTCCAAAAGCACGTGCTACCTCCAGAGGCCACAGGCTCAGCCCTGTGCCCGTACCCAGCCCTGCCTCCTCCCAGCTGCTCAGTCCCGAGCCCCAGGGCTTTGGCCACTGGCTCAGTGCATTGCAGGCCCAGGAGAACAATTCCCTCAGTGCTGCAGTGCTGGCAAAGTTTGATTGAGCAGTGATGACATTCCCAGCATTGCTGAAGAGCCCCCAGGGTCTCCCTAGACCTGGAATGGGGATTTGGCAGGTCCATGAACATTGAGATAAACAAGACCAGCTGAAAAGCTGCTTTGCTGGACAAGGAGCACTGAGATCCAAAGATAAAAGGCAGATGCACAGACTGCTCCTTGGTACCTTCAGAGTATGACCAAAAAAAAAACCAGAAAAAGAGCCAATTACATTTTTTCAATATTAAATCTTTATTATATACAAAAATATTTTGTTGGGAATTAACAGAATTTCTTCATTTGTACATTAACGTTTTTATGTTTGGCTGTGTTTATTGTGAAAATATTAGCTGTGAAAAAGACAGGGGGGAGGGTCTTAGAAAACAAGTCACAATTTAAAAATGTCCCACATAGTAGCTGACTTTATCAGTATGAAGTCACAATGCTAACAAGTCCCATATCCTAGGCCTGCTCTACAATACTGTATTCAAACAATTAGGTACTAAATAATTTTCAGGTTTACATTAAAAATTTTAGCTAATACTTAAGATTTTTTTTTTGTAGGAAGTTTTCAGCTAAAGAAACTATTTTTTTACAGGAGAGCAGTTTTGAAAGTTTTACACATGTCAAATCCAGGTTAATTTAATATAATGTAGAAATAAAAAAAACAACAAAACAGAAAATCATGAGAGCTTCAACTGGCAAAACCAGTTGTGAGCAGAAGCAAAGTAAGGAAATGCACGGTGACAGAGTTCTAATACACATTTAAACCCAAACACAACCAAGATCCTACAGTTCTTAGCCCACTGTGGGGTGGGAGAGCAGCAAACTTCCCTGTGTTTTAAACCCCACAGAAGCAGTTCCCCTCCTTACACCACAGTGCACAAATGTTCCACATGGGCAACGTATGATGGGGGGCTGGGGGCAGGGAAGGGATGCTCAACGTGCATTTTCCTAGGGGGGAAAATACATTTCAACAGTTATCTCCATATATATTTGTGTACAAGACCTAAACCAACAAAAATCAGTCCAAAACTTTTTTTGCCCAGAAGTGTACAAAGCAGCGCCGTTCGTTCTGCTCTACCCTACGGATCATGGGGGAGGTCAGGTAATGGAGAAGGGACTTGGGTTTTTGGAAGAGCCTCTGCTGTATTCAGGTACATCTTGGCTGCTTGTGGAGGAACACTTGGCTCAGCCATAAGGACAGCCACAACTGCACTGAGGAGCATTAGCATGGAGCTGGAGATGTACAAGGGGAAAGGCTAAATGGGAGAAAGTGTTCTCAGGACTATTATTAACTGTGTTACCTGACCACTGTCCTAGCAGCAAAAGGAACTCCATACCCAATGAGCATAAGAAACAGTTCCACATACCAAGAACAAAATTCATTTCCTTCAAGTGCCATTCATGCTATAAAACGTAAATATTGCTGAACCCCTGCTGAATAAATTGCCTAACAGGCTTCACCAAGCTGGGCTATGTTTTTCAGCCTGTACCAGTAAATCCCAGCTGCAGTACCAGCAAATGAATTGAGAATTCAGCTGTTGAAAACGTGACTGTTTATGGAATAGCATCCTACCATGGAGAATTCAGGTAAATTAGCAGACACTGCCTGAATTACTTGCAGTATTTACCCCTAAGTTTTATTTTTACATATATATATATATCTGTGTGTGTGTGTGCATGTGCATGAACACACTTTTAGTATGATTAGAAGCCAAAGCTGCTTGTAAAATAACCAAAACTGGTTATTTTACAAATGTTTTCTCTCTATTTTTAGTATCTGTCTTGGGCCTAAACCAGTAAGTTACACCAGTCCTAAATACCATTGTTTATAGTAACCACTATCTCCTCTACAAGACACAAGTTGAGAATCCCAGACAATTCCCATCAATAAGCCTGTTAAACATATGTGAAAACTAGGAAGGACAGGCCAAAAAACAAAGGAAACCCAGAAAAAAGAAAGGGCCAGGACTTCACCTCAGCACTGTCAGTGATGACAACCCACCAGAGAAAGTAAATTAAAGTACCTTTAAGGACAGACACCCTTTCAGTGGCCCAGGAGAGGATTTTATTGCAGGGAGAGGAGGGAGCTGGGAGCTGAGGGGTATTTAAGGCAAGAGGCCCAGCAGACTACGAATCTTTGATCCAGTCCCCAGTACACAGACATCAGTAAAGTGATCTCACCACATCTGCAGAAGTAGCACGGTGAAGTTTGGCAATAACAACGTGGTACTCGAACTCTTTGGACTTGGGCCAGGCAGGAACCCCTGCAGGAAGCAAAGAGCCCACAGGACTTGTGTGACACACGACAGAGCTCCAGCTGTTGGCTGCCAGAGCTGCACCCCCTGGCACAGCAGGCCAAGGGGCAGCTCCTGCAGGAGGCACTGTCCCTGCACTGGGATACAGCCTCCAGATTCAGTGTGAACAGAGAAGCAAGATATGGAAAACCAAGGGAGAGGTGAAGGAAGTTTGAATTGATGTTCACAATATTGGCTCAGGTAAGAACCCACAGTTCTGATTTCCAGAGTATTCTGCTTCATCGTTCTCCACTGGTCCTTGAGCACAGCAGAGAGGCCAGCTGGGCTCCAGGGGGTACCTGGCCAGGTGTTTTCTGTTTCAAAGAGAAAGAAGTTTCCTATTTCTTAGCTGAATCCTCCTCTTCAAAACAAAACCAAACCCCATTGACTTCCCAAGCGCTGAGCTGTGGCAAATCTGTACAGCAAGTCACTTAGGTAGGATTTTAGAAGATGCAGTGAGTACAGAGGATGAGGAAATAAATGTCACAGTTGGAGCCTGGCCAAGATGTGACAGTTAATACAAACACAAATTCAAAAGCAACAAGCTGATCTGCCATCCTGCTCCACAAAGCAAAAGTACAACCAAGGACACAGAGCTGCCCTGATCCGAGAACACGGCACAAGTCATGGATACTGCACTGGTTATAAACTCCATTTTCCTTGGAAACAAAGGTCTGTTTCCTCACCTACAAAGGTCCGTGGTTCTGCTCCAATTTTACCCTCACTGTGTATTTGCAGAACATTTTGAAAGACCTTTATAAATCTATGCAAGATCACATATTCCGTTATAATTATCCCACTAAACTGGACTGCATCTTGTCACATGATGCTGTAGAAGTAGACTGAAGTAGACCTGCTGTAACATTTAGAGACAGCAAGGTCTGGATACACGTGCACCAGAGTATTTACAGGAAAGCTGAGCCTGGTGCACTCTCAAGGGGATTTTTGGTGACTTCAGGGAAATAACTTACAGGTCTTGGCATACTGACTGTACTTCTATGTATAACTTTTCATTCACAGGGCAACTACAGTATTTCTTCTATAAGTCTCTATATGTACAGAATTTTACAGCACCTCATGCACTGTCCAAAACAGATAGAAATTACAGATAAATATAGATTTTTTTTTAGATTGAAATATCTGTATATTTAGAAAAATATACATTAGTAAACACAATAAACCAGGTAGAGAAGTGTACCAGTTCTAAAGTCTCACATGCAGGTACATTTCTGGATTAAGTCATGGTAGCTTAGTAATGTGATAACCAACATGAGCATTTTTTGTTTTACCATCCACATACAAACATATACACAGACAACTATTGGATAATTTACTTTTCTAAACTACTTAAATATTTATCTTGTGATACATACCACATATCTTAAACATTTAGCAGCATCTTCACCTCGCTCAGACACACCTATTGTAATCCTTAACATGTAATGGAAAGTTTTCCTGTTAGGATCTGGAAAATGAATGTTTAGTACAGAATGAGATACATGAAACCCCAGTTACTTTTATTTCCTCTGAAATACTTCAAACGGGTGTTCTATGAAATGCTGTCACCTGCTCAGAACAAGACTTTCCTTGTGTTTTTCTGCCCTAATTGCACAATGACAGGTCCCTGTCCAACAGCTGATCTAGCACACCCTGGCAGATGGGGTTATCACTGCTGGGGATGTGACTGAAATGGCACCAGCATTTTAAGAACCTCCAAGAACATTCTTTTTCAAAAAAAGTAACTGTTACTCTTATCCCAGTCATCCTACCAGGTAGTGACAAACTAAGCAGAGCATTTGATGAAAATCTGATTTTGCTAAAAAACAAAACCAAAGCCCACCACTGCAAAGAAACAAACCAACCTCTCTCCCCCTCTCACCATTAAACATGCCAATGTGAACCCTCCAGATTTAACATACGGATGCAAGGGGTGTGGAGTTTGGGTTTGGGCTGTTTTTCCCCCAACCCAGGATTCAGACATCCAAATCAAACCTGCAGATACTTGGTCACGATCTTTGTGTCAACCCAAGCAAGCCATCTTCTCTTCCTGCTTCAGAACTGCACTGCTCATGGCCACCTACACCAGCACCACCCCCCAAGCTCAGCCACCAGGCTCCACTGCCTGATTTAAGCCCATGGTGTGAACCTGCAGCAACACTAAAGCTTTAAGCTTTTGCAGATACACTGCTGGTTTGGAGATTGCTAACTAGGGAGACTCTCTTGACAGTATTCTGCCTGGGATGGAAGCAGAAGGAGCAGAGAGAGGCCTTGACTAAACCTTGGTGTCTGTGTTTTATGTGTTTGGTTCAGTAAACTTCTGGAAAAAAAAAAAGAGGAAAATAAGTTATGTTTGCAATATGAAGTGCTGTGATGTGTAAACTGAAGAATCTTCTCATTCCATTCATTAGGGAAGAGTGAACTCAGCCCACTTTTGGCATCACAAAAAGGAGTATTTTTCTAACTCATAATGAAAAGGCATCATATCTGTCCAGGCAGCACAACTTATTTACAGCATATGGAGGTCTCCTGTAACACAATACACGAACACAGTTCAGTCATGTTCAGCACAGAGTGCCAAAAGCAAACCACTGAAACAGCCAAGCAACAGCCCTGCTATCATTTGCTGCTACACACAACACCTGATCCACTTCTCAAAGCAGCCTCTGAGCAACAGGATCACAGAACATGTCTCCTGGGAAACTAAAAGTCTCATGCTGGTGCCACATTTAAGAGCTCTGCCAAACTTAAACAAAACCAGAGAAAACACATCCTGGAAAGCATAACAATAAAACAAAGTAGTGCGACAAATTCTCCTTAGAGAATTTCACATTCCCTCTGAAAGACTGAAATCTCAGTATTAAAAGCCACAAAGATTTCCTGTGTTATACACAAGTCTGACTAACATTTTCCAGACACACTGGGATTTCAAGTCCCCTCTGCCCCTTTTCCCCCACAACAACCAACTTTACAGGCTGTGTAAAAACCATCTGTTGCATATGGCTGTTTTGAAGGTTTTTTTAAACACAGCATTCCCATACTGCATCAATTCCCTTTTTCTTTTCCTTGTGCACATAAAAGTATTTGAGAGCCCCAGGAAGCAATGCTGGTTTACAGTGCTTATGCCTCTCTTCCTCCAGAAACACTTCTGAGGAAGATGCCTTTTGATAGCATTCCGTGTCACACTTTGGTGTTGAAAAAGAATCCAGAAGCCAGGTGCCTGTCACTAGATGGAAGAGAAATTAAACAGATGGCTTCAGTTTGGACACCTCACCCAGTATGTGATGGTGAATGTGACTATTTACAACTGCTGACACTGTCATGTAAAACATGGTCACAAGAACTGCTCGTCTGAGCAACAAGCTGTATTTTCCTTCTGTTCTCATTAAGCAGAAATTTACATCAACCTAAGTTTTGATCCATGAACCTGAACCTAATACGAATTATATCAATGAGCCCACTAAAGGGAGAATTATCACTGAAAAGGAAACACATTGTAAAACAAAAAACTTATAAACAACATTGCTTTTTAGCAGTAAGCTTCCCATTCACAAGCTATCTAATGAAAAATGCAATTAAAAACTAAGTAAGAAAAAGCACAGAAATGCCATTACACGACACTCATAAAATACAGCAGTTGATCACACACAAATACTTAAAAGATAATTTAGAACCCAGCTAGACATCACAGGAAATGAAGCCACAGATCACTATACAAATAACAAAACAATGTCCTAAGAAAGAAAATGCCTTTTTTTTTTTAAGCAATGTGTTTTCACAAGTGTGAATAAATAGTCCTAAACTTTGTCACCTACAAGGCTCCACATTATCAGGTTCTCTCTCAAGCTACTTCACCACTGTTCAAATTGCACTGCATTACCTTGCAAAGGACCTTCTGATGTCAGTACTTCAACTGTAATGGGTTAACAGGTTGGCTCTCAAGAAAGCCTAATAAGCAGCTTGCAAGGTATTGCTTTATGTTATTTTAGGAGACAGATATAAGGGAACCTACACAAAAGTTATCTAAATCAAGAGATATCAAGAACTTGAGAAACATCAGGAATGCACCAACATTAAGCTGAAAGAAGCTGGAGCAATGGACCTGTTTGTTTGTTGCTGCTTTTAATATTTAAAATTCTGCTCCCATGAAATTATTATATTTTAAAGAAGAAAAGAAAACCCCAAAGAAATTAGTGTTCTTTCCTAATAAGAGCTATAGACTTTTGATCGGTTAAACACTGACAATAACAAATTTTACAAAAATTGTTTCAAGTATCCTTTTTTTTAAATCACAGTGAAAATGTAAGACCAAGATGTAAATGTTGAAGTGAATGACTGAAAGTTTCTTAGATGAAAAAGGCAAAGGTACTAAATCAAAACATAGAAAAATGCTTAAACGCATTTCCTTCATGTGATATGAATAGAAAGGTTATCTGTAAAAAGTTAGAAAAATTAAAATAAATTACATATTTAAGTACACTTTCTCTTCAACATTTTTATAAAAATTCCGAACAGTGTACTTTGGAATATACACAGAGTAAAAATGCACAGGTGCTGCAGGTTATCACCAGTATGTACAGGTCACATGGGCTGCTGCTGCCTTTATTTGTGGCTGAGGTGCTCTGGGCAGGTCAGTAGACCCAGGTGATGGGCACCCACTGCGGCTCCAGGCGCAGCCGCTCGATGGCCGACTGCAGCTTCTCGAAGGCCTTGTCCAGGTTGTCGTTGACAATGGTCAGGTCGAAGTAGTGGTTGTAGGCTCGCTGGATCCGCGCACTCTCGTCCACTGTTTTTTTCAAATCGGTGTCCTGTGCAAGAGGTTTTGAAGGATGATTAAATCTAAGTCTTACTGAAGATTTAAAGCTAAGACTCGGCAAATCCTTATAGATACAGAAGATCCCTTCAGTACATACTGCAACCGCCTATCTAAAGCTAAACACTGAACATATTTTAAAAAGAAGGAAAATTTTCATTTATAGTGAATTCACCCAGTAGCTAAAATACATTGAAAGCGCTGAGAAAGTTATGAGCCGTGTCAGTAATGTTAAATATGGCAAGCAAATGTTTGCCAGTCTTGCAATTTTGAGGAAAATCAATAGAAGCACGTAAACTTGGGCTGGTATGCACAATGGGCACTGTGTGCAACTGATGAGCCAACCAGAGTAAAATTAATGCTTTAGGTATGACTGAGTCAATCAGTTTTGTAAATATGTTTGTGCCCCTTTTATTTCCACAGAAAGCACCAAGAATCCAAGATTTTAAATTAGTATGAAATGAAAGACAATTTCTAGCACAATAAAGCTCTAGAACACCATATGGCCTTTAGAGACAACATTCCAGCCTTGTTCACCTGACATCAGTCCCTCATTTGTAAACCACTGCTGCATAATTGTAGTCATGACATGAGCTGCAAGCTATGCAGGAAATTTATATTCCTACATTATGAAGCCTTTATAAAGTGCCTCTGGGCACATTTTTGTGTTTTATTAGTCCTACATTCTTTAAAAATTCTTCTCCATTTTGCACAACAGCATTTTTTTTTAGGCAGTTATGAGCTTTGTCCCCTTTTACGTGTTTATTTTAATATTTTCAAGGCCTGATACAGTTGTCAATACAAAAGCCAAAATGAAAAACTAAGTTTGTCAATAGCTTTTCCTTCACAATAAATGAAGGAGCCAAGTAAATGTATGACCACAAGAGCCAGAATTTTTGTAATGGAATGGCTTAGGATGCTAGTAATAATACAGCCAGACCCACTAACAATCAGACTGCAATACTTTAAATGACATTTGTTTTTCATTTGTTCAGGAAGCACAGGAATATGAAGTAGGAAATCAGACTCTATATACAGGTGCACGGATGCAATTCAGAATCTGAAAAGACACATAAATGCATATTTGAAATTTAACTATGCTCTTTATTATTCATAAGAAGTAATACAGAGGCAAGGATGTCCCTTAGGGAAGCAAATATTAGGAAATGCAGGAAATTATTTGTATACTTGTTTGGACAGTTTTAACCTTGCCTTCTTGTGGATGCACCACAAAATTCAGGTTCATTTGGGGCAGGAAAGGGGAATGGCTGGGCATTCACAGAGATACTAGAACACACAATAACCAGAACCCATGACTAAAAATCATGTACTCATTTAGTGGAAATACTAACCCACCCCCCATTTCATAGCTTTGAATGCCCTGTCAGCATTTTTCAAGATATTCCTACTACGCTGCAGCACTATCGCTGTGAGCCATCAGCAAACCCCGGCTTCTCTCCACTGGGGAAGCTGAACTGCTCCATCTGGCTTTTTGTGCTTTGCTCCTGCAGCTGGAAAGTTCATGCCCACACAGAATATTTATAATTTGCTGCAGTGGAGGAAGTATGTCTCATTTCCCTCTGCTATACATTGTGTCTCACTAAAGGAGGGAAGATCTAATGAACAAAATGTGCCACTGCACTTTTTATGACAAATCCAAGGAACTTTAGGGGAAGAGAAGCTGTTCAACACTTCCTATTCTAGCAGCTCTCAGCCATTCTCAGCATAGCATTTGCTGCTGCAGGGGTGAAAACAAGGACTACCTGCAGTCCTGGTTGTCTGTGTGGGTTTGTTGTTGTTGTTGGTTGGTTGGTTTGTTTGATGGGGTTTTCTGCTTTGTCTTTTTTTGACACAAGCTGCAATATCTTTCCCAAACATTACAGATTCCATTCTTAAAGCCCATATGTATTATAAGACAAACTAGAACAAAAATTTGGGGGGGAGGAGAGGAATATGGGGGAAGTGAAGGAAGGACACCTGCATAAAAGAACAGCTCCCACCATGAAATAGCTATCATTTGCTGCAAATAATCAAAGGTGGCACTTCCCAAAGTACACATTACAAGTAATTTTTGTAATCAACACTTCTCTGTAAGAGGTCTATTTTTAAGAAAGAAGCAATCTTCCTTATACATAGTATTTGATTAACTTACTACTAGGTAATAAGCAAAAGTCTTGCCTAACTTTTCTTAGAGACATTAATCTCAGAACAAATTCCATCTAAAATGAAAGGTAAAGAATTAAAAAAAAATCTAGCATCTGGTTCAAAGCAAACTAAATAAGAAATTATCTGCTTACAGTGAGAAGTTTGGTTGTAATTCCAGCATCTACCACAGCCTTGTGCATAGCTCGCAAAGTCTCCAACTCTGGAGCAGCAATAAACACCACATAGGGCATGAATTCTGAAGTCCTCAGTATTTTCAGGGCCTAGAGGCAAAGAAAAAGAAAAAAAAAACACCCAGAGTTTGAGAATGATTCATCACATGTCCCCGTTACTTAAGGGGCACTGCAAAACTGATCTATTACAATGGGCAGGAACAGTGAGGATTCGTCTTCCTATTTTAGAAACTCCTACACTACCTTTTGAAATGCTCAGCATCATTCTTTCCTTGGTTAAAAAGACTATTTACTACTCTGTAAGACTCCTCTTTAATGCAGAATTTTAAGCTGGGTTTTTTCCATCTTTCTAACTCATTCCAACTAAGTGCCACAAACACAAGAATCCAGTTGATAACTGTAATCTTGAAACCAGATAAGCAGCCTTCCAATTTAAAGGTATGCATTTTCACCTCTTCAACGTTTTACTCCCACACTTGAAGTGTAATATTATAAATCATATACCTGTGGATTTACGTCCAAGATGCAGGTCCTTCCTGTCTGAACAACTTCAAGGATGGAATCAATTTTGGTGCCATAAAGATTTCCTTCATATTCTCCATGCTCTAAATATCTGCCAGCTTTAATATCTGTCTCCATTTCAGCTCGTGACACAAATCTGTATGCTTGCCCATCTTTTTCATCATCCCTTGGCTTTCGTGAAGTAACTAAACAAAAAATTTAAAACAGAAATTGAATGTTTTCTTTTTATATTTGGATATAAATATAAGACTGGACTGCCTGTTAAGTTAAGGAGATTATAATATATGTTAATATACACTTGTAATCACTCCATGTACAGGTTAATTCATTATTCTAGTATAAGTTTTAAAACTGAGAACAGCCTCTCCTGTTCCCTTTATTTCTATTCCTTCCTATATAATGCTTACCCACCCATTTGCCTATTTCCTTTCTCTTACTCCTTCACACCGTATACAATACTCATTCATGTCATCTTTTTAATTACTCACTTAATAAAATAACTACTTCAGTGATTTGGAAATCAAATGGAAGTTTAACTCTCAAATGCAACATGTATTTCTGAAAATTGCTGAGTACACAAGATCTGCCCCATCCGACCCCTAAACCTTTGCTCTCTGTATTTGCCCTGTTATTCAGGGTAGAATTACCTGAGCTAGCTAAAAAGAAAGTTAGTTAGCTTAAATATCAGAAGCAGCCCAGCCACCATAGCAGAATTTTAGTGGAGGCCAGCTGATGCTGCTTTCCAGGACAACTTCCCTTTTAAAGCAAGGCAAATTCCCTGTAGAAAGTTTAAAGCCAGTATTTAAGTAAATTATTATCAACTACCTTGGGTATTGGCTAGTGTGCAGCACAGACATTATTTAAGCAAGAAAGTAAAACAAAAATTAAAAAGTAAAAGAGGATATAATATAATATCATACCATATTATTATTGACTTTGCTGTCCAATCACCATATTAACTACCCACTACTTATACTTAATTAGATTTGAACTCTAGAACATATTAAACATAACAGTGAATGGATTCCTTTGGTAAGAGTTGTATCACCACTTGATGCAACTTGGTGATACAAGTGGAAAGCAAACTTCCCTTCCAGTAATTCCTATCCACTTCAGTATTATAGAAAACTCAAGTTCCAGGGAAAACGATCATCTGAAGGTGTTAAGAATAAATATATTACTAGAAAATCTAGTTTTAGTCAAGATTCTACAGAAAGATTAAAACTATAGTGTTTAAAACAGTACATTAAAAAATCACATATCAGTTTGAAAGGAATTCTGGAGAATGAGCTTTAACAGTTTACAGCCAGAAGATTATTTAAGAGTTCAGTTATCCACACTGAAGAAAAACCACAGCACCATGTACTGGATTAGAACTCAACACCAAGAATATGCTTCTCCCCAAAGCACAATGGATCCATTTCAGTAATTTCCCACTCCCTAAAAAAAATCCCACACAAATTTGTGTGGAGAATTTTCTTCTGATCAAAGAGAAAGAGACCAACTAAGTACACTGATTATCCCACCTAAAATCTAAAGTAGAGAAGAGATTCTATATACAATAAACTAGGTACTACATGTGCATGATTAGACTGTCAGGTTGGGAAAAGTTAACTTTTGTGCCTTTGAAGAATGTTCAAGAACTCCAAGTAAAAGCATTTTAACACTGTGTTGCATTACTTACATATATTCAAGCATCTATATAGCATTTTAGAGAAATAAGTAATTCTGAATGCTTTCTTAAAAATGGAATATGAATTTTAGAAGCAATAAAAGGTCTCCTACTATTTTGCCAATATAAAATAATGAAATTTCCAGGAGAAGATTTCTTTAAAAAAGTAACACTGAGAAGTCAACCTTGTTATCCGTTCCAAATACCAATTCTAAGTACCCTGGCCAGTTCTGATGCTAGTGATTCAGAAAATGAGAGACTGGTTCTCTCATATTGCACAATTCATCTTTCAGACCTGTCCCTCCTCCCCTTTTTTTATCAGGTCTACTTCTTGCCCACTGGAAACAGAAGGGAACAGACTGTTTTTGAAATTCTGAAAAGCACATGGAAGGAGAATAATAATAATGTAGCTAGGGTGGACTTCTCTGGTCAGCAGTCAAACTCAAAGGAGGGAGTAGCAAAAAAACTAAAGGTGAATGAGCAAAGTATCTGAAAGAAAGTCAAGAAAACCTACTTCAGTAAAGGAGGGGTTTTTCTGTTGCTTATAGGAAGAAAAAAAAGAAAGGCCACTTACTTCAGGCTCTATATATGAAAACATCAGATAGTCACACAAATCTTGGAGATCACAAACACTTACTTCAGTTTTACCGAAGTTTGTTGCTTTTCCCTACATTTCTAATACTAAAGCAACAATTGATAATGCCTAGTCCACAGGTGGAAAACTAAAAGGCAGACCTGAGAAACTCCACTGGCTGTTCATTGCAGAAGGCTACTAGGAACTTCTGGAATCCCCTCAGTCACAGATGGAGACTGACATCACTGACTGAAATACTGCACAGGCAAAAACTGGTTTTCTGCAGCACCAGTAACATTTAACTGCTAGTTACAAATATTCTCATGGCCATATGTTAGTTCAGTTGTCTGAAAAGCCAAAGAGCCTTTTCTTTCCCACTCTACAATTCTTATGCTCTGACAAAATCACTCCTACACCGAATCACTAGGATAAACATCAGGTGTTTTCCAGTTAATCAGACTCAGAGTATGATATTATGATAGGAATGCTGACAACTTACATGGCACTGTAGTTCCAAATCTAGTAGGATTCAGTACAATAAATCTGTTCTTCAAACTTCTTCGCCCCACTCCTTGGGCCCCAATCAAGACCAGTGTTTTCCTCTGAAAAGGAGGCATTTTGGCTACTTCCTCATATATCTGGATTTCATGACGATCAAATTCTACATTGAGAAATGTACAAAAAACTTTAATAAACAGTCACAGCTGAAAGAAAAGAAATTAAGTAGTACTGCTATATATCAGCAGACCTCATGTGAATATAAACAGTACTAAAAGGGCAGTGAGTCTGATACAAGATTTCTTGCATTAAATTGGCTTGGGAATAAAATAGTTATCCCTCCACGGACAGCATAAGGTCAGATACTCACTTTTACTTCCAAGAAGGAAATCTGTGTTTGATCAGAAGGGGAAAACTGTGATTAACAATTAGTGAGCTTTCACAGAATCATGGGATGGTTGAGGTTGGTAGGTACCTCTGGAAGATATCTGAGCCTCCCCAATGCCCAGGACCACATGCAGACAATTGCTGAGTATCTCCAAGGAGGATAACTCCACAACCTCTCTGGACAACCTGTGCCAGTGCTCAGTCACCCTCAGAGTGGAAAAAGAGATTTCTGATGTTCAGAGGCAACCTCCTGTGTTGTTGCTTGTTGACTCTTGCCCTGTCACTGGGCTGCTCTGAAAAGCACCTTCCCTTCAGGTCTTTGTACACACTGATGACATTGCCCTGAGCATTTCTCTTCTTCAGGCTGAACAGTCCCAGCTCTCTCAGCTGTTTCTTGTGGGAGAGATGCTCCAGTGCCTTCAACACCTTTGCATGTCCCTGTCTCTCCTGCCCTGGGGAGGTGTCCACAACATTTAGGTGTGGCCTCACCAATGCTGAGAAGGGAAGGACCACATCTCCTCAGCCTGCTGGCAACAAATGTTTTACTTTTATTTTCTTTTTTCTGATTTCCATCTACCAAACGATGCACTCAGCACAACCCTCTCTTCACTGGTCACTACTGGTTTTAAACCATAAAAACTAGCTGGTCTATCAAACTTATAATCAAGTATTTTACTGCAAATCCTTAGTTTTGGCTATACTAGACTCTGAAAGTTTTGAAGCATAGAGAACTGCGACTCATATGTAATATTAAGAGATACCTGCATTTCTTGTAGTGAGATACATCATCTTTTTCTTTTTTTTGCTGCTTATTGTTCCACAGAAAGGCCCTAAAAATAAAAAAATTAGATGAACTCGCAATTTCTGTTAAATTCCAAAGCTTATTTACAGGAATATATGAAAGTTTAGATTAATTAAATTTATAAGGACTATTCTAGAACGATATATATCATCCTAGGGCAAGAGATCACATCTATTTACAAACACATCAAATGGTACAGGAAGAACTGAACACAGAGAAAAACAGTATTTTTCTAGAAAGCTTTGCAGAAGGCAACTGAAAAATCCATGCTTAACTTATTAACTTTCACTGCATACTGTAAATAATCTTTTAAAAAGTAAAGTGCACACTGCCTGTCCCACCTCATTCAGCTTTTCATCACGAAACTGATTCATGTATCTTTGAACAATAAGCAGAGACTTCACCCTTTGTCCTTCGACCAATGCCAAAATATAATATTCAGCATTTCACAATAATCTGTGTAATCTCACACAGCAGTCTTCTATTATTTATGGAGGCAGAAAAAGCAAAACAAATGGAGTCAGAGCAAAATCTGCTCCTGAATGTCACTAAATCTCACCTGAGTTGTCCCAGTCCCTCCTAACAAAAGCCTTTCTCTTCTCTTCCAGGAACTGGCTAGGAATTAGACCTGCACTTCCTCCTTCTTTGACATGACTAGCCTGGGGAAAAAAGATAATATGAAAGATTACAGGTGACTTTTGAGAAGCATTTTTTTCATCAGCATGGTGTTGACTGACTACCACTGCCAAAATTTCTTGATGGTGAGTATATTTACACATTTACTACTGAGACTTGGAAATTCAAACTCAGGTATAGATACTAAAATTCTCCTTTACAGTAATAGTGTTGTGCCATTGAGTATTAAAATTCAGGAAACTTGTATCTATTTTATTCAAGTCTCATTATGGGTTTCCATTAAGTAAGTAAGCTTCTACAGCCATAAAACTTTGGCATCAAATTCCAAACTGGAATTCTCTGGCTCCAGACACTGAAGCCTCAGGTAACAAAACTCCAGATTTTCTAGTACACAGTACAGTTATTTTATATTCTTGAGCTGCTCCAAACAGGTTCCAGTGCAGCTTAACTGTCATTTTCCAGTGAACACCATTAACACATCCCTAATCATGCCTTCCAGCTTTTTGCACTGAGCAACAACAGATTTTAAATCTTAGTAACTTAAGTATTCCTAGTAATGAAAATTTGGCTAAGATTCTCTATAAAATAATTTCATGGCAAGCTCAATTCTCAGCAAGCTTAACACAAACACACAGTTATGAAATGTTTAATTCTCCATAAATCTTTTGCTTGCATAAATCTTTCTTTTGCTAACAGGAGATGTTTGCTTTTCAGCTTGTATGCTTTAATCTATGACTAACTGATTTTTTACAGTATGAAGTTTTCATTAACAGTCTAGCATTTCTAGAAAGCAGGAGGAAAAACTAACTTTTTTTTCTTGGGGCATGATCTGCATGGCAGTACACTGTACTGATTTAAAGCATTTGAATTTTGCCAGTGACTGGGTGTTGAAGATTTATTTCTCCTGGACTCCCACAAGTTACAACTGGAGAGTGAAAAGCAATACAGAAGTCAGCATGGGAGCTAAATGTGAAACTACTCTGGAGTTTTGGAGTGCCTACTTCTGAAACTAATTAAGTTGGCAGCAGTAAATTTTCAGCCTTCCCTCACACTTTTTATTGTCTTTCTGTTGTTACTGTCACTGAGAAGCAACTAAATTCAGCAGTTGTTGATGTATACTGGAATATTTTGTTGCTTTTAAAGAAGTCATATCTATTGTTCTCAGGTAATGTCTGGCTCTCTTCTGCTTGCTACCTTGCAAAGGGAGAGCAATGTAGAAGTGGGAAGGGAAGTTAATAATGCTAAAGTCTTTGCCAATTTTGAGGATCTCAGTTGAGAAAAGTGTCTAAAAGTTCACTTTCAAAGTGAACTGTCCCATTCACTGTCCCATTTTCAAAGGCACTGAGGATGTTTAATTCTGTGTATAGTATCTTGGAAAACATAACCTTAACATAAACACTGAATTACATTTCTACTGAAGGACTGAATGTAGAAATACTGCTTTAAACCAGAATGAATGGTTAATATTTGAAATAGTGCCAAACACTGTGCCTGTGAACATGCATGCTGCAGCTCACAGACACTGACCACCCCTGTAGAAACAGAACACACAGCCTCTCCAAACAGCTCTTCTCACCCCTCTTCAAATCCACAAGGTTAATTTCCCTCTCTACTCAACTCTGAGCACCCAGGAAGAGGTTCACTTCTTCCACAGTTACTGTCAGGGAAGGCTTACCACAATTATAGTCAACCTAAGATTTTCTGCTAGAAATTGTCCACTTAAACTGACTTGGTAATGTCCAGGCTTATGATACAAGAACAAAGACAAATAAACAGCACTGACAGTAAAATGAGCCTTACATATACAATTTAAAACATTCCATTTCCTTTAGTGTTTCAACTTAGTATCTTGATATTAGCTTGAAATTGGATTGCAGTGCAAATATTCTTTCCCGTATCTACTGTTAAATGGAAGTAGATCATAATTTAAAGAGTTTATTATTAAGGCAACTACTGATGCTTGTCAGTTTTTTATTTTAATTATTTTAATCTTTCTACCCACCTGCCACCAATTTGGATCTTCCCGGTTTACAATCTGAAGTATTTCTCCTTTAGAAAATTTCAAACCTGCTTCTTTGCATGGGATGAGGTTGTCATTATATGGATTATAATCAAAATGACACTTCACAAAAACCTGCAATGTGTAAAAATTAACAAAGCTTAAGCATTATAAAATACATTCTGACTAATCTATCTGTCAAACTGAAGTAATGTCTACCTACAGCATAAAAAGCTTGACATGATCCAAGTGCACCTGGCATGTAAAATCCAATCTGGGGGGCAAAAAGGTACAAACCAACTGGGACAGAATAATCAACAGTGCAAACTGTGGCTGAAGTAGCTTCAGGATAAAAAAAAATCTGTTCCACTTGGACAATGTATTACAAAACTCTCATTTTTGCATTTCAGTGTATACAACACAATTTGAAGTCTGACTTTTAATTACTTAATTACTTAAAAATACAAAAAAGTTCTTGGAATGTGAGCACTGTATTTAAGGCTTGTGGAATCTCAAGACTTATTTTTGCCATGAACTCAATGTTTTAGAAGAAACAGGATACGCAACTGCTTAAGACTCAAATGTGATGCAGGGGAAGAAACTGTAAGTTGCATCAGTCAACTGGAAACATCTTTGACTTTCTTTGTACCAGGCTGGGGAGCAAAGGAAGCACTGCACCTGCTTCAATAAAGTACATTCCCTCTGCCTCTACTCAGTGGTAGCACAGCCTGCTATAGCCATAGGCATTAAGAGCCATGACCTGAAGGAGCATCTTATAAGGTGTTTCAAATGCACTGATTTAGCTCAACAAGTTAATTCTGCCATGGAGAAACTGACAGCCTACAGAAATAACAAAAGGATAAGGAATAGCCACCATCCAAGTTTCTACTGAAGTCAGCAAGTTCAAGCTCATCTGTTGAACTGAGTATGTTTCTGAATTCTATGAAACAGGTTATTTTTGACACCAACCATGTTATAAACATAGACAGTTCACTCCAAGTAGTGTGGCTCTGCCAGCTCATCAGAGGTCACTTCAGGTCAAAGAAGCATGCTTTATTGTAGCATACAAATGCTTACCAATTTTAGACACTAAGCTGATTTTTTTTTGGCCAGCACATTAGGTGTAGTATTAGTGTATTGAATAAATCCATTTCCAAAACGTAAATAAAGGTAAATACAAGTATGTACATTTTAGCCTTCCTCCTAGCATTATATTCACAAAATAATCACAGTATGTCTAAACCAGAATCTTTAAAAATCTTACACAATAAAGCACTAAGCAGCAGTTCTTTTCACAGAATCATCAGAAATGTGCTACTGACCTGTTGAGGAATGACAGTGTCTCTGTAGCTGGGAAGAATCTTCAAAGTGACACTTCCACTAATGTTTTTCAGCAGTTCTTGCAATTCTTTTGGATTATTTCCAACTTCATGGCCATTCACCTCTTTAATAATGTCACCCACATGCAGCAGACCCTGCCGATCTATCATTCCTCCATGAAGAATTCGTGCTATTACCAGGTCGTTGTTCTCAACCCTGAACGTGACACCCTGAAAGAGGAACGTGACACCCAGTTTTCCACTGCTTGAACTGCAATTTCATTTTACCATTATTTCAAGCAAAAATACACAGCTATGAGATATTCCACCTACTCCAACAAAAACAGACAGTAACAGTTACTACAGTGTAAGAGCTCCCAACAGACAAGCATCAGGTGACACAGAAATGCTTTCAGACAAGGTTTTCACATGAGTAAAACTGATTGTGTTGTTCTTGGTTGCATGCAATCCTGTCACCTCGCATCAGGACCAGACAGATGTTGTGTTTAGTCAGCTATGCTAGCAGGTCATTCAGCCCAGTGACTGCCTATTCACTATCCCAATATTTCTTGGAGAGAATGGGATGGAGTACACACAACTATCATCTTATTTCAACCTCTCAATACTGATCTTATCACCCATTAAATTACACAGCATTATAATGGAAATAATTAAAAGATAACACAAGAAATCAAGTACATGCAAACATTTTCACTAGTACTTTAAAGACACATTCATCTTCACTTACTTACCAGTGGTTCTCCTGCTCTTTTGTGAATTCCAAGGATACGAATAGCATCTACCGGAACAACCTGGTTGTTCACTGAAGAGTTGTTGACTTCTGGGCTGGAAGGAGGGGAATCATAACACTTGGAAGCCACAATATCATGTGCTTCCAACAGTGACTGCAAAGGAACAGAAAAAGTCTTTTTTAAAATCATGAAGTAACCACTTGGAAAAGGATTTAGTGCTGAAAAACCACTCAATCCGTCCTTTTGGGACCAGGTTGTAATACTCTTACATTGCATGAAATAAAGCAAAAACTGACACAAAAGTGCTCACATGGACTGATAAGCCTACTGCCTTGGCAAATATGCTCTCCTGTAAATGCAAATGCTGCTTCTTAAGGAAGTATAGGAGAAATGTAACTAATTTGGGAGGAATGTGTGATATTACAAGGGAGTATGAAGAAAAAGGAGTACCTAAAATAGTCTTTCACCTAATGAGACAGTATCTGAACAAATAGTTACAATAAATGAACAACCCACTGCAAAAAGTGAAGATAACTCATCATTAGATACTTGTGTTTAACCCAATAAAATTTTCCTCCACAGTAATTTGGATAATTACAGGTATGCAAGGATTTCTAGCCATCTGCAGAATGAGTGCTTCCTGCTTGCATACAGCCAAGGCAGAATTCTAGCACCAAATGAATCCAAGCTGGCAGAATTTACCTTCGGGAAGACAAGAGCTCAGACCTTATAGTTGACGGTGTTTTCACCAGTCCACATACATACACACAAAGCAGAAGGAGGAGATCCACATGAATATAATCATGTTTGGAAGACAATGCAATTTAGACATGGTTTTCTAATAAAAGTTATCTTAAGATTATGAAAAGTTTATAAGACAACACAAACAGGTAAACCAAGGTGAAACTTGTGAATTAGAACAGTGGAGACTTTCTGTCTTTCTGTCACCGTCTAGTGAAAGATGTTGCCGCCAGTGATGGGGGATCTGGAACAAGATGATTTTTAAGGTCCCTTCCAACCCAAACCATTCTGTGACTGTGAGGGGAAAAGGGACACCCTATAGCCATCATACATGGTAGTTCAAGATAAAGCATCCTACACTGACGAGGAGAGGAGGGGAGAGGGGGCGAGGAGAGGAAGCACAGGAGATGCCTACTGGGCCTCCAACTACATAGTTTTGTTTCAGACAGTGACTGGCCAGATATGGTCTGAAGTCAGATTACTGCCTGGTGTCACATAAGTAGCTGAAAAGAGAAGACACCATGGGGACTATCACCGATACTGATGTGCACATGTCAGAGGAAGACAGCAAACTACCAGAAAGCAGAGCAGGAGAGCAGGTAACATTAATGATTTGCTGTGCAGCCTGCTCCATCCTCCTGTAAGCCACCTCTAAGATAAAAGCTGTGCAACCACATTAGGTTAGTGCTAAGGTCAGCATGCAAGCCCTCAAAGTGTCACAAATCTGAACAATTATTTTAATCTGCCCATTACATGATGAACCTGCTGATATTTCAGCCTGAGGTTAGGTGGAAGTATTAATTCACCAATTTTGCCCCTTCCATTAAGACTGTAAAGACAGCTGCTTATTGTGGCTGCTCTGATACTGTGGACACAAACCAAATCAAATTAAATAGGAGAAACAATCACTTATTTAAATCAAGCAGCTGTCAGATGGTAGCAATTTCAAATTCTTCACTATCCAAGACACATCCAATCCAGGAACCAGGAGAACAGATCTTTCTGCCAATGTTTGCAAACAATGATTTTTTGGATCTTTCTATATTTCCAAAATGAATCTAATTAGCATCAGCTACACATTTTAACACATTAGCACTCATAAAACCAGGTAGATACATCAGTATATTTCCACTTTTCTTATGGTCACAAGCTAGAACAAATTGTTCCTGAACTTTCTGACCACAAACCACTATACTTCTCATGGAGACTCACACAGCTGCTTGTACAGCTACCTGCCCTTTAATGGTAATACAATTTATAGATTATAATCCGATCCACAGTCAAAAAAGCCTACTAAGATCACAATCTGTGTCATTCTTTTCAAATTAACATGCTCTGTAAGATTCTTCAGCTCTTAAATCTGATCCCATTGCACATTTGGATCCTTTTTAACCACTCAGTTTTATGGATAAGCATGAACTCTTGCAACTGCTACTTAACCATCTCTCAATCCCAGGGTCTTTTCCCTGCTATTTACACAATGCCTGAGTTCACAAAAGGACTATCAGGGACTGTACACTGCTGCCCATAACCATAAAGTGGTTTCTTTAGGAAAAGTAGTCCATTGGCTTCCCTACAAGGGACAGTTAACTTGTTTCTGTTCCACACCAAACTCAGTTCTGAAACTCAAGGATCTGTACCAGTTTTATGAGCCTGTTTCCAGCCAGCCAGGCCATGACCTACAATCCTGAAGAACACTTAAGCACAGGCACCTGGCAACAGGGGCCATGTGTCTGTACCACTGCAGGACTACTTGCCAACATGTTATGTCGCTAAGTTACTTTCTTATTTGGGGAACAGCGCTGAGCGATCTGAGAAATACAGATGCACAAACTTCTCTTGTTTCTTTCTTGTGGTATTGGAAAAAGTGATATCCTGTGCTCCTGCAACTCCAGAGCTCCCCTGGAATCTGACCTTTCCATACTGGTGCTGGAACACTTATGAAACCTGCCAAAGTCTGCAAAAGAACACAGACTAAACAATCAACAACCATAAAACAGTTCAAAGTTTCCTCCATACAAAATTTCCTCCTGTAAACAGGATCAGCTGACTATGCAAGACTGGAAGCTGCAGAAAGGTCCTCATGGAAAAATGGCAATATTGTCAGAGTAAGGCATTTAGAACTCTGCAAAGCACAAGAGATATCACACAATGGACACGCAGTCTCGTGGCAGACAGTATGATCCCTTTATGCAAGAGACTGTCAAAAAATAATCCATAAACTTAGAAGATATTGACATTTTTAGAGTAGCTTTCTATGGCTGCATATATTTGACAGGTAAAAAAAATTTAGAAGTAATTTTAAAAATAACATTAAACATTCAAGGCTCTCTACAGTGCTGAAACAAAGTTCAAATTCAATGTTTGTTTTTTTCTAAAAAAGTTCTCAGCACAATCTATACATGTTACGAAGCACTGCCTGCCCTAAATAATATAGTAACTATTTCCCCAACTCTGAACCAAAAGAACAATTCAATTACAAACTGAGGGCTGTAGTGGGAGGGAATACACAAGCAGAATGACTCTATGGTCTTGAATCAGGGCTCCTTTCCTAACACTTTAGGCCTAGAAGTATTTAAAGTATTTCCTTTCTCGTTTTATGCACTGACTGTGTGCTGTTACCTGATAAAATTGTTTAAGTATTAGAACTTTTAAAGTATTAGAACTTAATAAATGGACTACAGGCCCCTAATGTACATGTGAAAAGAAGACATTTTTAAATGCTCTTCTGGAAAAGTAAGGAAATCATTTATGACCTTGAAAAAATCAGGCAGGCTGGTAAGGAGTCAGGAAAATGTGGGGGAAATAACCTTATAAATTAATATCTGTCTAGGAGGCAACTTAAGATGACATTTCTAAATGCAACATTTTAAAGGGATGATCAACCCTTATAAACCTGTTAGAAGACAATACTGGCTGCTTTTCAGATTAAGTATTTTATTGCCAGCAGAATCTATTTTGGATGAATGGCTTGCCCAATTCTTGGAAAGGTAAAAGTAACAGAACAAGCTCTTCCATAAGAAGCAGAAGTGATCCTTCTGCATGTTTAACCACTCCAATAGTGTGAAAATTATTAAATGCTTCCATTTCCCTCAAGGCAACCTCTCTTACCACTCCTGTCTTCTGCTTTCCAGCTACTGTCTGGTAAGATTTGCTACAGCCTTTCCAATGTGCTGCATGTGCCAGCTGGCTCTCCAACACATACTGACCTACTGGCCAGTCATCAATAATGTGACACTCATTAGAAGTTTCACACTTTGACCCCTGGAAAGTTCAGTTAAAACTAAAAAGGGTAAAGAGAAGGCGGCATTTAAAAAAAAAAAGGAATAAAAGGAGAAAGGGAGAGAAGAGTCATTCAAACATAATAATGCAGCCATGCAGCACCTGTACTCCCGAGTTAGCCCTTCCCAAATGCTCTTCTACAAAAACATGTAAAAGAAATGAATTCAGAATTTAATAAAGAATGTAATTCAGAATTTCCAGCACTTCTGATACATTCAAACAAACTACTGCACTGGTGCCTTGTACAGCACGTTTTGTATTGTTATGCCAAGGCAGCTTAGAACTGCACAGTGATGCTGTGATGAGGTGGCACCCTTCATTTGTAACATACAGAGCCAGCCTCTGAACCAACTACACAGCACTGTCCATGAAACTTTAAAAGACTCAGGGTGGCTTGTTTACACTTTTACTGAACTGGAGAAAGGATGCACACAACATTTTCTGTAACTGAATTCCATTTTTCCTTTCTCCCTTCTTGCAGAATTTGGAATATGCCTCCTTGCACCAAATGAGGCAGAAAGGACAGCACCTATTGCTTGAGTATTTAGGTAATTTTCTGTTTCCTTCTCAGAGAGGGAGACATATAGCTTTCCCAAGCCTTACAAAGAATGCTATATCCACATTTTTGTCTGCAAATTGTCCTAGAAGCTCTTCTAGAGTGGTCATAACCATAACTATGAGATCAGTTAAATAAAAACAGTTAATCAAAGTAATAGCACTTTGGCCTCAGTTGATTTTTTTGCCTGCCTCCACATGGGTAATAGAAGCACAATATTAAGGGCTGAAAAGTAGTCCCTAATTTTAGACTTCAAAATTCAACCAGAGCAGATATACTTTAAAGAAATATGTAGTTAGGTACTTTTTGCCTGTATGCAGCAGCCAAAGCTGGTCATTTTTTCTGCAAATGAGACTGAAGGCCTCACAACAGGCACTTAGAAAATAAATTTTAAAAGTTGAAGCTCCTTCAGACTTTTTTTTTAATGAATTCCAATTCTGACAGAATGATGAAAAGACTCGCTATCCAGGGCAGCATTTAACTATCTTAGCCATCTCTTTACTCTTCCTTTCACACCTTTTTATCCTTTTGGTGCAATCCAGGTTTTGCAGCAAATGAGGTTGCATTGTATTTCTCTTAGATGCCCATGACTCACCCAACACTACAGGGAAAGAAGCAGCATGCAATAATCATGACATGAATTTTTAAACTGGGTTCCAAGGAAGAGTCAACAAACCGCAAAACAGTAAGTCTGATACTGATACTAAACAAATTAGCTTTCATAAAACCCAGAATGATTGGACAAAACAAACCATGGGAAAGCATCAACACGCTTTAACAGAGGAAATCATGCTTCTCAGATCTAGTCAGATGCCTTGGAAGAGTCACCAAGCATGGCAACAAGGCAGTCAGAGTTGTTAATACAGATCAATTTCCATAAAGACTTTGATAAAAGTTTTTTTAAAGAAACAAGACTACAACAGGACAAGCAGTAAGGCTTTCAAATGGAAGAAAATATTGGTTAAAGGATAGAAAATTGATGCCAGGAATATAATACTATTAGTTTTCAGAATTCATGTAAGCAGGTGATTTCCACAGGCATGTGAACTCAGTGCTACACCTGCCAATACAATAACATATCAGACAAGTGATCTAGGAAATGGGTATGAGAAGTGAAATGACAGAGTGTGCTGATGCTGCTAAACTATTCAAGGACTAAAACAACTGACTGTAACCTGCAGAGGCACCTCACGAGCAACAGAGTGAGAACAAGGCCAATGAAATTCAACCCAGAGACTGCAAGGGAAAACACAATCCTAGTTTCATATATGAACTGACAGACTCAGAAATGGTATCTCAGGGATGTAAACAATACAAAACCAAAGCAAGACACCTCTGTGTTTCCTCAGCCTAGAGGTAGCTCTTCTTTACTGAAAGTGTGGTCAAACACTGGAACAGGCTCCCAGAGAGGTGGTTGATGCCTCATGTCTGTCAGTGTTTAAAGGCTTTTGGACAACACCCTTAACAACAGGCTTTAATTTTCAGTCAGCCCTGAATTGGTCAGGCAGTTGGACTGGATAATCACCACAGGTCCCTTCTAACTGAACTATTCTATCCTATTCACCAGCTGTTAAAAAGGCAAACCAAATACTAGGAACTTCGAGGCCATGAGTAGGAAATGCAATGGGAATTATGACAACACTTCATAAATCCACACTGTATACAGCTTTGCTTCCCCTTGTTTTATTTACTTGAGACAGACAGACACAATGAGGTCTCTCAAATCACTAGTAACACGGAAAAGCTGATTAAGAAAAACTGTTCACTTCCTTCCGACACAAGAGCAAGGAGATACTAAGTGAAAATGACAGAAGACAGTCTCAAAAACAAAAGAGCAGTCTCCACTCAGATGGGGGATGCTGTGAATGGCAGATTTTCACATGGGTTCAAAAAACAACTGAAAAAGCTCACGGAAGAGAGCTATAGGTGGACAATACTACTTCTCACTCAGAAGTCTGAGCAACAAATCACTAAATCTTTGCAACACATTTTGGAAGGTACCACTGCCACCTTGTTCTTGCCTTACAGTCTTAACTAGATGCCTACTGCTGGGAAAGAGAAGGAACACAGAAGGGATTTTCTAGTTTCATTTAGTTTGCTAAATGAACTTTTAACATGCAATTAGGAAGCACTAACAAAAAAATCAGAGCAAAACCGTAAAGTTAAGGTAGCATATATGCAGCTTCACGTCTGCTCCTTATAAATCAAACAACAGAAAAGGTACAAGAAATAGCATAAATATTGACATTCTAGGTCACCAGCTATTTTGGAACTTCTAAATTACATGTTTAAGTTGCTTAAGCCTGAATTAATGAAGTATCTGACACCAGCATCACATTCTGTCTCCCTGGATATCTGACCACTGAACAGGAACAAATGCTGGGTTTGCCTTAGTATTGGCTACTCACCCAAAATAAAATTCTTATTTGATCTCAGTCTCCTGCAGGCCATTTCCAGTTTCCACCCCAAAGATCCTTTGCCCAAGCTTCTCTCTGGCCTTTGCCATCTTTCTCCAGAGATCATTGCTCTACTGCCTTTCAAAGTGCAGCACTTCAATTGTTAAGCCCTTTTCATCTTTTGATTCATCATCCTCTGACTTTCAGCTTTATTTTCTCTAACACAATGGATCTTTGTCAGGTCTCTCACTGCACCAGTTGGCGCCCAGTTCTAATCCTTTTGCATTTTAACTACCAATTCCTCCAAACTCATCCAGTCCTTTTCAAGTACCAATTTCTTCTATGGGATCTAAGACTGAATTGCAGGTTTATTCACCAGGAAGTCTCCAAATCAGTCTGTGCTCACTTAGCTATGATGCCTTTCTGGACAAATAAGAGCACAGGGGAGGCCAACACACTGTTCTTCAGGAGAGGCAGAGGAACTGTCAGCACTCCAGAGCTACTACCTCAGAAGCTGAGTTCTTGAAGTACTCCCTCTTCCAAGCACAAGACAGCTTGACAGCATTTCCAGTGTTTATCCACATTAAACAGTAATGTATCTCACTCCTGTGTTTGTATAACAGATAATGGAAAACTAAAAAAAAAAGTGTGTTTAAATTCATATACCCCAAAAAATGCCTGACTCCCTACCTGTCTACCAAAAGAAGCCCATTTATACTGTGGCAAAAGGTTGGATTATGTTTTCCTACAGGATACCTTTAGCTAAGCAGTAAAGTCCACTGAACTCTGCCTAGAAAGGCCAGAATCTACCAAGGAGTTTCAAACTTTGATCTTCGAGGCTCAGTACAGAAGCTGGTCACAGAAACAGCAAAATGGAAAAACAGCTGCTTTTGACAAGCAGATGTCAACATTTCACTTAAGCAAAGCAACACTGAGAGGGATTCAGAGTCTCAGCTTCAGCTGCAGTGCAGATCAGATCACAGAAGCATCACATTCATTTACTCTGCAAACCATACATCATCTCCCATACGAGTGTGAAAGCCAACAGCTGAACTGCAATGTGCAGCGCTCATGGTCAGGGATTGAGATCCCCTGGAAATGTTACAGATAAAGCAACATCAGGGAACTGTTATGGAAACTCCAGTTATATAGGAAGCAAAAGCTTGTCCAAAATTTGTAACAGAAGCTCCAGTAGAATTTAATACAGTGAGTAAAGATATTTTTGAGATGGTATCAAAGAATAAAATCATGCTTATTGGTAACCCCACACGGCTTCTGTTTTACCTTTCATTTGGAGTAAGATCCTACATATTACAGTTTGCTACAGTTCACGTTTTGTTTCATTCTTATTCCTAGATCCGTATGTGGACACTGATACAGTAAGCTGGTAACATACAGTAAAAAGGTGGCACCTGAAAATGAGGCTCCTTGAGTATTCCAACCAATTCTGCAATATTTTCATCCTTATTTACTAAGGGACTGATGTCTTCAAGAATCTCATTCACCAGCTCCAGGTTGTTGTCACTGACAGCCTCAAGTTTAGAATCTTCCAGTCGCTCATGAGCCTGTAAAATTAAATATATGACACTGTAATGTAAATAAGTTTCAAGTGGTTCCAATTTTTTTACTTTTAAAGTAATTTCTTGGTGTACCTTCAGCAGGAAAGCCAGAAAAAAATTACATTTAGGATATCCCAACATTTTATCTTTCTAACTGCTGAAGGATTTTGCATGCTGATCTACACGACCTCCAAAACTTTATAAGCAGCTCACGTCAGAGAAGCTTGTAAGTCCTTATCTCCTGTAACCTCTATGCTAACACAGCAAGCACTGCTCTCTGAACAGTACAGCACCTCAGGACCTTTCCTGCTTCAGAACCCTGGACAAGTACACCTCCTAGAAGAAGGACAAAAAAGGAACTATGGGATCTTCTCAGAATAAAATACAGCCTGTATGATAAACATTTACCCCAGCCTCCCCCCACTCAAACACCTTCAAAACAGCACATTCTACAGAAAATCCTGTATAACTAAAGGAAATGCTAAAGCAAAGTCTGAGGCAAACGCACCTCACAGTATCCTGGGCTGCATTAAAAGTGTTCCTAAAAGACTGAGTGTTACTCAGCACTGGTGAGGCCACACCTGGAACACTGTGTATAGTTCTGGACACAGTGGAAAGAGCCCAGTGAAGGGCCACAAATATGATGAAGAGTCTGGAACACCTCACATTTGAGGAAAGGCTGAGAGAGCTGGGACTGTTGTGCCTGAAGAAGAGAAGGCTCAGGGCAATCTCATCCATGTGTACAATACCTGAAGGTATAACTCTGCAAAAAGGATGGAGACACTTTGTTTCCAGTGGTGACAGGACAGGAGGCAGTGGGCATAAAATGAAACACAGGGAGCTCTGTCTGAACATCAGGAAACTCTTTTTCCACTGTGAGTGACTGAGCACTGGCACAGGTTGCCCAGAGAAGATGGAGTCTCTCTCCTTGGAGATATTAAAAAAATGTCTGGATGTGGTCCTGGGCAACAATCCCCAGGTGGCCCTGCAGCGAGCAGGAAGGGCTGGACCAGATGCTCTCCAGAGGTTCCTTCCAACCTCAACCACCCTGTCATTCTTTAACAACACTTCATCTATTTCCAGAGCTATTCCTGCAGACAATCCTTTCCTAAACTCTGCAGATACTACAATTCATTGAAAGGTAGGTGTTTTGAGCAGCAAGAGAAGCATCTCTGAATACTTTACTTACTTATTACAGACAGTGCTCTATTAGAGAATTATGGAATAAGAGGAGGCAAAAAATAACTAAAACTCTCAAATAAGAGTTATTTTCAACACTGTAGCAACAAGAAATTTACAAAAGAGCAATCACTTTGGCATATAAAAATGAAACAAATAATAGGTATAACTGGGAGTCATCTATATTTACTTCCCATACATATAATTTGAAGGTATGGAATCACTTCTATTTTCTTACCAGTGCTTTAAAACAGACAGTAAAATAAAATTTTGCTGAAAGCAGAAAACGTTGCTGCCTGAACTCATCTGAGTATAAAATTGTCCTTCATATCTACAAAATGCTATTTCTGTAGGACTGATGGTCAAACCCTGGAAAGGCTAACTTAACATAAAGACATTTCAAACATTCCCCAACACCAACACGCACAAACCAAATGACTGTGATTCCAAAGTCATAGGAAGCTTGGCACCTACACACATTCTCCTTAAAAAGGGAATGCTATTTTGTACATAATACATACAGTAAACAATATCCTTCTTTTAAAGTGTACTTCTTTAGCAGCAAGTAAAACCACAAATCTAATGATTTTCAAACAATCTAACTGCAAAACATTGGTAAGATTAGAGAATATGAGTTACCTTTTTTCTCACTCATTCTTTTAAAAATGCTACCACTAACACTGAGTATAACCTAAAGACAAATATCCTCACCCTTCACTCCAAAATCAGGGCCATGTATATACTGGGGAGCAGAAAGTTTTATCAGTGAATAGCCTCTGACCCTGTAATATATTGAGGAGTAGCTGGAAATGGAGTGGTATGAATAATTTAAAAAACAAACAAACAGGAATACTTTACTTAAATAATGCATTTTTTTTTCATTTCAATTCATCATTTCAGAAACACTTCAGTGATATTGAATTGAGCCTTTCTGTGCATTCAGTATTTATCATACTTGCCAAATGTTCAAATAGTGCGGCTTTTATCTCCAACAATCTGACATCCTAAATACTGGACTAAGCACTCATAGATTACTCCCAAGGTGTTTCCTTGACCTGGGTTAGGCATTCACCTGATCTGCTGTAGGCTGTGCTACAATACTAAAAGCAAGAGTGTGACTGCAGAAAGAAGATTAAGATTTGAGGCTTGAAAGACTAGTTAATCTAGGAGAAGAGAATTTTGATAAGACAGTTCAGTAGCAAAACTGATGCATGTTCCAAGTTCAACACCTATTTTCCAAAAAGCATAATAACTCTAAAGACTAGTTAGGATTGAACACAAACATCAGTATAGGAAGGATATGGAATTGGGGTTGTTAAGTCTGGATGAGAGAAGACTCTGGGAAGACCATGCAGTACCTAAAGGGGGCTTACAAGAAAGATAGGAACGAACTTTTTAGTAGGGTCTGTAGTGATAGGACAAGGTATAATGATTTTAAGTAAATGAGGGTAGATTGAGACTACACATAAGAAGAAAGGTTTTAGGATGAGTGTGGTGAAACACTGGAACAGGTTGCCCAGAAAGGTTGTTGATGCTCCATCCTGGAAACATTCAAGGTCAGGTTCAAAGGGGTTCTGAGCAACCTAATGTAGTTGAAGATACCCCTGATCACTGCAGGGGGCTTGGACAAGACACTCATTAAAGGTCCCTTCCAACCAAACCTACTCTGTGATTCTATAAACATCAATAAGTGACAGGAAAAAATATTTTACAATTATTATAGTTACTTCCCCTTTCCCTTACCACCTATTGAAAAGTGGAAAGGTTCAGTCAAAGAACCCTATCCCAAAAAAGATCACTGATTTCTACCTTGATGCTTTCATTCTACATAGAAAAGATGTGAAATGAACTTCACCTAGTTTTAAAAGATCAGCCAAACTGTGTTCTGCAAAGTATTATAAACTAACTACTATTAGGGTAGGCTTACTGCTTGCCTTAATTTATTTAAGTTTTTTTAAGGACCTCATAGAAAAAATAAGTTCTTATGACCTGTGGCACATTTCCCTAAGTTTCTTTTTGTCCTTTTCGGCATACTTTACATAATGATTAGTCTTAATAACTGGCTAATGAAAGAAAATGAAAAAGCTTTTGTCTTTCTGGCCTGCTTTGAAATGATTCTGCTTAAATAATGTGACCATCTCAGAGAACTGCTAATTCTGGTTAAACCAGCTCTTCTAATAGAAAAACAAGTTTTATGTATTTTTAGGGACAAGTATATATATATGTGAACCACATATGCTCCACCAAATGTGTTTTGACCTTATCCTCATTTAGCACTGCTGGCTAAGACTGAGGATTTTTCCAAAATAATTACATAGAAAATATGAGTGGGGTTATGCCATGTGAACACAATTAAAACCTTTAACCATTCTAGATAAAGCCTGTGTACAGTTAAGAATCTGTTTCCATTACAAGCACTTTTTTTACATCTGCTAGTCATTAAATTCCACATAATTGTAATTGGCCATTAAAGTGCAAATTCTTGGTAAGAAAAAAAGGCTTTGCAATGAACATTTTCTTCATGATAAATATTAAATTAAAGATGACCTATGCAGCAGATACTTAAAGTTGTTTCCAACATCAGTAAGAAAATGCTTTTACTTATTCTAGTAAATTTAGTATACAAATCTTTCCCTCTGCAGTCATCTCACCAACACATGAGACACTTTCTTTATTTCTAAGCTTATTACTATGCAATGTCTTCAGCTTAAAACCAATTTTTTGAACAGCTAAACAGAAGTAAATTCTTTTCTGAATTCTGATGAGAAGTTTTCCTTTCCAGATTTTTATACTGAACAAAATCCCTGGACAACAATCTTTTAGCTTTACAGAGTATTTCACACCTGCCCAGAGGGCATTGCTTTCAGATGTCTATTCCTATTAAAGAGACAGCTGTATTTAAGTTAACTGGGTTTTCCTCATGAAAGGAGCTTATTTATATGAAGTAAGATTAAGAAAGAATGTAAGTGCTGTACAATATTTGCTGTACTTCCTACTGGTAAGACCAGCTACATTTTAATTACAGAGCCCAGAGATTTTTTGCAAATATCACCTTACATATTTATAATTGATAGCAACCCCCTATAAATAAAAGATTTTCATAACCCAAGACCAAAAGCTAAGGCTAATCCATGTCTAAGAGAACTGACAATCGAAGGTAATAGCATTACTCTGAGATCCAGGAAAGGGCATGGAGAAAATATTTTCCTGGGCATATGAGAAAGTAGTTTTGAGCTGAAGACAAAAAGAAAACTTTTTTATGCCATGGGATAATGAAGGTTACTGCTCTCACTTTTCTTCTCTGGCAAAAATGCTAAAAGTCAGAAGGCATACAGGTTTTGCACACAACAGTGGTTACAAAACTACATTAAAATCAACTGCTTCTAATTTCAAGTATTTTGACTTTTTCTTCATAAATAATGTAACCACATTATTTCTGTAGTCTCTGAATTTTTCTTTTTCCTCTGTAATCTTCCATATAACAATTACCCCGCATGCACAGAAATTACACTATACCAAATCGTCACCTTCAAGCCTGCCTTCAAGTCTTTTAGTAAAGACATACCATACACAAAAGCTGTTATTAATACCTCAATCCATACTCAATGTTCACACAACAATGTAAGAGTTAAAATATTTCCTCAATACCTTTGCAAGTGATCTTACGATAGGGTTTTCCATAATTCCTTTCAGAAAAATCAGGTCTATTTCTTCAGCGCCTGTCGAAGTCGGCAGATCAGTAAGGTTGTCTAAGACCTGCTGCATGGCTGCTGACAAAACAAAAACAAAAAGTAAGTACTGACCAAAACAGGCTTCCATAAGGAGCAAAAGCTCTGGGAAACACTGCAATATTAACTTTAGAGATGTTAAGCAGTCAAATACATCTACTGAGAGCAAGGGGACAGAACAGAAAAAGAGCTTTTAGTGTGCATGTGTTTGAAAAATGGAATAAAGGTTATATCCAATTAAATCCAGGCCCAGCACATTCCTTTCAAGATTTGCTACCAAGGATTGAAAAAAACAAGTATAAACTATATATAAGGTATGCATAATCTTTCAAATACAATAAAAGCAACTCATTCACTACTCTTTTCATTTAAGCTCTTTTTCAGAAGTTTCCAGCCCTCATACAGACACCAACCAACAAGTCTTAAAATGCTTGCAAAGGTAAAGCCACTGTTTTTAAAATGAACACAGTTCTAAACCAATATTTTTAAAGCAAAACTTTGCTCCCAAGGCAGCTGTACCCACGGGGACACTGGTGTCCATCCCCAGCAGCCTGTTACAGCCAGCCCTGACTCCCTGCACTCTGGCACTGAGCGCACGCGCTGCGGATGCCAACAGCGAGCTGCTCCCATCACACATGCAATGGGAAGTACTTCCTACAATGACAAATCCATCCTGCCTGCCCACCACCCTCAGGGGAGATTCTCCTGGCTGTCTACAGACTTGCTGAGAGAAGTGCAGCAACTTGGATGAGAGTGAACAATGCGACCCAGGACAATGTCACAAAATGCCACCATCCCAGCTGTCCGGTGCCGTGAAGCCGCTGAGGTGAGTGAGGAGAGTTTGGTCTTGTTTTTAGTGGTATTGTTTTAAACTCCTGCCAAGTAATATATGCATGCTCAGACACATACACCAACAAAATCTCCTGCTGAGGTCCCCTACAAGCTGAAAAGCCTTGGAAAAAGCACTGTGTTCTGCAACGCTCTGCATGTTGCAGAGCAGTACGTATCAAGAGAATCAGAAAAGCCTATATGCCCCCTCTCCCACACAGGAATTTACCCTTAACTTTCCTCATTGCTTTATAATGAAAGCTATTATGAAACAATGCACAGTAACAGAACAACTGCATTTCTCAACACCTACTTTCTGATTTCAACTCTTCCTAGAAAATTCCATCCCAAAAAAAAACATTGCTGGCCATTCTTTCTGTTAAGTGGTACTGGCTTTTCAACAAGTAAATCGTCTCGGTGTGCCCCATTTTAACTACAGCAGTGCATGTCAAAAGTTGGCATTATCTTAAATATGTTTTAACCACACTTCTTGCTTCGAAAAAAGTGAATTTTCTGTGAAACCATGAGTAGGAGGGAAAATGACACTTTATGCTTTCAGATTTTGAAGCAGTATTATTTTCACTTTGTAACAGACAAAGTGCTGTCAACAATCACACATTACATCCAGTCACCAAACCACCATGTCAACAGTCCACAGCTTCCCCAGACTAGGTGTGTCCCACATCCTGACTGGTTCAGCTGCCTTCTTCCCTGTTTTCTCAGTTCCCAGTTACAGACTCATGACTCTTCATGCAGTCATGAAAGCTAAAATATCTGCAGAAGCAGACAAATGTTTCTGGCCAATTCACGTCATAGGTGCTGCATAATAATGCAAGTGTTAGAATAATAAGCTTTCTTTACATTTATAACAGTTATGTAAAATGTTTTTATGGGCTTTCAGGTTATCATTTTTGCTCCTATAAATAATCAGAGAAAATAAAAAGCTGCCTTCAGGTCAAAGCATGGATCTCAACTACCAGCTGCAATTCCAGCACTTGATGTTGACAAAGGCATGCATAACAAAGACATTCTTCATGTATCTCCATGATGATAAGCTGTTTCTTACTTAAGCCTTTCAGAATTCTGCCTTAGACAGATCAAATTAAAACATAAAGTCCCTACACAAAAACTTTATCATCAACAAGAAACTTAAGAGCAACCATAAGCTTCAGAAGGATGTCTTTCACACTTTGTGCAAGTAGACAGGGTATTTTCAAATTAATATTTAATTACTAAAGGTTTCACAAACATCCAGCATCAGAACTACTTAAGTATATTTCAGCATTCTTGGAAAACAGCAACCAGCTTTATCAGCTTGGAGAGTTCAAGAAATTCACAAAGGCAGACTGGCATCCCAGGTCATCAAAACCCAAACCAGCTGTTTTCAGAAAGAGGTTCCTGTTGCTGTGTGTCTGATCTCATGGCACAGCCATCATGGCAGGAGTCTTCTTAGCTTTAAATAGAGCTGCCTCAATATTAGAAAGCAAAACAAAAAGGCAGGATAAGACACCTTTACTCATCCTGTATTGTTTATGTTTGAACACAATCTGAGGGTCTATATTGCCACAGTGTAGCTAGTTGCCCATCTTAAAGGCATGATCTTTCTAAGTAGCTGTATAAAAAGTAATACTCTTAAGTACCCCTTATTTTAACCAGTTAAAATATTAGGCAAAAAAAATTCAGCATGAGAGAAACAGTCTTCAACAGAGCCTTCGCACCAGTTACCTAGCACATGGTAGGCAGAGGAACATTTATTTGCTTCACCATGTTTCACTGCTTTACACTCACCTGGCAAAAAATTCAGAACATGATCAAATGTTATTTTCCAAATAGTCATTAAGAGCATCTTTCAGCAGGATTACGTCTGTTGGTTTATTTAAAAAGAATAGACAACAAATACATGGGTACTGTTTTTGACAGATTGGACTAAGCCTTTTAATAGCACTGTTTTGTGTGTATTGCACAAGTCATGGGCCACCTTCAAACACAGCTCCTGTTTAATGTGAAACATTAATATTCATTCACATGTGAAAATAGCTTTGAAAGTCTAAGCAATATACTGACAACATATGCCTTAGATATTCATACAGCTACTTTCAAACAATTTGATTTAACCAGAGACTGTTTAAGGGCAGAGGTGGGAGGAGGGGAAGACACTCTGAGAAATGTATTACAGAACCTCTTCTTCTGCATCTAATTCAACAGGCTTTTGTACATTCATTTCTAGGGGAAAAAAGATTTTATTAGAAAACAAACAGTGGGAGATACATTGTTTCCAGGCTTAACTATAATGATCTTGCAGAATAATGTAGATATACATGGAATTTCAAGTAGAAGTCTTTAAAACCATTTCACTTTTTTCCTTCCAGGGGTAAAGCTACCTTAGCACTCTCAGAAAAGTATCTTATGCTATTCCTGAGCAGCAGGAATGAAAGCTGAAGATGAAAGTACTCACGTAGGAAAGCTTTACTTGAAAGATCGGGTCCTACCAAGAAAGAAACAGATGGAACTGAGGAGTTTAGAGACTAGCAAATCTAAACATCCCATCCAAAATTGCCTTTTGAGCTGTACATCTCTTTTGTGGTGAATCTGCCCTTGAAATGTTGATAGAAGTGACTCACCGGGGGTAGAAAGCCCTGTAGAATGTACATTTAAGTCAGGCATACAAGCACTAAGGACTACATGAACAAACTGCATAAACCAGGTTGTCAGAATTGCTCCTTATTGTTGAGTACTTTGGTGTTCCATAAAAAGCAAATGCATGCTTTTCCTTCAGTGGAAAATTAATTGGGTATCTCTTGCTTCTTTTGTCCTATCTTTTACAGGAAAATCGAATATAGTAACTTTGAAAGCTCTACCATTCACCTCCTTCTTTCTGTGAAGACAAACCTGTTTCTATATTCAAAGATCATCTGGGTAAAACTTTAAACTCTCATCACAACACAAAAGAATTTGCTTTTGTGAGAACACCCTAAGATAGGCATAGCTGACTACAATGGTTAACAAAACCACCTAGAAACACACACATCTCACACGAAACACACACTGACAACAGCCTCCAGACACACCGGGAGGAACCAAGCAGCAGAAACAGGCTCTCAGTCGAGGCCAGGTGTTGAAATAAAGGAATTCTTAGAAAAAAGTGACAACAGAACTGAGTCTGAGCTGGAACTCCTAAGAGAAAATGAGATTACAGTGGGCTCCTCTTCACTCCAGCCCCTGGCTTTCCTGACGGGGAATACACAGAGAATCAATTTCCACAGTCAATTTTCAAAGAACATCTTCATAACCAACCAAGTTTAAAGCCTCAAGCGAGACTCAGCAAGAACATCTTGGTCTGCTGTGTACATGCACTGAACAATTTAACCCTACTCTACAGATGACCCCACGCTCAGGGAAACATTTGCCATTTGAACCCCATTCCCAAAGGGGAGAAGGGGGGAAGAGAAGTTAATTGATCTCTGTGGCAAACAGCACACACCCTGAGGGGTAAGGATACCGCAATCCCACTTCCTAAAGCAAAATTTACTAACCACAATTAACTCCTCCTAATTCCCATGGAGCTCTTCCAACAACCAAAGGATGCTTCAAACGTTTAATCTACACAATGTACCTTGCAATAGTAAATTCAGATCAAACAGAAGTAAAAGATGCTCTGATAACTCTTCTCTTCTTGTATTTGTAAGAAAAAGACAGGTTTTCACCAAGCTCTCAACTGTGACTCTTCTACCAAATTTGATTTTACTCTTTCTTTCAGTGCCTAATTCTTGCCTGCATTAATTCTATGTAGAGGAAAGAGGAAGCATACATTTAAATAAATTTTCCAGATTTGCAGACAGAAGACAAATGTGTCACTCACTAGGGAAAATTAAAGCTTTTCAGAGTGAATACCTTGCACAGATTTTTTTAGCTCAGTTTCACTTTATTAGTCTCCAAGCTTACAAAATAACAGGAATAAAAAGAAAATTATGTATAATATATTTAAATAAACATGCATATTTATTTCCACATGGCCTACTCATCTGGATAGGAAGTTATAATAAATACCTCAAGGACTACTGGCGAGGCAGGTGCTCCACACAAAATCTAGAAAGTTGGATTAAAATCTTGTCACATACATAAACTTCAGAAATAATTTCTTGTGTGATTTAAAACCCTTTCAAGAGGAATATATCGAAAAGTTTCACAAGACACCCAATAAACTCAGACAAAATAAGATTAATTTGTAACTTCACCAGCCCTTAAACAATGATAACTCTGTAATTTTTTCCTATTTGTGTTCATGTTTTTTAAATAATAATTTATGCTTAAATAGAAATAAAGGAAATAAAATAGTTACTTTGTGTTGGCCAATTCTCTCCCCAGTCACAAATTACAGCAGTTTAGGCAGTCTAGGACAGAGAAAAGGAGTACCTATGAACAAGTTAACATTCTGAGAACAAGTTCATTCACAAGCAGTCTATTGACCAAGAATACACGAAAGACTGACAAAGCTGTCTGTTACCGCTGCTACAGTAAGTTTCAGAAGCTGCACTTTAAGATCAAAGTCTCTGGGAAAGCACAGTGCAGTGAGCACACACACTCTGTTTGTGTTTTCCCAGCCGGCAGCCGTACCCACAGCGCAGCGATTACACTCAGCACCAGCTGCAGAGCACACTCCAGGAGCGATGCAGCAGTGCAGCCCAGCTCCCTGCTCCCCACACGCTGCTGGCTGCAGAGGGTGCAAGGACACTCGGGCTTTCCAGCAGCCACAGGCTCTGCACCTCCTGTTTGACACACACGGCCAAGCGGGGAGCGCTGGGCCAGCTCCAGCCCCGGACGGCCACCCTGACTCGGACACGCCTGGGCGCATTCCACTGGAACATCACTCAGGATGTTCACCTTTTCTAAACTGGACCCTTTCTCAGGCACTAAATACTCTAAAGTAGATCTCCTCTAAAAGGACAGTAAGATTGCTTAATGAAGGAAGCTGTTGTTTGCAGCAGGAACACTTTACTGACTGCAGAATCACATATGGCAATGAATTTGCAAAGGAAGGAGGAAAAGCCTAATTGATAAGAATGAATGTTCCTCTGGATGTTCAGATTCTGCCCACTGAATTTCTGCACGTTGAAAAGAAATTACATCACTGCTTAGAAAAGTTTATTAATTTTTTTACTTCATTTTCTCCAAGTCTATTTTCTCCAAGTCAAGATGGATCTATTTTAGCATACCTATAAATAGAAGCTCAAGCAGTCCCTACCCTTATCAAACCTGGCTCAACTACATCTTTGCCCATTTTTCATGCCTGTGAAGGTCACAAAAGCTGTGGGGAAGAGCCAACAACCCTTTCCCAGCTCGAACACTGCAGACATACTTCTTTCAGGCTGTGAAGTTTGTCTAAAAAAAGATGAAACACAAATTTTCTGATGAACAGATGGACTTCCCAGCTGCATCTTTTGGGGGGGGGGAAAAAAACCCACTATTTAAAAGTTATCTCAGCAAAGATAAAAAGGGAACAATACATCACAAAACCAGCAGAATTAGAAGGTTAAGTCTTATTTGAATACATGTATCATGAGCAACAATAACATATTGATAAGAGATACACTAAAATCCAGTATTAAGGAAATTGTGTTAGACTTCTCCTTCTTAAAGGATTGCAAAGAAAAATATTTCATAAAGTACAAAGGCAATCAACTTAACTTGATGCTCACTAAGCTTGATGCTTTGAAGATAACCCTATACAGGTGTTAGGTTTTACCAAGTTTTCTGACCTTTTTTAATTAGAGGAAGAACGATGCAAGTTTCAGGCACAGGAATGATTAACTGAGGAAGCACACACATGCTTACACCGAATAGGTACAAAAAAACAATCTTCAACCACCATGCAGCAAAAACCGGAGCATGTACAAGCAAGTCAACTAAAAGTTTTTTAAATGGCTGAAATGTTTCAAGGTTTTTTTTTGTGTTCTTACTTTTTAGCTACAGATGTTAAGAAAGTATATACTGATGTCACATAAAGACTACTGTACTTTAAATGAATACTAGGATGTGGCCCAGGAGAAATTTCAATTTTGGTGAAGAAAGGCTGTACTACCCTTAGTTCTTCACCTGCTTTAATAGTTCAGGTACTGAAGAACATATTAAAACAGATTTTTAAATTAAGGCAAAACATTCCGTGGATATACAGTCATCAAAGTTATAGTAGAAATTCAACAAAGTTTCAGGATGTATGCTGCACTCCACTCAACTTATACAACAGGCTGAGCTTATTGCACACATCAATCATCCTCCCTGGTATTTTGCAAGCAGTAGCTGAATGAAGAAACTCTCATTCTCCACAGTACCTCTGGCAATTAATCCCAGTTTTTATGAAGTCCAAAATGCCAGCAAAAGAGAAGTGACAAAGTAAGTACAGCTTCTGAAGTATTGCTTTCTCTAATGTGCACCCCTCCAAATGAATCAAAGCTTTGTATCTCTGCATTTCTGCCACAGGACTCAGTATCATTTATCTGTTGCAGCATGACAAAGGCTGAAGATAGCAGAACTGAAAAAATGCTTGCATAAGTAAAGACCACAGTGATATATCCCATGAACAAGTTATGTGTAACAAACAAAAAACCCCAAACACACACAAAAACATCACTCTATTGTACCACTTTTCTTGGTGGAAAACTTGAGGGGAAGCCATGCAGCACCATCTATTCAGTTTTATCCCATTTGAAAAGTCAGCCTAAGGGCAACTGGAAATCAATTAGGATTTCTTTCTCAATTAGATCCTGATTTTACACAAGTACAAAAATTAGAAATGAAGAGAAAATAATGCAAATCCTTCCAAAGGGAAAGCAGACTTCTACTCCAAGTCTTACACGCTTGCATCTTGTTGCTGGCCTCCAGTCACCACTGCCAGAGTGGATAAGGCGAGCTGCATGTTGTGCCCCACAGACACCCCAGCAGCAACTGGTCCAGGTTCTGCTACCAACATGTTTTTTGAACCATTTGCACTTTCATCTAGGAACACTGCACAGGCATATTGTCAAAGAAGAAAGCTACAATTCACAAGGATTGTAACATACAATCCTGTCAGTGTCAATGTCACGGTTCAGAACCTTGGTTACAGAGCTCTTCTGTAACATGGTTTATGCACGTCTGCAAAAAAGACAAAGTACTTTTAATAAATAAAATTAGATATTCCACTGTGTAGCAAAGTAACAACACTGTGCACCTCCAGAGACCAGAGATGAATCTGATTACTAGAGATGATGTTGGTTCCACTGAAGTCTGCATCTCATGGGGTGTCTGCATCCTTCTGTTTAAATGCACCTGATCACTCAACAGAACATCAGGAGGACATCATTAAAAACAACTCACACTTCAGATACCTGGGCATTCCATTTATCTTGGTTAATAGGAAACCCAGCTTAAACAATTCTTTCTGGTCTCTGTTCTTAACTCAATTTTGTTACATTTGGCAAACAATGTCTCAGTTTCCAATCTTCTAACCTAAAGAGGGCAATTTTCTGCCCTATAGAAGGCATTTTCTCCTCTCCTATATTGACTGGGAAAGAAGCAAGCTTGGCATAACTCCCCTGGCCCTCTTCCAGTCTGCACCTTTTTTCAGTATAGACAGTCAGAACTGTGCAAAATCTATCAGACCAGAGTCTCATGAGTGCCTTGCACGACACCATTAATATTTCCCTTTCCACTGATACATTGAGACAATGAGATCTATTTTGACCTTCTTACAGTTACATCACACTGTCAGCTCAATCTACTGCTCTGTCACAAAACAGCATATAGGATCATTTTGAACTTCACCCTCCTCCAAAATTTAAATCTGTAGCTGAACAAAGTGTTCTCTTCCTTCAGTGAAAACAATACATGTATACTTTGTCCCACTGCTATTACTCTAGGCTTCAAATCAGTTTTGGGCACTTTGTTTATGATCCTCTTTTGCTTCAGTGAAAATGTTTAGACAAGGAAATCCACCAGAAACCACCTATCATCCAGATACTACTGTTGCTTTTAACACTGCTTCCTTTTACAGCTTTAAGTGCAGGAGATGCTGAGGAATTCTAACAATTAGGAAGTTTATGATGAGGAGTTTTGATATCAAGTGAAATAAGGCTGTATTATAACACACTCAGATTTATTTTATAACAACAGCAGAATGCTTCTCTAAATGAAAGCATCCAAACACAGCACTTTCAAAATCTCATTGCTCCATTATGATGCAGCCACTTTAAAAACTACACCTATGCCCTTTTAACACATCACCCCCCTATGTTAACATTTCATGCATGCACTGTTTCAGGCCTCTGTTACTGTGAAGTACTTACTGAATTATCCCTTCCAACCTGAAACACTGAAATATTTAAATTAGAGCTGTACCAATGCACACCTAAAAATATTTTTGAGGTTCCATTACAGATGCTACACAAACATTCAGTAAAATTATATGCAGAAAATCATTCGGTAAAATTATATGCAGAAAACAGAAATATAAGACAGCTTTTTGGAGCACAAAATAAATTAAAGCACTTTAGAAAATATTTAATGTCTCAACATATTCTTTAATAAAAAATGGAAAATATATTTGATCATTTTATTATTACACCTAACCCATTTGTCTATTGAAAGAAAAAGACACACCATGGAAAACTTCCATATGGAAGTGTTCAGTTAATTCAGAGTCTACTTAATTTCACTCAATTTTCCACAGCATCCCAGTCTGAAGGCAAAAAATTTAAGACAGGAGTGAATCTACAAATTTTTTTAACATTTAAATAAAATTATCTCTATCCCAGGACCTCAGTTTTCAATTTTACATGATCACTTAGCACATTTTCCAAAAGTTTCACTTGAAGTTCATCTCTAAACTCTAATACTCCCACTTCCACTGAAGTAATCTCTCTCATGCACACACTGCCTATCTCTGCCCAAAGAAACTCATTAGGAAGCAGTAAAAGCAATTCACTAAATTAATGATGTTACAGTTCAGGTTGACTTGCAACAGGAAAATAAAAATATGTTTACTTCACTCCCTTTATCATATGACACAGCTCTTGCTTATTCTAAGGACACAGCTAAAGCTTTAACTACAAAGAAAATTTCCAAAACACAGTTGGAATGTTAGTAGTGATGTAGTGGATGGAAAATGGCTTTTCCAAATTTGTTTGCAGAATAACACTGAATAACACTGCTGATGTTTCTAAATAGTGAAAAATACCACATAAAACCTTTGTGCTTTAATACAGAGATGGCAAAATACGATGGCATGTTAAAAGCTTACTTGACCTTCAGGAATGCCCAAAATACACCTCTGTCACTTCCCTAGTGAAGAGACTCTATTCCAAACCTTTCTTTCCATTTAATGCAGCCAAGATTCACACAATTGCCTATTCATTATCCTCAACAGCTACGTTCCTTTAGTCCTTTGAAGGGTATGTTCAAGAACCCTGGAAAAGGAATAAAAAGATCAGCATGACACTTGTATTTTGAAGGGAACTGAAAAACTCTATGGAATAAGTCACACTGCCCTCAGTCACGTGTTTTACACCCTGGACTACTTCCCCACATTATGCTATCAGGATTTATTTATGATTGCAAATGTTAATAAAAAGTGGGAAATCTAATTTCAATTTAAGAATATCTAGGCACAATAACACAGGAAAAAAGTTATTTCTAGTAGTCTTGGGGCAGCTTGCATTAAGAACTACATGTTTATAAGGAAATTGCCACTATGAATGTTCTCTTTGAATGTTCACCACTTTCACTTTAAAGTCAATTTCCCAATTACTGCTGTAAATCCTGAATGACAATGTTCTGTGTTGTATAAGGTGGGCACAGGCAGTGAAACAGCAAAGGGTATCTTCAAAATTTTAAGTGATTCATACTGACATGTTTGAGATTTTCTACCCCATTTCCTCAGAATACCAAGTTTGGTTTAACGAAGTTTTGCCTAAGAACTTCTGAATTTTCAGCCACATACCCCATCACGCCAACTGAAGTAAAACCAGAGAACTTTTAAGTAAAAGCTTACAGTGAAAAACGTGCAACCAAATAGCTACAATTTTTCTGATTATGTAATGAGTTTTAAACATCTTTCCATTCCATTCTTTCTTTGGAAAACCTTGGTTGCCCTTGAGCTTCACATTGCCCACCAGTAATCTCACTTCAGTTCATTCCTCTTCTTTGACAGCAGTCACTATTCAAGTATGGACTTCCACTCACCCACAATACACAAATCACTCCCTCATTAACCGTTGCACAAGCCAAGTTTTGCACATTTTTCAGTTCAAATTTTTTTTGGGGGGGGAGGTTGTTTTTCGTTTTTTTTTTCCAAAAGAAGTACTGACAAATGCAAAGATAGTTGAACTTTTCCTCTTGAACAGTTCACACCACTGCAAAACTCAGTGAAGAATAATGTCTGTCAAGGCTTTTCATTATTTTCTGAGACAGGCAAATTGCTGTAAATCTAAAAGTAGTGATGTTTGAAACTACAACTTTTACTTATATGACATGATCTCTTTTATAATGTCTTTTCTTGTAAAAATAAGACCATGATGGAAGTTGGCTTTGTGACTGCATCTGAACCATGAGAAAGCCTACAGAGGGGAAAAAATAAAAAAGTTGTAAGATAATGTCTTTCTCTACTTCAAATTGCAATTGCTGTTTCTTAAAAGCAGTTCATACACATCCTCATGCTAACTCTCTTCAAACCTATTTATGCTGAAATAATAAAAGCCACATTCTATAGGTTTTCACTCAAGTCCTCTATTCTGTTGTTTCCCACACTGCTTAGGGGTCTCAGAGAAAGGGGTGGGAGGACAGAAGAGAGGAAGACACATAAAAGCAAGATCCTTGTTGGGTTTTGGCATTAGAACCTCTCAGATTCACACTTTTGAGGCCCAGTTACCTGGGTATCAGTAGCCAGAACCATTTCTAATGCCATCAACAGAAAAGAACTGGAGAGGACTCCCAAAACAGCCTATTAAAGTCCTCCCATGTACAATTAGAAATGGTAGGTTGGGAACCATGATTCCCTGCTCCCAGTCTTGAAATTTCACTGCAACAGATAAATAGTTTCATGTTTCAGCTTTTCCACAAGAAGGTTTATGAAGTCCAGGTCCTGACCTGGAAAAGAGTAATTGCTTTGCCAATCACCTGCAGCATGGCATAGAGAGAACTGTCCCATCACACAAAATGAGTTCTCAGAGCAGTCAGACCCATCTGTGGCAGTTTCTGCTTATTTTACTCCTCATTAAATTCCTCTTTCCCTGAAGACCATTGGGTCTGAGAGCAACAGAAAAAGAGAGCAATGGATAAATTGGTTCTTTGGACACAACTAGTTTTAAGATTGTGGAATAATTTAACATGAAATTACCCTCAAGCTCCCAAGAAAAACTTGCAAGAGCAAAGACGTCTTTTTCCGTAACTTGCTGGGTGGTACAAGGTCAAAACCACATTGTTGCCAGTAGTTATGCAAGTCATTAAACAAGTCTGATCTCAGCACAGAGCTTATACAGCACACAAGGTAGGAAGACATAGATGGAGTAGTCATCGTCTCATGGAAACTTGGCACTGAAGGATTTTGAATGGTCTGAAAAAAAGCCAGTCTAGGAATGCATTTTCAGGAAAGTAAACTCCTGTTTGTAGAAAGGAAAACAACTTGTTTAGTTATATTTCAAACAATCAGCTATATTTCTTTCATTTTTCACAACACTGTTCTTGAAGACACGCCCAGCACCCAACTGAACTCTTGCTTCTGTTCCAACTTTTCAGAGACCCTGTCTGTTCACACAGCCCCCAGCTGACCTGCACACATTGCACCTGTCATGGGGTACAGGAACAAGTCCTACACTCAGGACAGAACCTGGTTGACTGTCTCTACTCAAAGAGCAGCTGACACTTTTAAGCAGCCCAAGCTGACATTTCCCTAAACCAAAGACGCTGATAGCTCAGCTACACGTGCGTGCAAAGCTGCGAGGTCACGTGCTGGACTTCAGCTTGATTTTGGTGCTGTCAGGAGGGGAAAACAGCTCGAGGAAACACAGCTAATAACGACAGCCAATGCAGGCAGACTCCCAGAACACCTCCTCTGCACAGGTCCAGTGGCACACTAACACAGGCACACGGCCAGCAGCCTGGTGAGCACTCACCGGATTGCTGGAGCACCTACTGGCATCAGAAGCATCAGGTCTCCGTGTTGAACATTCCTTTGGAATGCTCAGTTTTGAAGAGATCTCAATAGTACTTAACACCATATTGCTTGGAAAGGGATCTTTTTCTTTTCATTAATATAATATCCTTCCCAAAAACTGAGCTTACGGATGGCACTGAGTATTTCTCTACAGTAACTTGCCATGGTTATAGCAATCACACTTGATCCCATAAGAAGGAATTTGTGTTCAATGACTGAAGCAGCTGAAACATGAAAGAAGCTTTCTCAACTGCAGAAAATCTGGCAGGGATTCTGTTTTTCTAAACAGTGTCAGGATTTAAATACCACATCACTTCTCAGCGTAAGTTTTCAGACCCAGACAAGCCAACTTTCACACAGAAGGAATCAACACTTGTTTTTTAATACCAGAGAGACTGGTTTGAATGAGGTCCTGCCAGTAGTTCAAAAAAGAAGCCAAGACTCTGTACTGAAAAATTCTTTTCACAAATTAATTACCATTCCCCTGTCCAGAACAATGGACATCAAGGGCTATGAAGGATAAAGATACAATCAGGCATGCATTACATTGGCTCAACGCTGGATTAAATTATGGCTGAAAGGGTAGAGAATTAAATGGTCTCATGATAATTTTTTATATACATTCTAAGTACTTGAAACTCACAATGCAGTTACATAAATTTCACGTGTCTCAAAACTGTGATCTTCCTGTGCTTCATAAATGAATTGTTAGCACATTCAAACAAGCTGATGCAGAGGACACCAAGGAGCCCTGTAATTTCCTGGTCTCATGGACCAAGCACAAACTTAAACACGGACTAAAAAATATTCTCATCCATTCTGAATACTAACAGGGTACTGTAGAATCCTTCCCCAAAGGGATTTTTACCAAAGACTTACAGATAAAGCACTGTTTGTGCATTCTTCTAATTCTTTAAATAAAGCCCATCCCTCAACAGGCAGTTCTTGTTCCAGACCTGAACCTAAACAGGTGTCTTTTTGTGACAAAGGAACATTTACACAGTGCTGGATGTGCACACATCAGACCTCTCATTTTAAATTATCAGGAAGACTATCTTAAGTTCAAGACTTAATAAAATGAATAAATCAGTACACTAACACACTAATTCTACCAGCCTTGTTCTTCAGTTATGGGGCTTTCCATGAACAGGTGGATACAGATTTTTCTGTATGACAGATACACAAAAACAATGCAAAGACTGACCAAATGAGAAGCTTACAGTGCAGCACAAATCTGCTCGTGCAGCAGAGCTGCAAGACTCTGACATAAATTTGAAGTACAGAAATACCACTGCAACTGCATCCCAGACATTCTTGCTTTCACCAACCATTTTTACCTGAATCTACTGTGCTAAAAGCAGAGCAAAGCAACACACATTGTCCTAAGACTTCTGAGGAAGGGAAATAGATTCCGTAAAAGAGACACACTACAATAACAGCATCCCAAACAAATTTACAGACCCAGCACTTCTAACACCTTGTACAAAGATGCCTCTATAAAAACTTGCTGACTTTAATCCTTTGAAGATTTTTTGTTGGATTTTATTTTGGGAGGGGTAGAAAATATGTTTCAGTGAGTTTAATCATCACTGAGATGCAGAAATTCAAGATCATCTTAGTGTCAGATTATCTCTCATGCGGTTTTTTGCAGGCATTACAGCAGCCATCAGAACACAGGCATGTGCACACGCTCCAGCATCAGCTTTTCAATTATTTAGCTAAGTACCCTGCAATACACAGAGAAGTTGGTCATTTCTCCAACACAGAAATAAAAGCAAAATTTTGTCTGAGAGCCAAAAGTCCTGAACACCTATTTAACAGTGAATTCTTTGAAATTTTATTGAACAAAAGGGGAAAAAATGGCTGGCAAGTAGGCAACACATTATGATGAAGTTAGAAAAACTAGATATAGCAGAAGGAGTAGCTCAGTAGGAAAGAGAAAAAATGTGAAATGTCTTATACATTGCAGCTGATGGCCAGGAAACCACACCTCATCTGTCATTTCTGTGCACAGTCTGGCACTGCACAGTGCTGACACCATGCTGGAAGGGGTAGTGTTTAAATGGAACTGCCACCTGCTCCACCTGTCTTCATGCACACAGCCTGGCACTCCTGCCTGGAAGATGACACTGTGCTTCTTCATTGATGAAAGAGAGGGAGGTTCCCAAAGCTGAGTACGTTCAACTTGTCACTCACTGTGCCCCTCGTTCAGCCTGCTGCCTTTAAAAAAGTTAGGCAATATTACAGAGAAGTAGAATTTGCTAAAATATTACTGAAAAGGATTTAAATGTATGTTCAGCTGCAAGCAGGTAAGCAGTACCAGTGACTTCAAAGTTAAGGCATCTGTTAAAGTTGGTTTGGGGAATTACAGAGAAAAAAAAAAAAAAGAACAAAAAGGAAGGAAGTGACCTACTTGAATGAAAGACTCATTCAGAGGTTTATATGTTCAGATCCCCTCAAAACTCGCTGACAAGAGGTATTTGCATATATTTCCTTAAGTACAAACTGTGAAATGTCACACAGTATAACTCTTGATTAATCCATTAGGTTCATATAGACTTGAGATTTTTTCCACTATCCTTCCATTCACTGCCTGCTTCTGTTCACCCAAGAAAGTTCTCCTTCTGTTTCCCAAGTAAACCCAAATGCTTAAGAAAGAGAGTAGACACTAAAACCAAAATGACAGCTTAGCTGCAAAGAAAGAATGAGTATTTTGATTAAAAGCAACCTGTGCTATAGACATTTAGAGATCTTTCTAACATGTTGAAATTCTGTTTTAAAATTGGATGGCCAAGATCCAGAGTCCTTATGACTCTTCACTTCTTTTGCCTTTCTTCATCCTTTTAACTTGCTGAGAAGCTGCCAATGAACTCTAAAAACTATGTAACAGAAGCTTTAGCAGGATTCTAATTTTGGTCACAGATAACTAAGTAGAGCAATTGTAGATAATATTAGCTGAGATTTATGATGCATTCAACATCTTCAGATGCACAAGAGTATTTTTGGGCATCACTTGGAAAGACAATATTCAGTGTACAGCTGGTAAATTTTACTTCTTTTTTTTCCTATTTCTACACAAGAAGCATATTAATGCTGCACTTTAACTCATTTTTTTTCCAAGGGATCTATTTCCTCTGCAAGAGAAAACACAAGTCTGGTCAAGCCTCACTTTCAAGGTATCAGATGATCAAATTATAGCTGGTTTTGAGATTAGAAATTAGATACACCTTTATCACTTCTCTGAGCAAGATGCACCCATAGTTAGAGGAAGACCTGCCCTCCTGGTGCAATTTGGGATAAGAAAAGTCAGACAATTTTTTCTGAACTCCTTATCTGTTGCACTATTTCTGTTTCATTTCTGTTGCATTATTTCTAAACTAATAAAAAAAAAAAACCCACACCAAAAGATCCCACATAATTATTTGTTTTGCCTACCACTTTCAAAATCTATTCTCTCAAAAAGAAGGAGCACTTCTAAAAGCCTAGACCAAGTTCTTGGTAATGCACTGCTCTTATTTTTATATGCTTCCCAACTTATGTCAAACCTGAGAGCTTCCACATTCCACTCGGGCCAAACTAGGGGTTTGACAATGATTATACTTCCTATTAAAAGGTAATAGGAAAGTCACCTTGAAAAAGTACTTTTTAAAACTTTGTTAGAAAACTTTGTTAGTATTGGGACATTGCTTCTTTATCCCCTCCTTAACCGACTGACAAAACAATGAAACAAGAACTGTGGCTTTCACCAACAAGTGAAAAGATGACAGACTGGGAAGTAAAACAGAAAGAGCTCTTTACGTCTCTCTGACTTCTTGACACCACATTTCAACAGGTAGTACAAACTATTTCTATCATACTACGCCTTTACTCACAGGAAATCACAGCTTGGATTCTAAGATCTCATCTCAAGCTGATTTCACTGAACAAAATACATCTATTTACTGTTAACACAAGCTGGTCTAGAACTCCTGACTCCATCCTTCTTACTTCCATCAGCAGACTGAACCTAGAAGCTTAAAAGTCATTGCTTATTACTGTAAAAGTGGAAGTGTTTTCCAAGTGATACCGAATATAACACACTGCTGGCTACCTGCAGAATGACTGAAGTGAGGGAAAGATGAGCCAGTTCCTACAGTTCACTCCCAATTCTGAGTATAGATGTAGGACAATGTGGAGAGGGACTTCAGGAAGAATGTTCTTTAATCCCAGCCATCTGAGACAGTGATCTGTTTCCTTATTGTCTATGTATTTCAGATCATTGGAAAATGTTTTCAGGCACAGGATACCACAGGGTCAGGCTAACTTGTAAGAGCATTTATTTTGCTAATCAAGAAATCTTCCCTTTAGTTTCACATGACCACTTGTTATCAGCACAGACATAAAAGTTCAAAGGGCTCAATGACCAAGCAACCCAAAATTCAAACTATTAAAACTTTCTTCCTTTAGTCCCAACACACTTTATCTTCCTATGTGTATTAAAACCCCACACTGAAGGCAAAAGAAGCCTTAGAGCCACACCAAAATCCTGGCCAAGGCTAGGTCCACTCACACAGGGTAAGTGTGTGGAAGATGGGATCAGAAGGAAGTGGTCACATGCAGTGAGATTTCTGGAGAGCAGGTAAATATGTAAACAGGCACATGCTCCAGTGTTTGGAGGCTAAACACCTATTTCTGCTGTTTTGCCTGGACACATCATTAGGCAGAATGGAGCACTGGCCAACCAAGGAACAGTCTGTGGGTATCCTGGACAGTCTGATGTGCTGAACTAAAATATGGGTAATCATTAATCTGCTGCAAACCTGCCACCAGCTCTGTTACCAAAACAAGAACAGGTCCTGGTTCAATCTTCGCAGAAGGCTACAACGCTGCACATATCACATCTCAGTTATCAAGCACTTCAGCAAAAGTATATTGTCAATTATTTAAAGAAACTAAACAGTAATCCAATCCAAGGATAAGAGTTTCTCATGTTTAATCAAACAGATCTCCAGTGCACAATTCCAATTTATGTATGAATACCGGTTCATTAAGAACTCGAGACCAGTTTTGAAACGGAAGCATCTTGAACAGCAAAAGCACACAACACAGATTACATAACAATCCACAACCTAATTTAGTTCAAAAAATCTTCAGGTTAAACTTTAGCTGGATTCTGGGAGATTACCTGGGGAAAATATCATGTATGCTTACTTTGTTTATATGCTTTTCCAGACAGCTTATGGATGCTGAGCTTTCTGTTTACAGACAAGCACTGTCTTTGTCAAGATACATATGTCTGCACATGTAGACACACAATCTTAACACATAGAGAAAATACTACATTTTATTTAAAAATCCCTCTTTTTCTGTATGTTTCCATATATGCATACAGCCACATGCACACATACAAACAAAATAACAGATATGTATTTTTTAAAGAGCATCTAAAAGACTGATTGCCACTTCCAACCCATTACTGGTAACAACCCTGTTCAGTTCCAATGGGTAACACCTTAACAGAGAGCAAGATCTCATCAAACAAGAGAAAGTTCCTGATGCAGGGTCTTTCTTCAGTGCAATATGAGGCAGTAAGAATCTTTTTCTTACAGGTAGTCATACCCACAGCTGCTAACCTGTGCCTGGTATTTCAGGTCATCCTCTTGCATTTATACTGGCTCCCCAATGTAGAAAAGCAGAGAGAAAAAGGGCGGCAAATGTGTTATCTGCTGTCTACTTAGGGATGGACTTCCTAGAGACCTTCAAGTCTTATGCCTTTAGCCTTATCAGTCATTCTGCTGTCTTAGTTTTCAATCCCCTCTGGAAAGCTATCAGATCTTTTTGGAAGCTGTAAATTTGCCGGCCCAGGACAATTACATAAGATGTTATTTTAGTCATGAACAACGCACTAAATTTTGGATTCTGCTGCTGTTGCACATCAGCACAAAGAATTCTTCACTATTTCTTGGATAATAATGTCTAGGCACTTGGGGACCATGTTATGCTCCTTTATCTCTATCTGGAAGCTGAATGTAAGGCTATCCAGACACTACATTTTCTGGCCCAAGGTCCTTCTCATCAAGAGACATCCATGTCTTCTGTCTTCTTGAAAATCTGCCCAGAGATAAAATTAATAGGAGCTCCTGATAGATTCTGAATGGTTTCAGAAGTTGCACTGCATATTAGGAAAAAGAGTAACATGGACCTTCAGTCTGACCCATGACAGTTCTTATTTGAAAAACTACTGTAGTATTATAAGAGGACCCAAATACTTTCAGGTTTGCAGTGGATTTATGTGTTATATACCTAGGCTGGGGGACTTCATTGACAATACAAGGAACAAGTTTTACCCTTTAACGTTGTATTTAATCTTGCATTAGTATATAATACTCCTGCACTTTGATACCAGATGCCACCCACAGAACTAAAATGAACTGCCTCTGCAGATATCCTGGCTAGTCCTCTATTCAACACACACATGAAGTCATGTCCTGAGACCTCAAAACACCAAAGATTTCCTTCTATCTATTTCAAAACAGCACTATATTATTATGAGGTTAACTCACAAAATAATCTCTGTAGTTTTCTCTCATCTAGTGCTTCGGTGAATTGCTACTTTTTAAAGTAAGTAAAATCCAAATACAAACAGGTAATTTATATAAATGCATCTGTATTTTGGAACTAGCATTCCATTGTGGTTCACAATCAGCTATCCAGAGATTTGCCCTCCCTGCTGAAATCCATGAAAAAAATAGGAAAAACATTTTCCTTACTATCTCCCATGACTAATTCTGCTCCTCTGTTTATTTCACACTGACAGGTTTTCTGTCCCAAGATTCTGTAACAGAGGTAAAAGTAGTAGCTTGTTTTATTCACTAAGCTTACTGCCAAACTACTTGAAAGATTTCAAACCCAGAACTCTGGAAATACAGATTTAACAAAAACATTGCTCTAGCTAGACCCAGTTAAACTTCACAGCTGAAAGATTTGGTATGCTTATTCTCTGCTTATTGAGTAAATATTTCCAGTATTCCACTATTTCCAAATTAAGAAACTCTACAACTGAAACTCAGTGAATACAGCATAAGCTGTATGAAGTTGAGGAGCAGAGCAGATACCTACCTGAAGGAAATAAAGTTATGGATGAAAAACAGTTAATGTTAACCTTTCAAATGCAAGTATTCTTAGCCTTCCCTGTCTAGTAATAAGGAAGAACTGCAAGTATTAAAAGTGATCTAAATTTTGAAGTAATTACAGAAAAATAAAACTCAATGTATTAACTCACCCTGGAGGAAAAAACAGAGTAATCTAATTCAAACTAGTCTATGGCTGTCCAGAGAGATTACCTCCTGGAAGTACAGTAATTATATTTGTAAAGTAAAATAATTTATGCCTGGGGTAAGAAGGCCCAAGGGATTTTATTTTTTTTATTATTATTTGAAATGTGTAAAAGCTTTACAATGACATCCATACTGAGAAAAGAGCTTTGTGTACAAAAGCACACATTCTGTGTAATGTTCTTTATCAGAGGTGGCAAACAGATATGTATAACTGGCACAACTGTATCACACCAGCTGTCAAGTATGAAGAGCCATACAATTCCACTTTTCCATACAGTGCCCATACATTCTCAGCTAAGTAGCAGACTGTTCTGAAACTTCCTACACAAACATTTCTTGCCAAATTTGTAATTAGACTAAATCTAATAATTCTAAAGAAAGGATTCTTACTGGTTTCACTAGAAGTTCCTCTAAGTAGGCTTTTTGCTAGTACCTTATAAATAAGATTACTTAAAAAAACCCAACCCACTATACTCTTACGAGCTCAAATTTACTTAGTAAGTGTTTTAGTACCAGACAGCCTCACTGTGATACAAAACTCTCAAAATAGTTTGGTGGCTTTTTGGAGAAACAAGGTGTGGGGTCAAACAAAGTCTAACTTAGGTCTTGTCTACACAAAAGAACTCTACCAGGGGCCAGAAGTTCAAGGCTCGAACAGTTAAAAAGAAACCAAGTAAAACAATACCAGAAACTTGAAATAATCTACGAAGCATTCAGTTATCTTGGAAACCTCAAATTATGACAATATGCTTTGATCCTTTCCATTTTATTAGGAGTGCACCTGCTGAACAGCCTGCCTGCCCTTCTCTTTTCCATTTCCTACTCATTAGTACCAAGGAAGTTCTTCCTTCTGAAGGCCCCCACTGCTTTAACAGCATGGAATCTGACCTGAGACTGAGAACTGCCTGGTAAACTTGGTAAGAACTACACATTTCATTCTGCTGCTGTTTAGTTGGTCTGTGCTGTTTGCAGAGCTATTTGCCAAGATCTGACACAGTTAAATGTGCACGCTTCAATTCATAGCTAATAAATTCCGTTCAGCAGCAAACTCCCAGACTTCCAGGAGACAGCACAAACAGTCCCCGCAGGGACTGCAGCAATCTCCCCGGCTAAAACACTACTGCATGGGACAGTCACTTTTTGATCCAACTACAAGAGCAAGATTTCCAACCGAATCAGTCTTTGGCAACAGCGGATTTTATTTTTTTTAATCTATTTAGCTACCTATTTGTTGGAAAGGGCCGGCTGGTTTCTCGGGGTACTCCGCAGGGCGGAGCCGGCTCCTGGCGCTCCCCAGAGCTGTGGGCCCGAGCCCGGCGCCGCTGCCCCGCTGCGCCCACTGGAGGGCGCGCTCGAGCCGCCTTGCTGAGCGCTGAGAGCTTGGACATCATTAAACACAAAACACAAAACACAAAACACAAAACACAAAACACCTTTCTGCGCCTTTCTAACAACACCCAAAGCCTCTCACCTTCTCACCAGCGTACACACTTAATCTGCCAAACCAACAGCAAGACTTCTAACAGTGTCTAGATCCCTAAGACTTACCCCTTGGGAGCCGGCAGTGTGTGTGTGTGGCAGACACACGGACAGATGGATGGACGGATTTTTGTTTCCTATCGAATTTTTATCCAACTCGAGAGGGAATTCAGCTGCCAACTCTTCAGTCCTCTCATACTCTTTTCTAACGTTTCTCTTCGTGTATTTATGGCCTGTTCTCAAGACTGCCCAAACGTCTCTCCCATCTAGCAATGGGAGCATGAAGTGGATGTGAGGGTTCTCAAGCATCCGTCAGAGCAACTCAAGCACAGTCATTACCTCTGTGTGACCAGCTCATGTTACAGAAGTGCTGATTAAAACCCAGCAACACTGGTTACCAGTTTATCCTGCTTCCCACAGCACAATGACTCAAAGGTAGTGTGTCCATTTGATCCCTCTTGAGACAATACCCCTGTGAGATTATCACAGAGCTAATGATGGACAACTCCTCGAGGTCACACAACAGGCTCACACCCAGGCAGCAAGTGGCCACCACGCTCAAAGCTATGAAAGACTGAATCAAAATTCACAGAACCGGCCCAATATCACCAGTGTTTCACTTGATAAATAAGACTCAGCAGAGCACTGCTTTAAATACCACACCCAGTGGTGTACACCCAGAGTTTGTTCTCAGGGAAGAGCACATAAAACAAATGCCAACTACATCAAGCAACACGCTCTTGGAAGATGCTAAAATACCACACAGATTAAATCTGCATAAAGGAGCTTCGCTGGTCAGAAGTGACCAAATCAAGCACTGCTCCTCCCATTTTGCTGTTCCATACCAAAGGCAGTGTAAGTGGCAGAGCTGTGCAGTGGATGTGGGAAGAGTGACTGCCTGCCTGACTGGAGCCCAGATGAGAGCCCCACCACCACACGCTCCATGAACAATCAGTTTCAGGTACCAGCGTCGCCCTGACTGCACATTCTTTACCAAAGAATGCGTAAAATGAACTTTCGGTTTTTAACTACACCTCCTTCTAATGATTTGAGCATCTAAGCAGCACAGCAAACTTCACGTTGTTCCAGCCATTTCTGTCCAGAAACACTGTCCTGTGAGCACAACAGCTCACAATACAGAAAGCCAAAATTGCTTGGAAAGGAGAAATAAACTTTTCTCTCACTTCATTCACTAGAATAAAGTTTGTCTTCCCAGTTTCAGAACTTCTGCTGCATAAGCAGTTTCATCTTGCCAAGAAGACTTCTGTAAACTTCAGCAGAGGATCAGGAAAGGCATGGGATGGAATTTCAATAAGATACACAAAGGGTGACTTACCAGTTGGCCCACTGACTTGTTAAAAATAAATCCACACCACATAAAAAGTTGCTGACATGTTTTACGTGCAAAACCTTTGACACGATACCTGCAGTCAGATCTCTGAACAATTCATGAATGAACATGGAATCAAATATTTTGTTAAAATAAAATTATCAAGGAATGGAATAACACAGTCAGAATGTCTGGCACATCTTTCTTTTATTCCCCTGCTGATTTACTTGAGGGCTCCCCTACCTTGTGTTACTAGTCTTAAGAAAAAACTTTATCAATCTTTTTATCCTCAGTCTATTTACCCTCAATCTACTTTCCTCCATTCTGTGTTTAGGTATTTTAAACGGTATTACTGTAACTTTTCATTAATGCATATTTGACCAGTGGGTGGAGATAATTAGAAAATTAAAACCAAACTATTTGATTAGCCACTCTTACTACAGAAGCAATATTTGAATGTCAGAATTCTTTCAGTAAAAGAGGCTTAAGTAAAATATCTTAAAATAAAAACGGAAACTTTTTCTTACATGCTAATTTTCATTATTTCAACAGTACCTTGACAAAATATTTGCAATCTAAATGTAAAGGCTTAAGCTTATTTGAAATCAATAGCTGTGTCTCCACCTACTGGAAAAGAGAATTTAACTGAAACAGTAACTTGATCCTTTGGGATTTGGGTAAGCAGAAGCTGCAAGAGCAATGTTTTTGTGTAAGATGCAAAGAATTTGTCTGTCATGTGTCATCACATTTCGTGTCCCCTTCCTCCACAAATAAGTTTGCAGAAACCACTGCCATTCTCTGCAGTGGCCATGTATTTCACAAAGTCCTTACTCTCCAACAGCTGCTTGTCAGAATGCAAAACCAGTCAATACTCCTAAAAAATGTAGAGGTAATTTCTTAAATAACATTTGTTGCTAGTAAATCTGAAATGCCATCTGATTTCAGTATTTTTCTAATTTTCACCATGGTTTCATGAGATCTGGACACTAGAACGAGTTTTAAAGTAACTGATGTGTAAAACCCACAGAATGGTTGATAATATGAACCATTCTTAGTATGTAACACCTTTTTTCTTTTAAGTCACAGACCTTAAAAATAATTAAAACATGATGGTAAGGGTCGAGAACCTCCCATTTTTCTATTTTTATTATTTAACACAGCTTGTGAAATTACTGTAACTTCAAAGACTCTAATTAACCCAAAAGAGGAATGAAAATGTTTACATAGGGAAAAACCCCTCTCCTAACCTCCCTCTCTTTTTTTTGTCTCCATTTTTCTTTTAAGAATGACATCAGCCATAGCTACATAATTCAGCCTTGTTTTATTCTGAAAAAAAGCAATTTTAAGATACAGAATTATCATCACCATGCTTTGTGGTACTACAGTTTTGCTGTAGGAACCTGAGATCCAGCTGCAGATGGTTATAATGATCATGGAATCAGGTAAGTCCTCTAAGAGTATCTGTGACCAGCACAACTGTATTTCAGCCTGTCTCACATGTCAGACTGAACTAAACTCACTCTTTTCCAGGACCCTTTAGGAGCTTCTTCCCTTGTGCAGGACAGTAAAACCACTTTCCCTCTCACAGACCTGCTCTTAACCCCACTGTGGAGGGCTGCCAGCCTCTGGCACTGGAGCTCTCTGCACTCCCTTGGAGAGATGCCTGAGGGCCAAATCTCCCCAGAGATAAGAACTCTCCTAAAACTTACGGTGACCAAAAAGTTACCCCCAACATGCCTTGCTTCTTTTATGGTAATAGTCCATATGCTGTTGGCTAACTGGTGTCCACCCCACCCCTGCCTTCCCTATATAAACCCCCTGTGAGCACCCCTGAACGGGGAAAAGCCCAGCCTCTGGCTCCCTTCCCAGGGATGGCTGAATAAAGCTGACCTGTGGAATTCACTACGCTAAGGCTCCCTTGTGTCTCTCCGTCCCTGGGCTTGCCCAGGTGGTCTCTTTGCGCTGATCTCACAGAGACCTGAATCACTATGAGCTGAAACCATTTGTAGCCAAAGCAGCCACACTCTCTGAGCCCACCCGCCGCTCCGGAGAAGTTGCAAAGGCCCCTGGAAAGGCTCTTCCTTGCGGGACGCTTTCTCTAGGAAGGTCACAACCCCGGTCAGCCCTTGGGCACCCCCTGGAACCAACAGCCTGCATCATATTCTACTTCACATTTCCACACAAGTAAATCCAATCGTGTCTGGACCCCTCTGGTTGCAGAATGCTTCTAAAACGTCAGGGGTTTAGCACATGTGCAAGGCCAACTTATCCAGGTTTCATCCATTTTTAGCTTAAACACAGAACATAACAGGGCATTTTATTTGAACTTCTGTGAGCTTTTCATCTTTTCAAATCTTGAGACAGTGTAATTCATGCCACAGCTGCATGGAGACTGCAACACCTAAAGCAGAACCACAAACACTGTCACAATCCCAAGTGTACACCTGTCTCTTAAGTAAAAAGAAATTCCTCCCTCTTTTTCTACGCATGAGAAAAGATTCACTGCTCAGTGTCCTGTACAGAGGATCAAAGGGCACTCACAACCCTGGGTCAGTCACACCCAGTGAAAACTTTAAATCACTTGGCAGAAAACATGGGTTTAAAGCAGGACACTGAACTTTTAGAAAACAGCATTCAAACTACAATTTCTACAAACAAATACATCTAGAATAACAGAAGGATTCAGGGACTGAGTCACTGCACAAAAAGACTCACACTAAAGAATCTTTTGCTTGTCATTTTGGTACTATAAAGTTTCCTCCAGATCACTGACCTCGGTTTCTGCACATAGAAATACCCAACCCATGGACTACTAGCAAGCTGGAGCTTGATGCTGACTAAAGAGACCCAGTGCTTGAGGATAACGCTCTGATCACATCCTTAACAGCTCAAAATAAAGCCAAATTATTTGGTAGATTACTTGGTTTTCCTGCTCTTGCTGTGGTTAAACATCAACCAAAAATGTCAAAACTAGTAAGTCATATTGCCAAGATTTCGGTTCCTTTCTCCCTCCCTGAGTTTTACATACACACAAATTCAGAAAAAGGAAAAAAAAAAAAAACAGATCACAATTTTATGCTCTAAATAAGAAATGTCCTAAACCTGAGGGTTCTTGCTGATATTCCTCTTCTCTATCAGTCTCTTTCATATTAGCCAGGCACATTTTCATTACTCCCTTTCTTTTCTTTAAGAAAGAAAAAAAAAAAAACCACAACACACCACAACAAAACCCCACCACGATTAAAGTTAATAGCTTCCATTATTTTTTCAAAGAAAAAAAGGCACAAGAAAGAGGTAGTTCAAGAAAGGTCCAACTGCACACATGCTCCAACAGTTTTTCAATCATTTTGGAGACTCACAGTACACAGTTAGCCCACTAACAGAGCTGCAGAACAGACACCATTCCACAGAGCTAGCACAGTATATTTGTCAATAATTTCCATATTAATTAGTTCTTGACGAGACAGGCTGAAAGAGCAGTGATCCATAGGATCTAAAACAAATGCAAGCACTCGGAATTCAAAGAAGTGGAAGATACACCCTTTGGTTAGATGTCAAAGATTGCATTAAAAAGCAAACAAATAAAACAAAAAACTCCAAAGCCTCAACAATAAAATAAAACCCTGACAGTGCTACCAGCATTATGATGCCATACCTCAGTACTGCAGATTTTTCACAGCAACACAGATCTCAGGTAATCTATACAGTGTAACACTTGGAGAACAAATTAAGGACAGCAAGATCATCAATTCCAAGCATTTCAAGGGAGGGAAGAGAAAACTAAAGATTTCTCTGAAGGGTCCTTTAAAAATCACATTTAAATGAGCTCAAACTAGACTCCACAATTATCAGCACTTTATTTAAACGAGAATTTTCTCTGTGTCCTTTTCAAGAAGAATGTTTTGGCAGATGCTGTATGGTCCAGCCACATGTCAAAGTGTTAAAAGCCAACCACCTCAGCAGAAATAAAAGGAAACATTATGATGCTAGTGTCAACCCAGCCAGTTTAACAGACACTATCTGTTCAGAAGCAGCATGCTACGATTTCAAAGCCTCCTCTAGTCCGACATCTATTTATAGCTGCCCAGTCTCTGTACAATTTCTCGCAGCCTCTTCTCCTCTCAAAGCCAAGTGGGAGAAGTTGAATGGATGTAACCCTGGGCCTTGTGCCGCAACGCGGCCAGGAGGTCTGCAACTCTCCTCCAGCAAACCCACATGCAGGGAGAGCAGGAGTCAGGACAAGAGATGGGTTTAACCTACACGGGAGCCAAATACACGGGATAAACCTTCCCTCTCTGTTTTAGGAACACACTCAATTTTTCCTCTACCGGCAAGCTCGTGGTAATGAACCACATCAGCATCAGAGCCTCAGCGAAAGGTACCTGACTGCTTCCTCCTCGCCACTGAGCAACAGCCTAAGCCAGCTGCCTGGCAAGCCAAGCCACGAGCTACCCAGCCAGCTCTGACCCCCGGACAGCAGCAATGTCATCCAAGCACCTTCCCACTCACAGTGCTTCTACTGTATATTGCACCTTCCTCAAGGAAACTCAGAGGCTGGTGCCTTTTTTCTGTGCAGTCTCCACCACCCAGCCATGCACGTTTTTTTAAAGCACCGACCCAGGTCGGCTCTCCTTCATCTCCATCAAATGTAACACCGCGGGAAGCGTGCAGACACTGTCCTGCATGCGGAGCACAACGCCACAGGCTGAACTCTGCTACAAGCTCCGCACATCCACCCCTGGTGCCTCCTCTCCTACACCTACATCCACTTGCCTGTAGTACTCGTACAGCGACCGAGGAGATGACAGCACTGCTGGAAACTCCTGCCTCCCCGATCACAACCACATTTTCGCCCCTTTTCCCAGTCAGAGGCAGACGGAAGGGGAGGGTTGACTTCCTCGGCTGGAAAATAGGCAGGGAAAGGCCGGGGCAGAGATCAAGAGAGGAAGAATCACCCCAAAGGGAGAGGAGATAATCCCCGAGAGGCGAGGCTGCGGAGGAGCATAAACGAGGAGGGAGGGACGGGGACAGCGAACTGGGGGGATAATCCGGCAGAGAAGGGGGGAGATAATCCCCTTGGAGGGGGGAGGCGGAGGATCCCGGAGAGGGAGGGGCGGGAAACCTGATAATCTCCAGGAGGAGAGAAAATACCGGGAAAGG